>JAOTQR010000045.1:9294089-9323688 GCA_025774065.1 Solanum ossicruentum | reverse complement strand
AATGATGTTTACTAGAACTGGTGTTGTTGTCAACATAAAAGACACACACAAAAAAAAAAAACAGAAAGCTTAACTATAAATTCAAAACAGTAATTGAGTTCAGAACTCATAAGTATTGAAAACATGAGTTCAGAAAGCTCATATGATGCCTTGTAGCCCCATATGAGTTCAAAAAAACATATGAGTTCAGAAAGATCAGAAAGCTCATAAGTAATTGAGTTCAGAACTCAAAATAGTAATTGAGTTCAGAAAGCTTAACTATAAATTCAAGTTTAGTGATAAGGTACAATCCATAACTCATATTTGAGTTCAAACAAAGTAGTAATTATAGATTTAGTTTCAAGAAGAATCTCAAGATGCTCGGGTTCGTAGTTAGAGGAAAACACAAATGCTTCCTGATACCTTTCTAAGATTCATGTTGGATAAATATAATTGTAATATATAATAGGAAATCAATCTTCTAAAGAGGTGTTTATGATCAACCGACAACATCACAAACAGCCTCAAACACACATTAACGACCATAACAACAACAACACCAACAAACCAGAGCCACTGAGCCGCAAAACAGAGCTATTAACGACCATAACAACAACAACAACAGCAACATCAACTTGACACCACCAAAATGGGAGCTTCGTCTATATGTTTTCCTGGTTTCAATACTAACGATTCAACTTCGAATTGATGTGAGATTTCTAAAAATAAACTGAACCGTTGAAAAGAAGCGTTAAATAGGGTGTTTTTTACACCGTTGAATGGTGAAGAACGCTGATATTTATAGCCCAAGAATAGGGCAACGGTCGAAATCGACAGTTGGGAATGGGTTGTGTGGCGCGAGGTAGTGGAATGGCCCGGTTTGTGGGGAAAATTGGAGGTGCGGCGCAGTCACTACTAGGGTTTCGAATGGAGAAGGGCAGGGGAATGAAGGAGAAGATGGGTAGGGAATATATATGAGTCAACTATCAGCAATATTATAATAGCGGGTTGGTTTGACCTCGGTTTGGTTTTTTAAAATTAAAACCAAACCAAACCAAATATAGTCGATTTTTTTTCGTCAATACCAAACCAAACCAAGCCAAACCATTAAGCGATTTTTTTTGCGGATTGGTTCGGTTTGTCGGTTTGGTGCGGTTTACGGTTTGGTTCTGTACACCCCTATCTAAAACATAAACTACCCTAGGTAATTTTTATATTCCTCCACCAATTAATTTTAATGAATCATACTAGGATTCCCTCTAATGCATATATGTCTAACTTAGCAATTGAAATTTTAAGATTAGACAATTGCTTACCTGAATCTAAAGCGGGTATTTTCTTCTCGCCGTCGTCATGAGCCCAGTTATATTTCTGCCTTGTTCTCTCTCTTTTCCAAATTAACTAAGTACTAAAAGTGACTAATTTCACTAACTTAATGTAATAAATATGAGATAAGTGGTATAGAATATTAACTAAATTATTAATTTAGTCTATCAATTAAATTAGTTATCTAAACTTACTCCTCAACTAAATAATCATAGTTATCTAGTTTAAAATACTCATTAAAAATTTATGTGATGAGTCTTTTATGGAATAAGAAGTTCTAGTACTCAAAACAACCTAATGGTTCATTATATCAACTCTTGAAATTTGCATGACATCACATAAATTGAAATAAAATAGGACAACGTCTATGATTTAACATCTTCTTAGTTCAAATATTATTTTGGAGGGGGGGGGGGGGGTTGTCAGTTTGTGGGACGAAGCAAGAGATAGTCCATAAGTTGCTTTAGGAAAATAGCTTAAGGATGGCTTAAGAATATCCAAGACTAGGACTTTTGCAAACTATATAAAATTAGCTGAATTAGTGTATTTGTATCGTCTTAAATTTGGAACTAATAAGAGTTGGTGACTGATTGTGAATTTTCTTCCTCCCAAGAGACCCCCACATAAAAATGTAGATGTGGCAAAATTAAGCCCAACTTGACTCAACTTGTTAAAGTTTGGGCGGATTAATAATCCGTCCAATTATCATCTCAATCAATTTCAACCCAACTCATTTCAATCTATTTAAAATTGGATTGAATGCAACCCGAATTAATTCGAGAGAGATCTTGTTAAAATATTTTCAAAACATTTTTTTTCAATTTGATATGTTTTATATAGCCATAATAAAAAGAAATATAATTTAATTAAGTACTAAAATACTGAAAAAGGATGAATGAAATAAGTAAAACTTTATAAAAATTGGATAGGGTTGGATCTTGACCCGCTCTATAACGCGTTACTCAACCATTATGGCCCAACCCATTTTGACCCAAGTAAATTTGGATTGGATTGGATCTTAACCTGTTTAGTATTTTGACCCATTATAACTCATTCAAATTTAACCCAACCCGGCCAATTGCTACCCCTATAAAAATGTATGCTACTTTCTTCTTTTAAAAAAATGATCTGGTTTGACCTGACACTAAGTTTAAAAAAAATTAAGATTTTTTAATTTTTATAGTACTAAACTAAAGTTATATCAAACGTACAAAAATGTACTTTAATCTTGTGGTGTTAAATATGTCAAATGGAAAATTAAAACTAAAATTTTATCCAAAAAGAAAGATATTATTCTTTTTAAACAGACTAAAAAGAAAAGAAGATCATTATCTTTGAAAAATTATCTTTGAAAAAGACAACATATTTTTATTTTTTGTTATGATTACTATTGTCTAATGGGGGAAGGGTCGGGGGATAAAAGATTATACTAATTATATATGATAATAGATATTGAACTTCATTTAATTTTTTTGTATATTTATTTTTGATATTTTAAATTTCTTTATGAAAATTCAATCGTCAGTAGAGCACATTGCATGGTAAAAGTTTCTTGGGGCATCTTGTCAATTGAGGTGGAAAGTAGCTCCTAAAAAAGTGAGACCAGATAGTGGGTATACACTATACACTTGACAATATTAGTACTATCAACTATGCATGCACGTTAATTAGTGTCAGGAATGAAATTGACTGCCATCTCTTCTTTTAGAGCCCAAACTTGCTTCAATGGTTGTGGCCCTATATAGCCAACTAATCCCACTTGTATCGAATTTTGTGTGCAAATGAGCCAAAGCCACATTCAATCAACAATAAAGATTGGAGTACAATTTAGCGTTTAGCCACGAGTAGTATTAAGATTCTTCCCAATTTGTTTGTCTGGAAAAGCCAAATATGAATCACTATGCTTTGTTAATTAGTAGATAGCTAGATAACTTGATGTACTCATTAACTAGAAGCTTCATGAACATTTTTTTGGTAACTAACTTTAATTTCATTACCAAAGTGTTGCTTTACAAATCATCTGAGGCATACTTGTTGGACATAGTCTCACCAAATACTTCGTCTAAAGTACATAAGCCAACATCAAGAATAATTTGAGTCAATTTTAATTACCAAATCCCAAAAGAACAAGCTATAGACATCTATGGATAAAAATTATGATATGCCAATCATCCTCCAAATTTTGCAACTTTCCCCTCTTTAATGTGGATTTTCTAGATCATTTGCTTAATCATCATTGTTGTGGACTGTTTTTTGTTTTGAAAAATCCTTGAATTCCTTTCTTTTCATAAAGTATAAACTCCAGCAGCTAACATCATCCTGTATGTCTCAGCTTTGTGACTTTTTGTTGAGACACAAAGTCCCACATTGATGGTTAATGGGATGGGTGGTCTGCTTATAAGGCTTAGGCAATTCTCCTCCCATTGAGCTAGCTCTTGGGGTGTGAGTTAGGCCTAAGACCTATTTTCATCATGGTATCAGAGCAGGACCCGTCTCACCTAATGTTGGGCCCCGAAAAAATTGATCACACACCAGATGCTAAGCACGGGGCGTGAGGGGGGTGTTCAGACACAAAGTCCCACATTGGTGGTTAATGTGATAGGTGGTCTGCTTATAATGCTTAGATAATCCTTCTCCTTTTGAGCTAGCTTTTGGAGCGTGAGTTAGGCCTAAAACCTATTTTCATCACTTTTGCCTTTTGCATATGTTTCAGCCCAAAGTAATTCGTCATTCCATCCCATGGTGCCCCTGTTAATGCCAATCCATAGTAGGAGCTTTTGCCAGGTTCATGAATCTTATGAGTTGGTTTCGTAGTTTTATAAATTGTATACGGATTATATCGTCTATCAACATAACTTATTGTGTTATAGAGATGCTTTCACACCCATTTTCTGAGATTTTGTTATATGATGGGTTGCTTTGAAGCCAGGGTAGAGCTAGTGTTGATTATGAGTTCGGCCAAACTATATTAGTTCAAACTTTAGATTCGTACATATTCGAATATATACAAATTATTACTTAGAACCTCAAAATTTTAAAAACTGAGATATCAAACTCATAAGATATTTAAATCCATACTTCATTTCTGGCTTGAAGCCTTGTTGCATTGTCTTATGATATTTTAGCCACTTGAAACCCTTTGCATATAGTTGTTGATATATACATCGATGGGTTAAGGATTTGTTCGGCATAAGTTAAGTTCACCAGATAATTCAATTGCATATATGTAGATTATATTCGTAATGACTTCTCAATTTTTATTAGAACCATAAAAAAAAATTCAATTGCTACTCAAGCACATTAGTGTATGTAAAAATTTCATAAGCACCACGCAAGTGCACAACTTTGTTTACATCAGTGTCCGTTAATTGTAATATCTCTACATTCTATTTTCATTCTGTTTATTATTTATATATGTATATTTAGTAAAAAATAATAACTAATAAAGCAACGTCACACGTAACACTCCTCAAGAAAAGATAAATTCGTCCTTGCTTATGCAAGATTAGTTATCTTTATTTACATGTCTCTCTTTTTTATGTGCTTCCCCTAAAATAATATTCGATTTACATGTGTTACGCATAATGTTGGCCTGATCATTACCCAAACGGACATAAAACAACTTATACTCAATAATATCTATCCTCTGCCATGAAACCTACTTTGCATACAATTGAGACAAAATGTGAGTGTGATCACTAAGAAGGGGACCTACCTAGCTAGTATACTATTTATATATACCCCCACTCATTATTAAGATAACGATCTTGACATTTTCACATGGATTCATGGATGTCCACACATGCATGAATGAATTACACACAAATAATACTAGTATAATTTTTTACTTGCCATTAGATTTCTTCCATGCACTGCATGTCCCACTATTCCCCTAATTTCTCTTTCACCAAACAAAGACTGAAAATAACACAACACTGTGGAATACATCTTCATCAATTCTTTCATCGGATATGGCAATGTGACCAGTAACACATGTCCTTCTTTCATTGGAGCAACCAAGAAATGAATTTCATAATCAAGAAGGAATCATAAATTTTCTTTTAAAACTTATGAATGTTGCCCGGAGTATATCAATGTATCATTAATTAATCAACATGACATTCTCACTGTTTATCTACCTTCTTTTTTTAAATAAAATACTATATATATTAGTATTTTTATTAAGCCTAACTCCCTTAAAGCACCAAACAAGTTGGTAATAATAATTACTACTCCCTCCGTTCCATTTTATGTGACACCCTTTGACTTAACACGGTGTTTAAGGAAAAAAGAAAGACTTTTAAAACTTATGATATAAGATCATTATTATATATTTATATGGTTGAGAATCATTACATTAAAGGTAAAAATAAAACTTTAAAGGTAAATATTTCCATTTAGAGTAGATCTTTTTGTGACGGACCAAAAATAAAAGAGTGCCACATAAAATGGAATAGAGGGAGTAACTGATTTATGTTCACTCACAAGAAGAACAGTGATTTAACAATAGGCATGAGGTAGAATAATTCTAGAATAAAATTTAGGATTGTTTTGTTCAATGTTTGCTTGGAGTTATTATATAACACTTGAATTATTTATCCTATTATTTATACCTTAACGATGAGATAAGTTATCCCATATACATAATAGTATAACTTCCTACTATTTATATCTTAATAATGGAATAAGTCATCCTATATACATAATAGTATAACTTATCTAGGAATTACTTATCTTAAAATAATTAATTCTCGATAATTTTTCCAACTAAACTACCCAAGAGAAAGTTCTAAACAACTCGAGGTAACTTAAAACACACGCATTTTAGGTTTGGTTAGGAGTTAATTTGTACATAGAGCTTTGGAATTATTTTTTTAAATTTCCCTTCGTGTCTAATTCAGTACTAGCTTTCTTTGGAAGCCATAAAATTCACATACAAATTGTTTTGGTGAATCAACATAAAATTCGAGGCTATCTGGTACCTTTTTTTATTTATACCAATATATAAGGACGACGTTCGATTTTCCCCTCTTCCCACCCGGGTCCAACATCCGCATTGGGCTCGATTAAGTTTGGATTGACATATTATAAGATTCATTTCTTGAAATGCGCTTCTAACATAATATTTTTCATTAGGGCCTTGAACTTGAGACACTGATTAAGAGTGCCTTAATTACAACTATCCTACCACAACTCATGCTGTAACTACTGACATTTGTAGACATATAATAATAGTATCTCAGGTCCTAAATTTGGTACTGTTTCTTTACACTTATAGTGTGTACAAAGCATACCTCTATTACAATTATTTATCAGAGTTCCTCTGCATCTTTTTATGCAAAAGCAAGAAGTTCAGATTAGAGCTTTGCAAATAAACCAAATATTTCATGTGTCCCACTTTTAGCTCATTTTCTTTGTGATTTTTTTTTTCATTTCCAAATTTCCTAAATATGGCATAGGTTATTTATATTTCTTCTAAAATAAAAAAAGTTCAAGTGCCATAAAAGTCTTCATTACCAATATGGAGCAATCAAAAAAGCAAGATCAATCAGAGTTCAGCTTGAGGGAATGGGCTCTTAAGGCTAAACTTAGCAGAGAAAAAACCAATTCAAGAAGATACTCCGCATCTTATATTAGAAGTTTTAGAGAAGAGGCAAAATCTTTTAGATCAAGTGTAACTATTTCAAGTACTGCTTCCTCCCCTGGCTACACCTTAAGAGGTAACATTGAAAACAAAATCTTGAATTGTGTATAAAAATTACTAGGATCTCATAAAGTTGCATTTGAGACGAAGTTTCCTAGAAACAGTCTCTCTACTGACCCTATTTATGGGATTTCACCAGATATGTTGTTGTTGTTTATCTCATAAAGTTGTAATTTTTTTTTCTATAGAGGAAATTGATCCATCAAAATATTCCTTTACCACTGCCCTGAAAGGTGAGTCATCTGAAGATGATTTCGATGAATGATAAATTCCAAGATGTATTTCTTTCTAAATTAGTTTTTCTTGAGTGCAGCATTACAGGCAAAAACAATATACAGTTGGGAATATATGTCACCTGATGGTTTGGCTCTGAATTCAAAATGGAATGAAGCTGAGAAATACATATGCAATCCATTGTCAGGGGAAGTTCCTTTGGAGTGTTTGTCTGCAAAAATACTAAGCGGAAGATCGTTTAGACAACCAGCAAGCAGAATTGCCATCTCAGGACCTCTCATTTATCCTTCTCAGATTCAGAGTACACCACAATTCCAAACAAAGCATCATGGAAAAAAACCTTATTTTCCTACACATGGAGAAGTTGAAATCCAAATCCCAACCAAAGGTGAGTTATGTTAAAATGTGTGATCGTCTCATCTAACGAGGGCATACTTTTATCATATGTTCATTTTTTCATCCGAGCTATTACCAATTATGTATCAAAACATACCTTAATTATCAACATCGTTCTGGCAGGAAAAGATGTGTGTTTTGATAAATAATTGATAATAGTTCATATTGAAACTCACAAAAAACTAATACTTCACACATATTTTTATCATTAATTACTTCTTATTTAGTTTACTGTATCTTGAGTAGTGAGTCTGATTATTTAATTTTTATAATCTTAGCATGCCATAATTCATTTTGATAGGTGAGATTTGAATCCATGACGTCTTACTCCTCTAGTAGCACTAGGTGTGATCATCTCGAATCTAAAAGCTTAAGCTGTCAGATGTAATTACATACTTAATTTATTCTGCTCACAATTTTTTTCTTCACTTTGTAATTTCAGACAAGAAAGAAGTTAACATTACAAGAGATGTGGGAACACAGAGCATTTCAGGTTATGTAAGTTCAAATAGTCCCAGTCCTGCTCCAACTCCATCAATTGAAGAAATGTCTATGAAGCTAGGTGAAGCAGCTGACTCCTCACCTATGACTACTCCATCCATTAAGGAAATACCCTCAGATCAATCTCCTGTGACTTGTCCAAAATTAAAATCTGAGCAAGAGGTAAATTAATTTCATTTACGTAACATCGTTTGATTTGAGGTAAATAATATATCCAGGGTTTGAGTGCTCGTAAATTTAACATATTACATTCAAATAATTATAAATCGAAAGAAAATTGTAAACAATCAGTTTAGAAGAGAATAAATCACATCAAAATTTTAAATTTGTTTTTGAATGTCGAAATTTATGAAAATAATAACGATTCAGTTCCAAATAAATTGGTATTGGCTATATATATATATATATTAATTCTGTTCATCTCAACCCATTGTAGAATTATGTAAGATACTTTGGGATGTTTCAAAATCAATGAAGAGTTACATAAATTACAAAAAGAATAGAAAAAAGGAAACATTATGATCAATAATTCTCAACTTTGGACCATGTCCTATATATTGAGGGACGATAGTACCTGAAAGAATAGGTTATCAAGATTGTCTGAATTGACTATGCCCTAGTGATTGGTGGGGTTGGGGGGGGGGCCTACATAATTAATTGGTCCCTTCCATCAACATAATTCACCAAAACACATGCCAATCACTTACTTTTGTGGGCACAAACTTAATTGTATTAGACCTTAGTCTTTTCTCATATTTGTGCATAGTTTCTTTAGATTTATTTTACAAAGAATGGTTAACAAGTTTTCCTACCTACTGTGAGGAAAAGTAACTTACCTTAGACCATTAAAAGAACATATATAGTACATAAATTTCTTAATGAATATCGTCATATTATTGTTGTACCATCCCTAAAAAAAAGGAGCCCCTTAACACATATCGTCTTTACCCTCTTTTTCTCCTTTCTCCTTTTCCAGCTATTGTACTTTGATTTTTCATATTTGAAATTACTCAGTAATTCTAAGAGATAAATAATGTTATCTATGGGAAAAAAATACCAAACATATGCTTTGTATTTACCCGATGTAGCGAGAATTTTAAAAAAATTTAGTGAAAGTCTTAGTTTATTTATTTCACTCTGTTCATGTTTGCTTGGAGTTATATTGATCCACTGTGCATCTATTATATGTATTTGCTCTGATATAAAGTGAACAGATAAATAACGAATTGATACATTGATATAAAATAAATTGATACACAAAATTATTGCTCCATTTCATAATTAACCAAACTACCACAACAATTGATAATTAGGCTCAGCATACCGCTAGTTCTGAAGTTTCCTCCTTATCTATTCTACTATGTAGCTTATTAGTTTATCAATAAACATACATAATTATGAGTTTAAATTCCACTTAAACAATTTAATTAAAAATAAATAAAAAGCGTTGCTAATATAAAATTAGGAGTTTTAAGTTTTATATATCGTCAGTATAAATAGCACGTCATATATACAAGTAAATCTCCTCAAAATATGAAATTTTAAACTAAGATATGTTATCTGCTAGTTACGACAGGTAAATATGACATGCAATAATGGAGCCACATTCACTTGTGGGGTGTCAATCGTTATCCCTTTAGCTAGGTAAATATATATATATATATATATATATATATATATATATATTGCATATTCACACATCTTAACTTCTACTTGCAATTTTACTTTTTTAAATTGTGACATCTCTTAGACAAGATTCTGGTTCCGCCACTAATGACATGATCGTGTAAAATTAGTTCAACTATGCACATATTTCAGGATGAGATTCAACACTTTGACACTAGTAGTGCATATGTTTATATAGGTGGAAGTGAAAGAAATTGGAGAGGAAGAAAACACAAAAAGAAATGATGAAGTGCAGCAACAAGGACAGAACAAGAAAGTGAAACAGAGGGGCAGGCAATTGGGTGGGGGGTGCTTGTCATGGAAGAGTTTGTGGATGAGAAGAACAAGGCAGAGAGAGAAGCATAAATCAAGAAAAAAGAACATTTTTCTTTGCCATATAAATGGATGCTATACACACTAAAATTCAAAACAACATGTTCTTTGGAGATAGAAAGATTCTCTTTCCATCACACCCCTTTCTTTTCTTAGATTCTATTATATCTAGCAAGGATCTTAATTTATTTTATGTAATATAAATAACACGCATGTCTGTTCTAATATATCTTATAAGTTATTTTATTCTTATTTTTCTGCCCCAACTTTTGTTTTATAGAGCTTTAAATGATCTTGATTCATTTAATTTTACTAGTATTAGAAACTTTATTTCGTCGGATCAAGAAGAAGGGAAACTTTCTTTTGTCTATTCAATTTTGTGTAAAGAAATTATTCTATTTTCATATTACTTTGCATATCATAAACCTAATAGTAAAACAAAAAAAATCATAATATCAAAAATAATTTTATAAATCTCTATTTACGTTTGGTTAATCACACTAATCTTTCTGATGATTTATGATATTACTCTCGTCTCCGTAATAATTTTAATTTTGAGAAACCAATCCTTAAACCTATTTAATTTAAATTAAACATAAATAGAGTAGCCCTTCTTAATATGATTTTCTTCCGATCAATGAAAATTATCAAACTAACTTATTTAACAAACATTAAAAATATAAATAAAAACGAGGTTAGCACAAATTAATTAAAAAAATCGAATAAACATATGAAATTTGTATCTTCGGAGTCACTTCAACGTACTAAATTAAATCAATCGCATATAATGTACAACAATGGAGTACATAATGAATATATGAAAAGTAAGGCTGATTTTTCTCCATGGTAATTATTTTAGAGTTTTTTTATTTAAATATTTGGACTGTTAATCCTTTTTATTCAACAACAATATCAACAACATTCCTCAGTTGACTCAAAAACTCTCGTCCATTGCTGGGTAAGAGGGATCGGATGTACGCAGTCTAATCCCTATGTTTAAAAATATAGAACAACTATTTTCGAATGACTCATAATGAACGTTGAAAGTTATATACTGGTACTCAAAAAGGAAAGAAGTGGAAACAATTTAAAAAATTATTTTGTTTCCAAAATAAAAAAATAGTGAATATAGGGACTTCTGGATGTCCGAGACTTTCCATTTCTAACCTATACTCTTCCAGATGAGACTCTTCACTTCCACAGGTGGTGCTTCGCTCTTAACGATGATTTGCCTTGTGCTTGTTATTCTTCTCCTCAGTATGATGTTGTAAGTACTCTTCCTCTTCTTTTTCTTTGATGTTGACCAAGTTGACTATCTGATTCTCCAAATTTCCAGGGTCCCATGCAATGCCCCTCCTTGGTCCGCTCCTCCTCTACCTTCTGACCAGCAGATCAGCTTCTCTGTGAAGATCGACTGATATGCTTTCCTCTGTTCTTTCCTCTTGCCCATCAAAGATTTAACCTCACCCTTCACCTAGGCTATCTCTGCAGGAAATGGTGCAGGATCTTTGGATCTGTGAAGATCGATGCTTCTCCATGCCTGTGCTGGTAAAATATTCTCTTTTTGGTGATATCTGACTCTATCTTTTACTGACTGACCTATAAGTAGCATAACTTTTACTCTCAAAACATGAACTGTAATTATTTTGCCCAGGCTCCTCATTTTTTGCCCCCCAGATTGACCTTCTTTTATATATCTGCGTGCTATTGGTGTAAATGATCTTATGTAGCACTAGTTATGATAGGTCTAGTCTTGATCCTTAAAGCTGGGGTTTAGCTCTTATCAATGTTGAGAATTCTTTTGGTTGTGCTTGGTAATTGTGAAAAGCTGTTATATTGTATTTTTGTCTTCATGATTGAAGGGTTCATTAACAATATAATCTACTAATTGGTTGGCCTCCCGAAAGATATGAGTGATTTCCACAATTAGTGTCTTCATAATTGCTTGAATCTGTTTAACCAACTCAATTAACTCCCACGGGATTTTTCATTCGCCTGTCAACATCTTTGTAATTGTAAGAGAACCTGTCTGCACTTGGATTTTCGATAAACCCTTTTCGACAAGCTGTGTAGGGCCTCTTTGATAGCCCTCGCTTCTGCTTTCATGTTTGGAGGGCCCCTTTGATAGCCCTCGCTTCTGCTTTCATGTTTGTAGCTATCCCAATGCCTTTAGGTTCAGCAAATAGTAGATTCCCTTCCTCATTTCTGATGCAAAAGCCATATGCACTTAGACCTGGGTTTCCTCTACAAGCTCTATCAGTGTTGCATACTACCCCTCCTCCTGAATTAGCTTTCCACATAATCTTCAGGTAGTATAGCTCTGGTCTGTATCTACTAAGCATGTTTATAAAATCCCATTATTGAGTAGTTATTGTTCTAACCCAGGGGAAAATACTCCTATTGTATTGGTATTTGGATTGATAACATTGAAATGCCATCCAGCTATAGGAGTAACCTTTTCCATGTCTGAGTGAGTTCCTTCTCTTCCATAGTTGCCACAACACTATGGCTGGCAAGATCTGCACCAGCTTCTTCACTTTACTTGGTCTTTGGAAATTCCAACAACTGTATATTAGTTGTTTTACATGTCTGCCCTCCACTTGTATACCTACACAAATAGCAAAATGCTTTCATAGCCTTTAGACTGTGAGAGCTGTTAGTACAAGGTGGTTTATTGTTTCAACTTCTCCTTGCTCACAACAATTGCTCTTTGAAATCACATGGATCTTCATTCTTCTTAAATTATCATCTGTGGGAAGCCTTTGTTTCCACATCCTCCAAGTTAAAAAGGCAATCTTTATTGGTAGTCTCTTAAGTCATATATGATTAGTCCCAAGTTTAGTCCAGTTGTCAAACTAGAAGCTAGAGTTCACTACTCTTATTTACCACTAGATTTCATGCTCCACATCATCCCTAATCAACATCATATTTCTCCACACAAGGGGGCCCCTAAGTTGGCAACAATCTCTGGATGAAGTTTCTTGTAATATTTGTTCCAGCTATATTGTGCCCACAGGGAAGATGTAGAAGTTCTAAATGTCCACCAGAGCTTTGCAGTCAAGACTTTGTTTACATCAGTTTGTGACCTAAAGCCCAACCCTCCTTCCTCTCTAGGATAACAAAGATTACTCTAAGCAACCCAGTGTTTTTCTTTCACTCCACCAGCCTTACTCTAGGAATTTGACAAATAGTTGATGCATTCTTTCTATCACCTTTTTAGGATGAATCATGACTGCCAGTAAGTAAACAGGGATAGACTGAAGTACATATTTAATAAGTATTTGTCTGCCACCAAAAGACAACAACTTATTCTGTCAGGATAAGATTTTTCTTGCTATATTCCTCAATATTTTCTCAAAATACATAATCTTGTCTTTTCCATAGTAAACTAGATAACCAAGGTAGGTGAAAGGAAAGTTACCTTATTTAATACCTGTTAGTCTCCTTAGCCTTATTGCTATGACTAATGGAGAGTTGTCATACAAGAAAAAAGACCTTTTTCTTTTGTTTATTTTCTTTCCTGAGACATCTTCATACTCCTTCAATACCTCCATCATTTTAACAATAGATCTCCTGTCCCCTGACCCAAAAAGAATTGTATTGTCTGCATATGCAAAGTGATTTATCTTGGGACTCTATTTTAGAAGACCAGATCCCAAGAAGTATGCCTCCCCATTTAGTTTATTCATCCCCCTTGACAGTACCTCTGCACCAATGATAAATAGAGTTGGAGACAAGGGATCTCCCTTTTTCAGCCCCTACTAGATTTAAAGAAACCATAGGATTTTCCATTAATCGTTACTGAGTACCAGTTATTAGATAAAAGTCTCCACACCATATTAATAATGATTTTTGAAAAATCAAACTTTCCAAGTACTTTGTGAGAAAAATTCAAGACACCCTATAAAATGCCTTTTCCATATCTAGCTTCACTACTACATTGACATATTTGTTCCTCTTATTGATGTCCCTGATTATCTTTTGCACCGATAAGATGTTTTCAGCAATGTTCCTTCCTTTCACAAATCCTAATTGATTTGGTGAGATGATCTTGGGGAGGATCTTAGTCATCCTGCCATGAAACACTTTTGAGATAATCTTGTTAGCAAAAGAACTCAGACTGATTGGTCTAAGGTCTGAAAAACTCCGCACAATCTCCCTCTTAGGAATAAGTATCAGATTTGTATGGGTAATAAACTTGGTCATTTCCTGACCACTACAGAAAGCCCTTATCAATCTGATTATGTCTTCACTTATTATCTCCCAATAACTCTGATAGAAGGCCCCTGTGAAACTCTCTGGACCACCTGCACTATTAGCACTTAGGTTAAAAACTGCCTCTCTTACTTCTTGTTCCCCTTGTATCATCTATTCATTCTCTTCTTCTGTTATTATTCTTAGGATTACATCTAGCATAGAGTAATCCCCATCATAGCCCTCCGATCAAACTGTCCAGAGAAGAAATTTACTGCCTCATTACCTATTGGATCTGAAGAAATTAGCACTTTACCTTGATCATTCATTGTATCCCCTATATTTAGCTTCTTTCTTCTCCCTTTCACGTATGCATAAAAGAATCTTGTATTCCTATCACCATCCTCTAGACATTTTATCCCAGTTTTCTGCTGCCAAAATTGTTCTTCCACTTTCAATCAATTTTTTGAACTCGACTTCCATTCTTTTAAGCTCCTCTCTATTCAAAGGAGATCGATTCACTTCAAATTGGGCCTCTTTCACCTTAATAATGCCTTCAAAAGTAGCTATTTTCTAAAAATATTGCTATATGCCTCCTTACTCCATGTTGATAAGACATTTCTGACTTTCTTTAGCTTCTTTTGAATATCAATGAATGGGATGGCCAAGCATTCTGACTTCCAGTTTTGCCTCAAAATTTCCATGAACTGCTGGTGATGAATCCAGAAGTTTTGGAAGCGAAAAGACTTGACTAAAATATCCTCCTCTGTATTACAAACCAAACTGTAAAAAGGCATGGTCTGAGCCTTGTCTATACAAGTGCTGAACCTCTAAAAACGGAAATAATTCTATAAATGCTTCATTACCCGACATTCTGTCCAGTCTTTTGAAAATGCATTCCTCCTCTATCCTTCCATTCCACCATGTATAGTGGCTTCTTGTGAAATTAGTTTTTGTCAAGGAGCTGTTGCTAATAAAAAAAGGCAAAATCCATGGCCTCACTTTACTCAAATTCTAATTCTCTCAGTTTTTTTTCTTCATCGAGAATAATACTAAATCTCCTCCAATTATCCACGGGGTTTCATTATCAGGTTCAACACTCTGAAGTTCCTCCCACGATTCTAATCTCTCTTGGACATCACATCTTGCATAAACTGAAGAGATCAGAAATGTTTTGTTACTGAGCCTAAACCTTATAGTTAACTGTTCTATGGAATCCAAAACCACCACAACATCTCATTCTTCCTTCCAGAAGCACTAGTTCTTTCTCAAACTATTTACTATTGCATGATTGAAACCCAATTTTATATTGTAATCTTCAATATGTGGTGGACCCTGAAAAGGCTCCATTAAAACAATGGAGGAATAATGAAATCTTCTATTCATATCCATTAGCCTCTCAAAGGAATTTTGAGTGTTAATGGATTTGATATTCCAGAATAAAATATTGTCTATCATTACAAACTATTAGTCCTTCCCTTATTTTGTCCTGACTTGTAATGGGACTACAGTCTGATCTTTTTTGACACCATTCTGAAAATTGTTTGAGTGTCTGGGAGATACATGCCCTTCTTTGCTAATCCTGCTGGATGTTGTATTCCGTATCTCCTTTGCTGTTTGTAGCTTACTATTAACATCAGCCTTATCTTCAGCTAGTGTCATGCTTCCTTTGGGCTCAACTGTCTTTTCTGTCTCTTTATCCCCTGGAGCAGCAACATTGCTCTCTTCCCCTTTAGAACACTCCCCAAAAAAGATCATTTATCAACTTATCTGGTTGGTTATTTCCCAGAGTCAAAATCTCAAGGAGGTAAAGTGAGTTTTTCAATGACAAATTAGAATAAGTAGTTTTATAAGAGGAAAACACTAGATTGAATAATCCTATTAATGCACAATAAAGTTTAATAACTTATCATTTTTTATGATTCAATGGTTTTTTTTTTGATTACTTCAGGGTTGTCTCGACCATAACGCCACTAAAACAATCGCTTGGAGCCTCAAATTTTTTAGGGCTTTCAAATTTTTCTAATAATGTATATATTATTTATTGATAAATTTAAAGAGACTTTTTTGGGTAAAAAATAAATAGTAGCTATTTACTTTAGATAATATGGAGGTCCTTGTAAAATTAATAAATGTAATAGTGTTTGCTTAATTATAATATTATTTCTTATGTGGCTACTTATTTTGTTGGTTTATTTATTATATCTTGGTTATTATGATGAACCCAAACTATTTTTTTTACATGCATTTACTTTTGTTATTCCTCTTTTCTATTTTTACTCACTCATTATTGAATATCTAGAGTTTAATAAATGATTAAAAAAAAATTTGCAGTATGCAAAATATATTATTCCATGTTTATGAAAAGATCAAAATTTATTTTCTGAAGTATTATTTAAATTTTAACCACTGCAGCAAATCAATATTATTTTAATATCATTACATCAAATTCTCTGAAACTTTCTCAATATAATTATATAATTTTCTAAAGGTTTGAGTCAGATTTGATTATTTTAATTTTATGTTATTTTTTTTCATAAAAATTTTTCATTGTTTACTTTCTTACTTCATAAAGTTTGAGCGAATCCTGCCTTCTTGAGACTTTATTCGTAGAATTATATTGAATATATTATAACTATTCATTCAATTTATATATGGCAATTAAAAACAATAATAAAGCTTCTCTTTGAAATTGACTTTAGACTTCTAAACTTGTTGAGACGACCCTATATTACTTGCATATACGATAGGAAAGATTTATAAGTGGAATCATGAATAGGCCGCAACTCAAGGATATGAGGTTCTCTTTTGCAATAGTAGTGAATTGACGATAAATTGAACATCTTTTTTAAGTTGTACGTAACTTGTTTTCTGATAAAGTAAGGTATGGTACTATGACAGGCATGTTGTGTGTATATGAAGTTATGAACCATGATACACTATGTCCTATTTAGCATGAGATACAAAACAATATATAATGCATCAATTTCTATATACCCTATGATTGTCTATAGATATCAAATCTAAATGTCAATTTATTGTAAAATTTAGCATAACCCCTTCCTATTTTAAATGGATTAAACTACTTTACTTTAATTTGTGGGTGATGTTACAAACATTGTTGGCTTTAGAGGTTTACTAGACCTCCTCCTTCGATAATGGGCTCATCATTAGACACTTGGGAAAAAATTCACATATATTTAGGGAAATATTTTTATGCGCACACATATTTTCTTTATTAGAGAATAGATTTAGCAAGTTAGGGTTGTCCAAGTTGTTTCAGTTGCTAGGAGACAGTTAATTATCAATATGTCTGCTTTTATTAATTTTTGTATTTTTTTTAAACAATTTTTGAACAGCCTAGGATTGTCTTAAATGTTTTAACTGCTAGAAGCAACAACTGACTATTCACATGTCTGTTTTTATTCATTTTTGTATTTTTTAAAATCTTTTTTAAAAATTTCTTGTGATTAATTTTTTTGTTAGCATGAGGAGCTTCCAATTGTCCTACCTACTTAAGTCGGGATATTGATGTGTTTGCTTTTATTTATTTTTGTATTTTCTATTTTCATTTATTTTTTACTTTTTATGTATTTTGGAATTTGTTATTGTAATCATATAAAATTTATTAAAATATAAATTTTATAATATGATTCAAACTATATTAAATTCAAAATATATTAGTCCAAAAAAATGTTATGGATTAATATAATTGAGTTAATTAATTAAGTTCAATAAAATATGGATTTAATTTAAAGTACAAATTCAATTGGGCTACATAAGATGACCCAATTTACTAGGCCCAATACTCCCCATCCTAGAGGTCCACTTGATGTCGCGTGGTGGATGACATGGCATGCCAAGTCAAACAAAGAAGTCAAATAGGATCATGCCATTTGTCAAAATAACATGACATTCTTGTCTAAATCAAAGACCAATAAATATGTGCCACATGTATAAGTGATGTGTCTCAATTAATCAAAATATTATCATGTCACTTGAAAGGAGTTCTATTCTTATCACTTTTCCTGCGCTGTGTCACCTTAGATATGATTGTCTAGAAGAAAGTCTGATTCCATTATAACTTAAGGAAACTCGTTTTTATCACTTTTCCTGTATCATGTCACCTTAAATCTGATTGATCGGAAAAAAGTCTATTCCATCATGACTCCTCTATTCTACAGCCATATAAAAGGGGTCATAATTCAGAATTCACATTAAGAATTTTAACAAGAAGCCAGAGAGAGTTCGTGGATCATACGTGCAAATTTCTCTACAAGCAACAAGAAAAATTCAAAAAATAAAGAAATCAAGCATTCAAGTTCAAGAACACATCAGCATCAAGATCACCGAATTCAAGAACAAGCCCAAAAGTCCTTGAATTTAAGTACAAGTCAAGATCAAGTTCAAGAACAAATCTATATCAAGTATAAGTCAAGATCAAATCTATCAAGTTTTTCAAGATTCAATAACAAGCTAAAGAGTCCTTGAATTTATATTTGAAAAGGCGAATCAGAGGATTCATAGAAATTGTAGAACTCACTCCTAGTAATAAAATACTTATTGTTGTAATATTTTTTGTTCCTTGATTATTATTTTTTAGACACGAATTTTTTTGTCGTACAAATTCTTGCATGCCTAGTGGGACAATTTCTACCTCGCATCTCAACTTTTCAAGAATCAAAGAATATTCAAATGATTTCTAAGAAGATCAACTCCCAATTAACTTCCTCCAAGACTGCTGATTCCAAGTTCTCCGCTGAAGTAGAGGGAATCCTGGTTATTAATTTTGGAAGTGTTGGAGATGTTACAATGAGCAAAGTCGTTATGCTAGGACAACAAACACTGCGAGTGTCATCCGCACCAACTCCTGCTTTTGGATTTTCAACTCCAAGGGGAGCAAGGTCCTCTACAAATGCTTCGGACAGAGGAAGTAGTGTTGCTGAGAAGATCAAGCAGACTTTAGCTCTACTTGAGGTCTCTGGTTCCAAAAATTCTACTGCAAAGAAAAATCAGGACTTGTCCAATGAATCTTCTCCACATGTGTCACATAATGTGAGACCTCTGAAGGTCAACTTCCAAAATAATCCATGCTACTCTTCTATGCCCCCAACAATTATGCAAGCGATGACAACTAATGCTTCGTCTATAGAGGAACAACTTGCAAATCTGACAAAAATGATTGAAGGACTGACTAGGCATATGCAATACCAAGAGTCTCGTATTGATAAGTTGATGGATAGAGTAGATGGCTTATTAGATGGGGAATCTAGCAATGCACCTGGGAAGGGTATTGAGATTCAAGAGACTGAAAACAATGCGAAACAATCACTGACTCTCAATGAGCTGCAGTTTCAGTCGAAGGAATGATCCCACTTGATCAATTAACGGAGTTCATTGAAGGGACCATTAAAGACAAGTATGAAATCTCCATAAGGTCTTCCCATGTGTATGCTAAGCCTTACATTGCAAGGATTGATAGTCTCAGAACGCCTGTCGGTTATCAACCCCATAAATTTCAACAATTCAAGGCAAAGGGAATCCAAAGCAACATGTTAACACTTTGTGGAGACATGTAATAATGCTGAGACCTATGGAGACCATCTCGTCAAACAATTCATCCATTCCTTGAAAGGAAATGCCTTTGACTGGTACACAGATCTTGAGCCTCATTCCATTGACAGTTGAGAGCAACTGGAGCATGAGGTTCTTAATCGCTTCTATAGCGCAAGGCACACATGGTAGAACTCACAAATACTCGCCAAAGAAAGGATTAACCTATCATTGACTTCATAAATCGATGGAGAAATGCGAGCCTTAATTGCAAAGACAGACATAGTGAAGCTTTTGCTATAGAAATGTGTATCGGAGGGATGCACTGGGGGCTTCAGTACATCCTACATCCTACAAGGGATCAAACCCAAGTCTTTTAAAGATCTAGCGGCTCATGCTCATAATATGGAATTGAGCATGTCTTCTGCTGAAAAAGATGGGATGTTTGTTCATGATCGTTGCAAAGGAAAAGAAAGCAGAAACTGAAGAATAGAGCAAATTTGTGCTCAAGAATGATAACAAAGAATCCATAAATGTCAATGCATTCCTTGTGAAGTTTACTACTAAGAAGAGTAAAGTTTACTACTAAGGAGAGTAGGAAGCAGAGTGTGAAGACAACTTTTCAGGAGCGTCCAAATCGAAATTGACTTTAAAGGAGATGCAAGAAAAAGAATACCCTTTTTGGATTCTGACGTTTCTCAAAAATTTGATGAGTTGGTTGAACTGAAGCTCATCGAGTTATCAGAGATGAAACAACCCGATGAAGCTAGAAATACTGATGATCCACATTATTGCAAATATCATAGGCTTTTAGGTCATCCTCTTGAAAAGTGTTTCGAGGACAAAGTCATGTAATTGGTTAGGGAAGGAGAAGATTGTCGTTGATGATGAGAAAGTGAGTTCTAACCAAATCTCAATCACTTTTGGCGAGCTTGACCCAATCTAAATATATACTCCTAAAAAGGAGAAGCCATTAGAGCCAAATAAAATTCAAATCAATAGAGATAATGATGAAGGTTGGACTCTAGTAACTAGGAGAATATGTAAGAAAACAAGTTCATAAAAAGAATCATCTAAGAAATCGAGCAAAGGAAGGATGGTGAGGAGACTAAGGAAGCAAAATAGTCACATATCCAAAGAAAGAAAAGATGGAAGTGCATCACTATTAGAAGGCATGACGTCCTGTGACTTTTGGAGAGTTCTTGTCGAGTTGGTTTCATACCAAAACTGTCCAAGACAGCAATGAGGCATCATGTTTTAACACTGACAAAGGAGAGACAATAGGTGAAAGTTCATCAAAGATGTCTCCCATGGATAAAGAAGAAGCAACAGGCAAAACCCCGTCAAAAGAGTCTCCTTTATCTTCTGAGAAGCCACGAGAATCCTTTGATCAAGAAATACATGCATGCGATACAAACATCACATTTACGGAGGATGATCTCCCACTTGGTGAAAAGCTACATAATCGTCCTTTGTACATGAAGGGTCATGTGCTAGAGAAGAAGATAAATAGAATCTTGATTGATGAAGAATCTGGAGTTAACATTTTGCCCATCCATATACATTGAAAGAATTGGGCATCAAGACTGAGGAACTTAGTGAAAGTCATCTGTTAATACGAGGATTTAATCAAGGGGGGTAGAGGTCTATAAGTTTCATCAAGTTAGAAATCCATATTGGTGATTTGCGATCTAGTGCATGGATGCATATGATTGATGCAAAGACTTCATACAATATATTGCTTTGTAGGCCCTAGGTACATGAGAATAAAATTGTCTCATTCTCTTACTATCAATGTTTGAAGTATCTTCAAGATGGAATTGGAAGGAAAATAGTTGCTGATGATAATCCTTTCGCTGAAGCTGAGTCATACTTTGCTGATGCAAAATTCTATCTGAAGAATTACATTGTGAAGGAAGCAAAACTTGACTACAAAACGTACAAAGGGCTTTGATCCAAATGCTTACAAGTTACTTAAAAGGATGGATACAACCCTAATGAGCCATCTATATTAAGGAAACTCCCGTCAAATGATGTCACCAGGAAAGCGCGCAAAGGTTTGGGGCTATAGACAACCACCTCTAGTCCGTATTTCCATAAGAAGAGTAAGTAACAATTACATCACCATCGAAGATGAGTCTTCTTCTTGTAACAAAAATGCTTCTGTCTTCGATCGACTTGGAAAACCCACCATGCGGACTTCTATGTTCGAGAGGTTGGGACAATTGAAGAAAGAAAATAAGAAGCATCGGAGAAGTTACCTAAGGGTGACAACACTTGCTCCGCTTATCCAAAAGGATATCCAAACCACAATTCCCTCTAGGATGAAGCGAAAATTGGAACTCATGGTTTTAAGTGGAGAAGTGCTAAAGGCAAAGACTCACACTGTAGTTTGCACCAAACAACGTGAGAAAGATGAAGAAAGTGTAGGCTCCTCATATCATATTACAGCTTGAGGGAGCTCGATGCCTTATCTCAAGTAAAGGTTGATAGAGCATCAAAATACATTGCTCGGTGTTACCATATATCTGTTAGTGATAATGATCCACAAGAGGAAGAAGATGCTGGAGATGCTCCACCAGAACTGGAAGAAAGAGTGAAAGCCATGATAGATCCTTTAAAGGAAGTTAACCTTGGTACTGATGAAGACCCAAGGCCATCTTACGTAAGCGCTTTTCTAGAAGTTGAGAAAGAAGCACTTATATGAATCTACTCAAAGAGTATGAAGATGTCTTTGCTTGGATTTACAAGGAAATTCCTGGCTTAAATCCTAAAATAGCGGTCCACCAATTCACTGTCAAGAATGATGCTCGTCTTGTGAAGTTGGCCCAAAGACGTTTTAGGCAGGAGTTGGTCCCATTGATTAAGAATGAAGTCAACAAGATTATTGAGGCAAGCTTCATTCGTGAAGTTAAATACCCCACGTGGATTTTAAGTATTGTTCCTGTGAGGAAGAAGAATGGCCAACTTCGAACTTTTGTTGACTCAAGAGATCTCAACAATGCATGTCCTAAAGATGAGTTCCCCCCATTCCAGAGTTAATGATTGATGCAATTGGTTACGAGGAAATGTCATTCATGGATGGTTCGTCTGATTATAACCAAATCCGCATGTCACCGAAGGAAGAAGAACTCACTGCATTTCGCACCCCTAAAGGTATCTATTGCTACAAAGTGATGCCTTTTGGTTATTGATTACTTACTCCATAAAAATATCGAATGTTATGTTAATGACTTGGTGGTGAAGTCAAGAAAGAGGGGATACCATTTGAAAGACTTAAGAATGGTGTTTGAATTGCTCCGAAGATACCAACTAAGGATGAACCCATTGAAATGTGCCTTTGGGGCTACTTCTGGCAAGTTTTCTAGGCTTTATTGTGCGACATCGAGGGATCGAGATTGATCAAGCTAAAGTCGATGCCATTAAGCGTAGAGGGACTTATCGAAGAAGAGAATGCTCGACTGTGTCTCTCTGAGTTTGAATAGTTAGATGAGAAGAGGCTCAAAGCTTAATAAAACCTTGAATGCTATCAAGCTCATCTATCTCATGCTTTTAACAAAAAGGTTCGGCTAAGGTGCTTTCAAGTTGGAGACCAAGTCCTTGCAGTAAGGAGGCCAATTATCACTTTACATAAGTCAGGGGGCAAATTCACCTCGAAGTGGGATGGACCATGTGTAGTACAAGAAGCATATTCAAATAGTGCTTACAAGCTTATTGATGTGGATGGCATAGGGATTGGTCCCATAAATGCAAAATTCCTCAAGAGGCACTACCCTTGAAGTGAGATGATGCTCAATGACGGGCGAGCATAAACTGCGTGTTACTCCTGACCTGCAAGAGTATAAGCTGTGTACAACACCCCATAAGAAAAAATGTCCGCTAGGTTGAAAATCTTGAAAGAGGCGGCCTAGGCAAAATTTAGGACAAAAAAACACTCGCTCTCCCAAAATTACGTTGTGACTTGATCCTCTTCATTGAGGTAAGTAGGCGCTTGGAATTACATTCTAAATTTAGTTGTATGAGTGTCAAAAAATCATATGTCCCCACTTGATCTCTTACACGAGTGTTAAAGATGTGAACGCCTTTCACCAAACTTTGGACTCATACCAAATGGTGGTGACTCGAAAGTCTTCAAATCCCCCAAATATGAGCTTCACTAACAGTGTACTTGAAAGTCTTCAAATCCTCCAAATACGCGACTTGAAGCCTTCAAATCTTCCAAGATTGCATGTTGAAATCCTCCAAGTTTGGAGTTGAGGCGTTTAAATCCCCCAAACCAATGAGGTGGTCCCAAGTCGAGTGTGTGGACAGAATCAGAGTCTTCAAGTTTTACAAAGTTGAAAGTTGAAGCCTTCAAGTGGAAAGATCTAGATTGCTAAATGTCTTCGAACTAACAAAAGGAAGTCATCAAGTTTTAAAGTTAAAATGTTCAAGCTTTGGAAGTCCTTAAGACTTATCTTATAAGTTGAAACATTAATATTCACAATGTTTGCAAATAGAGCTTATGTTGTTCTTATTGACCTATAAGTTATGGGTCAAGTTTGGATTGTTAAGGATTTCAACCAAAGCAAATTCAAGTGGAAGAATGCAGTAAAAGAAAAGAGGCCATAAAGATTCATAATGTAAGACGAGGAAAAAATATCAATATCATAAATTGTCTAACATATCATCTAAACTCTAAAGAAATAAAATAAGTGAAAGAAGATAAAAAAAGGAAAATAAATCTAATCTAAGCATAAATTGTAGTTAATCAGCTCTTGATGCAAAGCCTCTAGATGCTTCTTCTTTTGCTCCAAACTATTGGACAAATCTATGTCAGATCATGCATCGAATTCCTTATCTTCAAGTGCGGTAGCTAGCTTGGCCTCTTCGACTTCATCCTTGGCAGTCGCTAAAAGGGCTTCCAAAGCTTGTGCCTATTTGCATAACTCCTTTATCTTCTCCTTCATGTTCTTTAGTGATTGTTGGAGAGAGGACATCACTCTAACCTTCTCATACTCCTCCAGTATGGCATTTGGAAGACGTTTTTCTATTGTTAGGACAACTCTTTTCTTGTAGTCTCTGTATCCATATCATGAAGGGTTGATTTGGCATGGTCATAGGAGGTAGCAAATTGAAAGAAAGAGTCTAATAATTTTATCGAAGGCGAGATATCCACATCTTTGCATTTCATCTTCTTGATAACTAGTTGGATTTCGTCTTTAAGAGAGGAAGAAGAATCTACGTCACAGTTAGAAAGTTTCTCTCGAATAATGGTCCAAAGAGAAGAGATGAAATTCTTTTGAGCATTTAGAACGACTCTCGTCCCATCAAATACAGACATAACGACCATTGGTGGTCGCGTGCATTAGACTTGAAAGTATCTTTGACCTCATCACAAGAGATATAAGTTGGTTGTTTATTCACTTGCATTTAAATTAAAACAGGGATGAATAATCAAAAAAGGGAGCTAAGATATGCTCGATAAGGGAAGTCTAAATGGTACCTCTTTAATAGGGTCGTTATGGTCCTCGAGGAGCTACTCGTCTCATCATGTAATTCAACCATGGGTACAGTACCATTTTCATCTAGACATACCCTTGTTCTCTTCCAACAATGATCTTTACTACTACTTTCACTCTCATATTGAAGCAACCTTTTAGGAACTCGAGCAGCTTTAGTAGATGTCTTTTCTTTTGGTGCCACCGGAGAAAGTCAAGATTTTCCTTTATTACGCTATTTGGATGCCTTGGGACCTAAAGAAAGAGTGTCATCTGTATCAGCATTGAGGACTTTGGATATATGTATGTCATCTGAACCCTCTAAGGGTACGACATGAGTCGGTCCCGCAGCATTCACCAGACCTTGCAAATGAGCACTAAGGAAATCCCCATTAGTCTTCTTCCACTAAGCTTGATATTTGGATCCAAAGTAAATTCTTGTATTGGGTGTGAGTGAGGGAAAAGTCGCTCGAGACGCAAATCCACTCATGGTGCAAATTCTCCAAAGCATGAGTCCTTTGTCCAATAAAGCACTACGAATATCATGTTTCATGATGCCAGAGATATTTTGATAGAATCCAAATTGACGACTAAAGCTATATGGACTATATGGTTCAATGATAAATGAATTTTTACACCTAAGAGGAAGATAGTTGAAGCGAATACTCATGAAAAAGCGCGACTCCAACTTGGGTACATTGTCATTATCCACATAAAAATGAGGGTATGTCTTGTCCAAAGCAGTAGATGTCCAAGCCATATTCTCTCCACCATGGATACATTTCCTTACATCTCTTTTGTCGAAAAACCTTGCACCTGCCTCTCTAGAGTAAATCACCATAGTGGGAACAAATGGTCCAATAGCAAAAGCAAAGTGCGTCTTGAAATAGTGAGCAAGCCATCCATAAACATAATGAATAGGAAAATAGACTGTGATTTGTTTGAGTTGTGACGTAGTTGAGAGCTTATTTAAACCATTATAGATACTGGCTAACACTGGAATAGCGAGGTTGACTTTTTTCCCACTCGCCATCAAGCTTGCTATCTTGAAAGTCCCAGGACGAATGAAATCAACTTCTTTATTAGGAAGAACAAAAGTGCACAACCAACAAGATAAGAAGGTCGCTAGATATGTCTCATCTCTTTTATCAGATCTCACCCTGATGTGTTGTCAAAATACAACACATTTGGTACCTAAAAAAAGGGATTTTGTATGTTCTTAATGCGACTTTTTATGATTTTTATGTTATTATTGCAGAAAAGATAGGTTGACATGATTTTGGGTAAAAATTGCAGATTTTGCTAAAGTGCAGGACATACGAGCAATCCTACGAGTCGTAAGGTGCTCTCGTAGCAAGAAACAATGAGCAAAATTAGGAATCTGCTAAGTGGAGGTCAGTACTACGAGACCACTCTACGAGTCGTATGGGTGGGGTTTATAGCAAGGAACAGTGAGCCAGAAGTTTGGACCAAGAACTGAAGGCCTAGACTACGAGAAGAGCATACGAGTCGTAGCGCAAGTAATGACTTGTAATAGTGGGTCGTAGAAGTCAAGTCCAAAATGCCAGAAGCTGACTACGAAACCCTGATTACGACTCGTAGGTTACCATATGAGTTGTATCTGTGCGACGTACCTGTTGCTAGCTATCTTTTCTATTGAATATTTAGGGTGAAATTATAAATAGTATAAATACTTAATGATAGGATTTTAGAATGAGACTTTTGGCAGAACTTAGACTTGAATATTCTTGGGAGATTCACCTTGAATATTCTTTCTAAAATATTTTTAGGGTTTATCGTAGATTTTAATTTTTAATTTGAAGACCCATTTTGAGGATTTGAAAAATCACATTGTATTCATCTTCCATTTATCAAAGCTTGTGGTTTCCAACTTGAAGGTGTTTTTGTTCTTCATTGTTTTTGGGTAAACTCTCAACTATGTCTTTTACATTCATTGTTGTTGATTTTGCCTTAGCCATGAGTAGCTAAGCATCCACAACTTGGGGTTGTGGGAATCATGAGTAGTTGACTTGAAATAACCTAGACTTTGTATATTTATTTGATTAGGGTTTTGCATGTATTATTTATTTCCCTTCGTTTTGATTGTTGTTTGGTGGTGGCCAACACTAAACCCCACCTACTATCACGATCTTGACCAAGGTAGTGACGAATAGGAAAAGGGAAGTAAATGACAAGATTCGATTGATGTGTTCTCGTGTAATCAACCAAACCTGACCAAGGGGAGGTTGACTGGGACAATGGGTAATGGTTAGTTGGCACACCATGGTTTGCCGACCAAACGCTATGATGAAATTTGACCTTCACCTTCACAAGAGGGCTGGAAGAACCTAAGTTATTATCTTGTATGCGATTTTCAAATTAGGGTCATGTAGTCTAGGGTAATTGAGTCAACGAATCATGGGTAACACAATTCCTAAGTTGTCCTCAATTTAATTATCTTCCCGCATAATTAGTGTAGTGTTTATTTTTATTTTTGTTCTTGAATCACAAAAATTCCCTAGCTTAGAGACTTTAGTAATCAATGCTTGAAATGATTGATAGTGGATCTATATAGTCAAGTCCCGTATTTCCTGTGGATTCGATCCTAACCTCTGATTAGGTTTAGTACTGACTGCGATCGCTTTGTTATTGGAGTGTGAACATCACACCCAAGCCTAGAGAATGCCCTCTCTTTAGTATGGGACCACTTTTCACATCAGGCAAGACTCCACTAGGATTATGTGTTAACTTAAGATGAACAGATTTTCTTTCCTGCCTCGGCAGAGCAGGGCCATACCTTGAAGGTTTCTTAGATCAGAATTGTATCCACTTGTTGAAAGACACCTTTTGGTCAACATCTCGAAGATAATGAAAGGTTGCAAATAAATGTCCACAAGTTCGGGAAGTGTACTTGACCTTCTTTTCATCAAACACCATAAGCTCTTTAGCCTCGGTCACCATTTCTCATAAAGAGAACCCAGAATCGGCAAGCCTCCGAGAATGTACAAATCCCATAAAGAAATAGATAACTCTTCAACATATGTGAGAAGTGTGTTTGTCTTGGGACACCAGGCTTCGCAGAATGCTTGTATAATATATTAATTACGGTCATAAGTAAAAAGCGATGCATAAACAACGTCGAAGATTTATGTCGTACCCAAGACTTCTTGACTCCTACCAAGAACATCATCAGTCCACTCCCAATATCCTGGGATATGACGGTACTCCCCCTCAACTATCATGGTGTCTCCCCAACGAATATCACCTTGAATTATACGATGACCCCTAAGCTTGGAAGAAGAGTTGCAATATTAGCATGACGATGATCCGGTGCTTGAAGGGACCACAACTTGAGTAGGTTATTAGAATCATTGGTTTGCATCGAAGTCCAATTCATCATACAAAATGGATTTTTCAAAAATACAAAATGGATTTTTCAAAAGAGGCCATGGGCTCGCATACCACCCAGCTCGTGGATTTTGGGTCAAGAATCTGGTTTGCTCCACTCCTTCCTTAGTTTCCACTACGAGATGCTTAAGTTTGGTGGAAGGAGAGACGAATTGTTTGAAAATCACCATCTTTCCAAGACTGCAAGAAATAAAAGAAGTCATTGGTAACAAACTTAGGCATAAAGCGACAAGAAAAGTACATAAATATGATCTTTTCAAGAAAAAGCTCTTTGTCCTTCTTAGGATAAGAATGCGTATTCATCCCTTTTCACCATAAGAGTGTCTTTATATTGTCCTCCTTATGGGTGGAATGTGTGTCTATTCCTTCTCACCATAAGGAACTCTTCAAGTTGTCTTATGGTAGGGACGCTGATCTATCCCCTTCACACCATAAAGATTTCTTCAAATCACCTTTTAAGGTGGGGATGCTAATTTATTTCTTTCACATCATAAGGATTTCTTCAAATCACCTTTTAAGGTAGGGATGATGATCTGTCCTCTTCATTCCATAAGAGGATTTTTTCAAATAACCTTTTAAGGTAGGGACGGTGATCTATTCCCTTCACACAATAAAGACTTCTTCAAATCACCTTTTAAGGTTGGGATGCTAATCTATCCCCTCCATATCATAGGATTTCTTCAAATCACCTTTTAAGGTGGGGACGTTGATCAATCCCCTTCACACTTTAAGACAATATTCTTGTGATACAATGAACCTCTCAATTATGTGATGTCTAAAAAAATATGTATATATTTTGGATCCTACAAAAAGATAGAAGAAGATA
>JAOTQR010000045.1:9270019-9293989 GCA_025774065.1 Solanum ossicruentum | reverse complement strand
ATTCATTCAACTTGAAAACACTCGTGATCGTGCATACAAGAAAAAGATAAGGTTAAAGGCTTGCTTAACCCCAAAAGGTAAAGTTGACAAGAATGCAACAATCATGGACTCTTTACTAAAAAAAAAAGCATCAATTTTCTTTGTAAGTATTTTATTTTATTCTTTTTACGAAAATGATAGAAATAAAATTATTTGGGAACATGTGATTAAAAAAAAGAAAGAAAATATGATTCACAAACCAAAGAAGCTATTTCTTGATGAATTAAATATATGTATGTTCTTTCTTCTAGTCACTTTCATATGAAATACAAGATACCCATGTAACTAAAAAAAGAAATGATTCATCAATCAAAGAAGTTATTTCTTGATGAATTAAATACATGTATATTCTTTTTTAGTCACTTTCATATGAAATACAACAATATCCATGTGATTAAAAAAAAGAGATGATTCATCAATCAAAGAAGTTATTTCTTGATGAATTAAGTACATATATATTTTCTTTAAGTCACTTTCATATGAAATGCAAAATACTCGTGTGATAAAAAAAGGAGATAATTCATCAATCAAAGAAGTTATTTCTTGATGAATTAAATAAATGTATATTTTTTTAGGGCATTTCATATAAAAGGCAAAACACCCATGTGATTAAAAAAAAGAGTTGATTCATCAATTAAAGAAGTTATTTCTTGATGAATTAAATATATGTATACACTTTTTAGTCACTTTCATATGAAATACAAAATACTCTTGTGATTAAAAAAAAGGGGGACAACAAAAGAACGAACAAAAAATAAAGGAGAAGAAATTACCTAGTATGGGGACGATCTGCTGGCTGAGATAAGAATAATGTAACGTCCAAAACTTTTGGATTAATGTTGCTAGAAAATAGTGAGCGCATGTCTATATTTATAGAGGGACTGCCACAATTGGTCTCCAATGCAAAGTGGGTCTTTGCAATTTGATTCCTAATGGAATTTCAAAAGAGAGTATATTTTTACTTCCTAATCATATTAGGATTTGCCACCTGAAGGATCCTACACGAAAAAGAAAGAAATTTCTTTTAGACTTATGATTGGATAAGTCTTAAAAGAAGACCGTAGTTACTGGCCACTATGTCGGCCATTGCAATTGAAATTGCTGTTATTTCAACTAATTGAGCTTAAAAAAATATTTTACTAGAAGTCCTTTTGTTAGAAGAAGAAGACTCATTTTCAATGGTGATGTAATTGTTACTTACTCTTCTTATGGAAATACGGATTAGAGGTGATTGGTTATAGTCCAAACCTTCGCGCGCTTTTCTGGTGACATCATCTGACGGGAGTTTCCCTAATTTGGATAGCTCATTAGGGTTGTATCCAGCTTTTACAAGTAACGTGTAAGCATTTGGATCAAATTGTACGTTTTGTAGGGAGTGACATATCTTGAGGTGGATTTGAGCGACAAACTCTCCTAGCAGCTTTGAAGACAAGTTGATTGCATCAGTGCATTTGATAGGAAGAGTTAGCCCTCCCAATACATTTCCTTGAACATCATATGATTGACCCACCTCTTTCTTTGCCTTCGGAATATAGCGAGGTACAAAAGTTGGCTTTTTCTTCGAGGACACAATCTTCCCTTTATCTGGATAGGACTCCAACGCCCCAATACTGGCCTTGACCTTTCCAACCACCAGATCAGTTCTTTTGCTGGCATGCATATTGGACTTGGTCGATTTGACATCGTCAAGTTTTACTTCCTTCATAATGTAATTCTTCAGATAGAATTTTGCATCAGCAAAGTGTGACTCAACTTCAATAAAAAGATTATCATCAACAACTATTTTCTTTTCAATTCCATCATGAAGATGCTTCAAACATTGATAGTAAGAGGATAAGATAATTTTATTCTCATGTACCTAGGGCCTACCAAGCAATATATTGTATGAAGTCTTCTCATCAATCATATGCATCCATGCACTAGATCACAAATCACCAATGTGGATTTCTAACTTGATGGAGCTTATAGACCTCTGCCCCCCCCCCTCTTGATTGAATCCTTGTATTAACAGACGACTTTTAAGTTCCTCAGTCCTGATGCCTAGTTCTTTCAATGTATGGATGGGCAGAATGTTAATCCCAGATCCTTCATCAATCAAGATTCTATTTTCCTCTTCTCTAGCACAAGCCCCACCATGTACAAAGGACAATAATGCAACTTTTCATCGAATAGGAGATCATCCTCTGTAAATGTGTTTTTTGTACCACATGCGTGTGTTCCTTGAGAAGAGGGTTCTACATGCTTCTTAGAAGATAAGGGAGATGCTTTTGATGAGGTTTTGCCAATTGCTTCTTCTTTATGCATGAGAGACATCTTTGATGAACTTTCACCTACCGTCTCTCCTTTGTCAGTGTTAAAACATGATGCCTCATTGTTGTCTTGGGCAGTTTTAGTGTGAAATGAACTTGGTTAGAACTCTCCAAAACTCACAGGATGTCGTGCCTTCTGGTAGTGATGCACTTCCACCTCTTCTGTCTTTGGATGCATGGCAGGATTTTACTTCCTTGGTCTCCTCACCATTCTTCCTCTGGTCGATTCCTTAGATGATTCTCTTCGTGGACTTGTCTTGTTACGTCTCTACCTAGTCACGAGAATCCAACCTTCATCATCACCTCTATCAGTTTGGATTTTGTTGGGCTCTAAGGACTTCTCTTTTTAAGAGGTATATATATAGATCGAGTCAAGGGAGCCAAAAGTGATAGAGATTTGGTAGAATTAGCTTTCCCATCATGAAGGACAATCTTCTCTTCCTTAGCTAATTGCATGACTGTGTCCTTGAAGACGAAACAATTTTCAAGAGGATGAACCAAAAGTCTATGATATTTGCAATAGTTTGGATCTTTAGTCTTTCCAGCTTCATCGGGTTGTTTCATCTCCGGTAACTTGATGAGCTTCAATTCAACCAACTCATCAAATATTTGAGAAGCATTAGAATCCATAAAAGGGTATTCTTTTTCTTGCATCTCCTTTAAAGCCAACTTTTGATTTGGACGCCCCTGAAAGGTTGTCTTCACACTCTGCTTCCTACTCTCTTTCGTAGTAAACTTCACAGGTAATGCATTTGACATTCATGGATTCCTTGTTATCATTCCTGAGCATAAATTTCTCCATTTCTTCGGTTCCTGCTTGTCTTTTCCTTTGTGAGGATCGTGAACAAACATCCCATCTTTTCTGGCAGAAGACATGCTCAACTCCATATCATGAGCATGAATCGTTATATCTTCAAAAGGCTTAGGTTTGATCCCTTCTAAGATGTACAGAATCCCCCAGTGCATCCCTTGGATACATATTTTATATAGCAAAAGCTTTACTAAGTCTATCTTTGCAATTGAGACTCACATTCCTCCATCGATTTATGAAGTCAATGATTGGTTCATCTTTCCGTTGATAAGTATTTGTGAGTTCCACCATGCTTACCATACTTTTTGTGCTATAGAAGCGATTGAGAAATTCATGCTCCAGTTGCTCCCAACTATCAACAAGATGAGGTTGAAGGTCTATTTACCAGTCAAAGGCATTTCCCTTCAGGGAGTGGACCAATTTTTTGACGAGGTAGTCTCCATAGGTCCCGACGTTATTACATGTCTCCACAAAGTGTGCGACGTGTTGCTTTGGATTTCCTTTGCCCTCGAACTACTGAAATTTAGGGAGTTGATAATCGACAGATATTTTAAGGCTATCAAACCTTGCAGTGTAAGGCTTGACATACATATGAGAAGACTTGGCAGAGACTTCATACTTGTCTTTGATGGTCCCTTCAATGAACTCCTTCAATTGATCAAGTGGGATCATTCCTTCGGCAGAAACTGGAAGCTCCTTGAGAGTCGACGCTTGCTTCGTAGGATTTTCAGTCTCTTGAATCTCAATATCCTTCCCAGGTGCATGGCTAGATTCCCTATCGAATAAGCCATCTACTCTATCCATCAACTTATCGATGCGAGACTCTTGATGTTGCATATGCCCAGTCAATCCTTCAATCATCTTCACTAGATTCGCAAGTTGTTCCTCCGTTGATGAAGCATTAGTTGTCATTACTTGCATGGCTGTTGGAGGCATTGAAGAGCAGCATGGATTATCATGGAAATTGATCTTCAGAGGTCTCACATTATGCACCACATTGAAGAGTAGCATGGATTATCATTCTTTGCAGTAGAATTTTTGGAACTAGAGACCTCAAGTAGAGCTAAAGTCTGCTTGATCTTCTCAGCAACACTATTTCCTCTGTCTAAAGCATTTTTAGAGGACCTTGTTCCCCTTGGAGTTGAAGATCCAAAATCAAGAGTTGGTGCGGACGGCACTTGCAGTGTTTGTTGTCCTAGCATAGTGGCTTTGCTCCTTGTAACAACTCTAATACTTTCAAAAGTAATACCCAGGATTCTCTCTACTTTGGCGGAGAACTTGGAATCAGCAGCCTTGGAGGAAATTGATTGGGAGTTGATCTTCTTGGAAGCCATTTGAATATTCTTTGATTCTTGAAAAGTTGAGATGAGAGGTAGAGATGGTCCCATTGGACGTGCTAGAATTTGTATGATAATGAAATTCGCATTGAAAAAATAATAATCAAGGAACGAAAAATATTGCAACAATTGTTGTATTTTATTTCAAGGAGTGAGTTCAACAATCTCTATGAATTCTCTGATTCGCCTTTTCAAATATAAATCCAAGGGCTCTTTAGCTTGTTTTTGAATTTTGAAAACTTGATAGATTTGATCTTGACTTGTACTTCAATTCAAGGGCTTTTGAACTTGATCTTGAATTTGGTGGTCTTGGTCTTGATTAAATGATTTGATAAACTTGAACTTGAACTTGATATGATCTTGTTCTTGAACTTCATCTTGATCTTGATCTTGACTTTACCAGAATTCAAGGGCTTTTAGGCTGGTTCTTGAATTCGGTGATCTTGATCTCTTGAACCTGAATGCTTGATTTCTTGAATTCTTCTTGTTGCTTGTAGAGAAATCTGCGCAATAGATCCACGAGCTCTCTCTGGCTTCTTGTTAGAATTCTTGATGTGAATTCTGAATTATGAGAACCCTTTTATATAGTTGTATAATAGAGGAGGCACCATAAGGATTTCTTCAAATTACTTTTTATAGTTGTAGAATAGAGGAGGCACCGTAAGGATTTCTTCAAATTACCTTTTAAGGTGGGAACGCTGATTTATCCCCTTCACACCGTAAGAATTTTTTCAAATCACCTTTTAAGATGGGGACGCTGATATATCCCCTTCACACCTTAAGACTATATTCTTGTGATACAATGAATCTCCCCATTATGTGATATCCAAGAAAAATATTTTTTCCACCGACCTACAAAAAATAAGAGAGACAAAAGAATACAAAAGAAGAAAAAGAAAATTACCTGAGCACAAATGTCCCTTAACTGTGAGGGTGAATCCTGCGATGCACAAAATTTATAAATTGATGCTCACAACTGAAAAACGTAAGGTCTATTTATAAATGAATAATGTGGCAGTGTCCAATTCCTAGTAGGACAACAAATAGGGAAAAATTGTCCAATTCACGAAGAAAAAGGATTTGTACTCTCCCATTACTAATAGAAAAACTAAGGTTAAGGCGACCAATTGAAGCTAGAATAAAATACAGGTAACATGATTTACATAAATATCTCCAAAACACATGCAAAGGTGGAAACATATACTTGTCAGGAAAGGTGATATAAATAGGAATTGTCATTCCTAATTGGTTTGAACGTGGACTTACCCCTTTTCTTTCTTTAAAATAAAGGTCAAACAAATATTTGTATCATATAATAATGATCAAATAAACATTCGTATCATATATGATAACGGTCAAGTGATTTTAAAAAATCAAATTATTCCTTCAATTCTAGTCTTCGAAAAATGAAAATATTTAAGACAAGACTTGAATAGGGGTCATTTGTAATCATATAAAAATTATTAAAATATAAATTTTATCAAATGATTCAAATTATATTAAATTCAAAATATATTAGTCCAAATAAACATTATAGATTAACGTAATTGGGTTAATTAATCAAGTCTAATGAAATATAGATTTAATTAAAAGCCCAAATTTATTTATTTTGGCCGCAAAAGATGGCCCACTTTATTAGGTCCAACATCTTCTCATCTTAGAGGTCCACTTGATGTCACGTGTCGGATGACATGACGTGCCAAGTCAAATAAGAAATCAATAGGATCACGTCATCTGTCAGAAGGACATGGTATTCCTATCTCAAATCAAGGGCCAATGAAAATATGCCACATGTACAAGTGATGTGTATCAACCAATCAAATATTGTCATGTCACTTGAAAGGAGTCCTATTCTTATCACTTTTCTTAAGTCATGCCACCTTAAATCTGATTGGCCAGAAAAAAGCTGATTCCATTATAACTCAAGGAAACCTATTCTTATCACTTTTTCTGCGTCATGTCACCGTAAATCTGATTGGTCAGAAGAAAGTCTGATTCTATCATAACTCCTCTATTCTACAAAGGGGTCCTCATAATTCAGAATTCACATCAAGAATTCTAACAAGATGCAGAGAGAGCTCACGGATTAAATGTGCAGGTTTCTCTACAAGCAACAAGAAGAATTGAAGAAATTAAGCATTCAAATTCAAGAACGTATCAAGATCAAGAATACTGAATTCAAGAATAAGCCCAAAAGCCCTTGGATTCAAGTAAAGTCAAGATCAAGTTCAAGAACAAGTTCATATCAAGTTTAACTTTAAGTTTATCAAATCATTTAATCAAGATCATGACCACCGAATTCAAGATCAAGTTCAAAAGCCCTTGAATTCAAGCACAAGTCAAGGTCAAATCTATCGAGTTTTCAAGATTCAAGAACAAGCTAAAGAGCCCTTGAATTTATATTTGAAAAGGCAGATCAGAGGATTCATAGAGATTATAGAATTCACTCCTTGAAATAAAATATAATGATTGTTGCAATATTTTTCGTTCCTTGATTATTATTTTCTCGACGTGAATTTTATTGTCATACAAATTCTGGCACGCCCAGTGGGACGCTGTAATCATATAAAATTTATTAAAATATAAATTTTATAATATGATTCAAATTATATTAAATTCAAAGTATATTAGTCAAAAAATTAACGTTATGGATTAATATAATTGAGTTAATTAATTAAGTTTAATAAAGTATGGATTTAATTAAAAGCACAAATTCATTTGGGATACAAAAGATGACCCAATTTACTAAACCCAATATTCCCTATTCTAGAGGTCCACTTGATGCCACGTGGCAGATGATATAGCATGCCAAGTCAAACAAAGAAATCAAATAGGATCATGCCTTGTGTCAAAATAACATGGCATTTCTATCTAAATCAAAGGCCAACAAATATATGCCACATTTACAAGTGATGTGTTTCAACCAATCAAATATTGTCATGTCACTTAAAAGGAGTCCTATTCTTATCACTTTTTCTGCGTCATATCACCTTAAATTTGATTGGCAAGAAGAAAGTCTGATTCCAGTATAACTCAAGGAAACTTATTTTTATCACTTTTTCTGCGCCATGTCACCTTAAATCTGATTGGCCGGAAGAAGGTCTGATTCCATCATGACTCCTCTATTCTACAACCATATAAAAGGGGTTCTTGTAATTCAGAATTCACATCAAAAATTCTAACAAGAAGCTAGAGAGAGTTCGTGGATCAAACATGCAGATTTCTCTACAAGCAACACGAAGAATTCAAGAAATCAAGTATTCAAGGTCAATAACACATCAAGATCAAGATCACCGGATTCAAGAGCAAGCCTAAAAACCCTTGAATTCAAGTGTAAGTCAAGATCAAGTTCGAGAACAAATCTATATCAAGTACAAGTCAAGATCAAATCTATCAAGTTTTTCAAGATTCAAGAACAAGCTAAAGAGTCCTTGAATTTATATTTGAAAAGGCTAATTAGAAGATTCATAAAGATTGTAGAACTCACTCCTAGAAATAAAATACTGATTGTTACAATATTTTTCATTCCTTGATTATTATTTTCTAGACGCGAATTTTATAGTCATACAGTTATATATTAAGAAATTATATAATAAGTTTATAATCCACAACAATTAGCAATTAAAGGACTATAACTCACATAATTAGCAACTTGAAATTTAGATGAAGTAACATATATATGGTACTATAAATCACAATCATTACTAACTTAAAAATTTAAAAGACATAAAACTTTTAAATGGTTCTTGAAACTTTTTCAATACCACATAAATAAAATTTTGATTGACTCTCAAAATTTTATATGTTTGACATAAATTGTAACAAAATAAATAAATACATTGTTTTAAAATATCATAAAATACACTATAAGTCATAATAATTAACAATTTAAAATTTTATAAACATATATAAATTTCTATCAAGATCAATTAAATCAAAATAAAAAAAATAACATATGCAGGGATTCAAGTGACTATATATATATATACAAGCTATGTTTATTAGATAAGATTTTACTAGGGGAGTGCAAAAATGGAACCGAAAAAATATTATTGGTTAATGTCTATTGGATTATTGGATTTTTAATGATTTTATAAAAAAATTGTCAGATTATCAATTCGATTTTAGTTTTTTAATATTGAATTATCGGACAAACCAATAACCCATTAAGATTATAGTAATTTATTATTTTATCCTCATATAAATGTCAAATATTAATATCACTACCTTACTAGTTATTGTTATTGCCCTTTACCTTTCAATGCATACTTTCTTTTCATGTTTGTTATTACTATTTCTATTTTATGAGAGTTCTATAAAGTTATATTATTGTCCGATCGCACCAAACTATTGAAGAATTTATATATTTATTTTATTAGTATTTCTTATTGAGTAAACTGAAAATCGAATTATTAAGGGTTAAAAATCGATAAAAAATATTTTATTGATTGATTATAATTTAGCCTATTTAAATAAAAAATTAATAAATTAAATTAAGAATACATAAAATTAAATTGAAGTGACGAGAGAGAAGCATTATCTCAGAGAGTGAAGAGTACATCATAAGTTGAACCTGCCGGAAAAAATGGCGGGAGAGAACATGATATAAAAGAAATAAATTATCCACAATAAGCATCAAATTGTCGTTGTAGTATAGTGGTAAGTATTCCCGCCTGTCACGCGGGTGACCCGGGTTCGATCCCCGGCAACGGCGTTTTTTTCCTTGGCATACTAGTACGTACTTCCTGCCCGCCCTTTCCATTGTACTCTTTTACTTGTTTTATCCATTTGTATATTTATAAATTTGTTTCGTTGCTCAGTAATATCTGCATTTACAGTTTATAAGAAATTCATTGATACTCACATTTCCTTTTTGATCGTGAGAGGTTAGTGCACAACTACTACATCTGGAAAAGAACTGAAATTAAAGTATAACCATTATCATGCGAGGCAGAAGAATTTGGCCAAAAAGTAAAAGAGGAACAGAAGAATAGCAAAAGTTGAGAAGAGAATCAGAATTTCAGCAGATGATGTCACGTTAGTTACTGAGACTATAAGCTTTTCATACTAATTTCAATTTGTGTGACCTCTATGCAAAGATGTTCCGAGTTGATTAGCTCTTCCTGAAAGAAGGCTGAAATGTCAAGATGCTTCTATAATTGAATTCACGATCATGCTATTTTCCAAGATATTGTCTATGAGGTTTTTTATAATCCGCGCCTGTGCTTTCAATAAGTGACAATTCAACAGATTTGGAAGAACTAAACAACTACTGTAACAAATAAGTACAGAGGTGTGATTGTCATATCATCTCTGTTTCTTTTATGCTGGTAATTCTTGCATTCTCGCGGTCCTGCTTGAATGTCCAATACAACGGGGTATAAAATAAGCAACACAAGCCAAAAGGCAGTGCCATCATTGAAAAGAGGCCTTTTGACAATGCTGAGGCCTCTTTTGCAGATCCTAATACTGGATCAACAGACTTTGTATCATAACCATATAATTTCTCTGCGAGAATTCCTACAACTGGAGCAGCAAAAGAAGAAAATGAGACCTCAAATGCGCGATCAAATGCATAAATCATGGTCCTGTGTTTTGAAGGCACAACTTCTGCAAACATGGGACCATTTGAGGCGGTTGCATTCCAGCTGATTGTCAGCCCCATCAGGAATAATGTCACAGCAAATGTGTGGTAGCTACTCACAGACTGGGGGACAATTCGAAGAAGGAACCACGAGAATGGGATGCCCATAAAAGCACTAAATTGTGCACACATGATACGCCCTGAATGAGTGTACGCGTGAGATATTCTATCTGCAACCACACCACCCAAAAAGGATCCTATCGCACATCCTGCAGCAAATAGACTGACAAGTGCTGCTGCACTGTTGTGATCGAAACCTGCATCATCATTTCAAGTTTATATAATCAACGCAATGGACAGTCATGAACTAACTAATACAATCAACATTGGGAAAAGAGAAGGCTGCGTATAAAGCATGAAATGCAGATTGCAGGTAACTCACCAATTAGTTCAAACCACAAAGTTAAAAAAACCATGGCTGTCCACGGCAAGGACCCAACTAGACCTTGCAAAACAATGAACTGAAACGTTTTCACTTTCATGACAGCTTTCATAGCTCTCCAGGACTCCATCCAAATGGACATTGAATTGGTATTTTCTGTCTCTATCAAGTCCTCTCTAAGATAGGATCATGAAAGGAGTTAAACGATGTTTAACTAGAGCAAACAAAATGAAGCTACAACAAGCAAAGCCTTACCTATCAGTACTGTTTTTCGTATTGTCATGCTCTATGCTGGCTCTTTTTCTTGGATCAACAACAAATGTAAAGACCAGAAATGCAATAAAAATACTGAAAGTTGCCATCATGACGAATGCAAAGCGCCATCCAGGAATACCCCAGAATTTATAACCAGCCATAACTGTAGCAATAGCTCCACCTCCTATCCCACCGATGGTTCCAACAAGACTAAGAAACCCAAATCCAGTTCCTCTGGACTCATCCATATAGCTATCTGCTATAAAGGACTGGAGTGCAGGTATCACAATTGCGAGTCCAAATCCATTTACTGCCCTCCAAAATCCAGCCTGCATAAAATAGTTACTAGCGCCGACTGCACCAGTTGATAGGGACCAGCACAGGATACCAATTGCAAGAACAGTGGGACGGTCATAGTTTATGACTAAAATACCTGCCACTGGTGATGCAATCCCCTGGACGAAATTCCTTATGAATGTGAGATAACCAAGGTCAGATGGCCCAGCCTTAAATGTTTCACTGACTTCTTTGTAAACAGCCGGTAGGAGATTTTCATCAGCACGCTCCATTATAGCTGCCATGTTGATTATGATTAGGGAAAGAGAAATCCCAAATATTCTCCTTGTTCTGTAATGGATCGACAAACATTTTGAAAATTGAATTAGAAGAATGTATAGGTAATAAAAATACAAATGTAGAATTCTTCTCTCAGTATATTTAGGACCTAAAACTAAGAGGGATTCCATTGTCTATCGCATCTTATATTTGACGATCAAAATCTATATGACAATAATAAAAGAACAAAATTTCCTTCTTAGTAAACATGAATGCCTCATGAACTGCAAGTGTTGGTCAACATGATACTCTCTACAAGATGTACATGAAAATTGAGAAAATAAATAAAATTTGTGTTGCTATGGAGAAAATGTTTCTTATTTTACGATTTTTGGTTGGACAATATTCTTGGAGAACATTTTCTCAAGTTGCTTAGCAATGAGGAAAATGACTTGCTTAATGGAAGTAAGGAAAACAAGTTCAATAAGTGCTATTATATTCAGTTGTAATCAATATTTTTATCAAGTGTGTTCATACTTTTAGAATATAGGTCGATGATTTTTGTATCAGGGGTGTGCAACAATTGATAAATATCTATATTTAATCTATATATTCGAAAAAAATTTCTATCCTTTCCCATCCCGAGGGCCCAACCCCACACTTCCAGTATTTTGCTAGATTACATATAAATGCTCTTTACAACAACAACAACAACATTACCCCATTGCCTCAAAAGGCTCCCACCCATTGCGGGGTAAGGGGGATTGAATGTACGCAACCTGATCCCTATGTTTAAAAACATAGCGCGACTGTTTCCAAATGACATTTTTTTATATAACATTTTTTTGCTTATTTACCAAGCAAGTAATAAGAAACCAACTTATTTTCCAAAAAAACATTTTCTATGGAAAATATTCTCTTTCATACGAAACCAGAAGCCTCAATTTCAAACCGCTAGACACAACATCACAGAAATTTAATGTCTCTTAGCGGGAAATTTAAAGGAAGTACCATTTCTCAGGAGATATATTTCAACTTAGTTGGTCGGCTACCTGAACTTTCACGAAGGATTTGATTATTATCTCCTCTCCACTTTTCCTTCCCTAGCCCCAATTTTACAAAATAAAAATACCAGTTCTTATAGTTTCATATTTAATAGTAGAAGCCAACCTTTACATATGAAAATTAAAGCTGTATTCAATGATAAACCGCTTGAATCTTTCCATACAACAACTCGCGTAATGATACAACAACAAACTACAGAAGCAGCAGACAAGTCAGTTTATCAAATAACTGCATTTAAAATTTCCGTCTTCTGATCTGTTTATGCTCCGGTTAGTTCAAGTCCTCTGAGGTGCATTAACATTAAAGAAAATGTAACTGAATTGATTACTTGACTAGATAATCAACATGATTGTTTGGCATTATTCTAAAACTCTTCGACCTCCGAATTTGGAGTATCCGCAATTCATGGGATTCAACAAGCAACGGATATTCCCAAATAGTCCAATGAGTGTAAAAATAAATGATCAAACAGCACGAGAAAAGTCCATAATCAATCCAAAAAATGTATACTGTATAAATAATCAATGGTAAAATTTCCATATGAAAAACAAAGAATGGAGCTAACCTCATGGTGCTTCAGTACTTGCAGAGCTTTGGATCAAAAATTTGGAAGAGGAAATACCAGAGAAGAAGTCAACGGTCTTCTTCCGTCATTCACTCACTAGGTACATAAATTTTATACAACTACTCCACTTCTGACTTTACACCAAATTCAACAAGATTAAATTTTTTTTGAAAGAGAGTACAATAAGATGTCATTACTTTCGTTTACTCCCTCACTCTTCGAAGAAGAGCGAACAACTGATGATCTTTCCTGCTCCAATCCAAAACAAATGTCTCTAGTCTTCAACAAGTCGGTTATCCCTTGTTTGGATGTTTGTTATTGGTTGTATTAATTATAACGTTTGTTTTGATTGTTACTTAGATTCCATCATATCGTTTAAATCTATGGTTAGATAACGATAAAAAGACTCATTCTATGTAACGATTGATTTGGTGTGGTTGCATTGTTACTTTAATAATATCTTCTCATTTTTTTATTTTATTTATTATTTAATAATTCTAATTTATAATTTATCCTATCTTTTCATGGTATCTATCACGTACCCTACAATTTCTTGTAGGTTTATCATCCAAATTATGAATTTATGATACTATGTAACAACGAAGAATAATGCAATCTTTCCAAATATTGTATTCATTGAAACAATACAGTACAACACAATACAACACAATACAATATATTATAAAATAATACATAACAACAACTACCGTAATAGAACTAGAGAGTCATCAAAATTGAATAAAGAATATTTTTTAAAACAGACTTAAAAATTGAAACGGAGGAAGTATTTGATAAACTCGAGTAAAAGCACGTGCTAGGGTTTGGTAGGGAACCATTTAACGTGGGAGCAGAGAAAATTCTTTTAAGGAAATAGGAAATTAAGCAAATGGGATTGGATTTCTAAAGTTCAGGAAGCATATAATATTAAATATTCCAATCACAATTAGTATAAACTACAGTTGGGGCAATAGCAACATGGCAAAAAATTACCTATTTTATTTATAGGGCTATGGAGTTTTGCAGGCGTAGACAATTGATGAACATATATGGGACAAAACAACAATTCAAACTGCCGTCTCATGTCTTCTTAGGATCTTGGGGCAACTATTATTCATTCAAGGATGATCAGATGACCATCCTTCGTTGAATTTTTTTTAAAATATATAATTTAAATATAGATATTTGATATATATTAATTAATAAACACCCATGATACAAAAATCATGTATCCATGTTCTAAAAATATAAACATCCTTGATGAAAATACTGATTCTGCCATTGATGAAAATACTGATTCCGCCACTACTTAGGACTGACACTAGTAATATGGAATTTATCATCAAATTCAATAGGTACACTGACTAATAGAGGTCCTTTGATTTATTGTTGCGTTTGTTATTTATTTTTAATACTATACTAATCCATTAATTATCTAATACACGTACATGATTTGAGCTAAATTACTTGATTCAAACATAGGGGGTTGGGGATCCAAAGCCTCAATCAGAGACGACAAAATAAAATAATAAAGGCTAAGTAAGTACATTTTTTCTTCTTCCACTGATTAGTTACTTGGTATTCTAATGGAGTTGAGAGTGATACATTTTATTTACTCTTTTGACATTACTGCTTCAATTGAGTCAAGAACCTCATGTTTAACTCGTAATCAGCGGTGTTAATTGTAATCGTAAAACTTCTAAACACGCATGTTAAGTAGTCATGATTGCCTGTGAGAAGGGCTGACTTGGTGCTATATCGTATCCCGTAATGTAGGCTAGAGATCAATTCCTTCTATCAATTGATTCATTCCATCGATTCTTTCTATCAATGTCTTATTGATCAGTCGAGCTTGTCGTATCGTGTAGTTTACTTTTTTCGTGTGGTTTGCGAACTATTTGTTAGAATAAATTAGTTTTGATGCTTTGACAAACTCTGGATTGAGACTTGATCCCATTTTAGAGTAAGCACGTATATAATTAATAGTGATATATGTCTGCAAATAATTGTTTTAGAAGGTGCTGAGTATTTGTAGTGGAGCAGGTTTGCTGACCGATGATATTGGGCCAAATGATGCGGTATGGTGTGTGGTCCCAGTGGTTGCAAAAGTTTGTTATTCCACAATTAATGGCTTAGATTAGCGGTGACAATCGGATGGGTTGGGTTAAATTTGAGCGGATTATAATGGGTTAAGATAATAAACGGGTCAAGACCTAATCCAACCCAAATTTGCTTGGGTCAAAAGTTGAGTAACGGGTTATAGAGCGGGTCAAGACCCAATCCGACCCAATTATTTTTAAGTTTTACTTATGTTCTTTGTTTTTTTACAATATTTTAGTACTCAATTAAATTGTATTTTTTTATTATGGCTATATAGAATATATCAAATTAAAAAAAAAGTGTTTTTAAATATTTTAATAAGATCTCTCTCGAGTCAATTCGGGTCGCACACTAACCCAACTTTAAAGGGGTTAAAATGGATTGGATTGAGATAAGTTGAGCTAATAAATTACCCGCCCAAACATCAACGGGTTGGACTTAATTTTTCGACCCCTAGCTTGGATATATATTATGAATCAACAAGAGCAAAGATCATCCACTCTAACACACTCACGACTGAAATATCATCTTCTCCATTCTGAAAATACATTGATGAAAACAACCATGGTGTTGAGGCTTGAAATATTTATCTCTGATTTTCTTTAGTCTTATTTCCATGATCTTAATGTGAACCAGATCCTACTCTATAAAGAATTCTAGGATTTTGATTTGAAAATCCATTCTAAGCGTCTTGCTCGTGTTCTTAGTTTAGGGTAGCTAAGATTGGATTGAGATTGAGATAAGTTGAGCTAATAAATGACCCGCCCAAACTTCAACGGGTTGGACTTAATTTTTCGACCCCTAGCTTGGATATATATTATGAATCAACAAGAGAAAAGATCATCCACTCTAACACACTCACGACTGAAATATCATCTTCTCCATTCTGAAAATACATTGATGAAAACAACCATGGTGTTGAGGCTTGAAATATTTATCTCTGATTTTCTTTAGTCTTATTTCCATGATCTTAATGTGAACCAGATCCTATTCTATAAAGAATTCTAGGATTTTGATTTGAAAATCCATTCTAAGCGTCTTGCTCGTGTTCTTAGCTTAGGGTAGCTAGGAGTTGGTTGTAGTCCTGCAACTTGGTTGAAGAGAGTTCATTTACTTACAAGGGGAAAGGAGTTGAAGATCAATCCTAAAGTTGTAAGAGTTTATGATCTTTGCACCTTGAAGTTAATGAAATCTAAATTGAAATTATGTGGATAAGGTAGTGATTTTATCTTCATTTAACAAGGAGGGTTTCCACTCTAAGTTTGTTATGTCCTTAGCTTCTACCTTTCTTCGTTTATCTATGTTAAGAGATCTGGACCTTGATAGAGTTGAAGTGTGCAGTCCAACAAATACTTACAAAAAAAATACTTAAATTTCGGAAGTTTTATTATAGAGGTCATTTCAACCCCCATAAATTCCATCAAATTAGAGAGGTTTAATTAACCCCTGTAATTTTGATACAATTAATCAACCCCCACAATTTGAAGTAAAATTTTATAATATAACAAAGCTATTTTTATGTCAATGTCACGACTTGTTCTTTTTTCCAAGGAAAAGGTCCGACCCTATTTTCTACCTTAATCAGTCTGAACTCAATAGTTATCCATGGCGGAGCTAAAATTAGTGCTTTTGATGATTGATTGAAAATATGATCGGTTGAATTCATGGTGGCGGAACTACCACCATCTTCGATCTGAGAAGGAAGAGATGGAAGCGGCGATGTAGCTTCCATCTGATTGTTGGTTGTACGGTTAGTTCATAGAGTGCCAATACTGTTTGTTCTATATTAGACTTTACTATCCAAGAGAAGCTTCTCGAAGGCTTCGAATGGCAGATTCATATAGTAATTGTTCTTTATGTTATACTCTGACTTGTTAACATCGTTACTATAATCAAATCCACAATGCTCTGCATCCATACTTCTCTTCTCCTCTCTCTCTTCGTAATTTCTCTCAATTTTACGGTTTTTCCCTACTATAAACATCAAAAGCTTAGAAAATGAGTCACCAGACTTGTGAGTTCTCTATCCCACGTTTTCATGCAATATTTTCAATCCGTAGATCAATTCTTTTTTTTCAACTTTGAATTGTTCTAGAAAGTTTTAAGATTTGTATTCTAATTATAAGTTTTTCCTCAGCAAAATTCCAGGGGAATTTATCTTCGTGGATTTTGGAAAAAAGGAAGGATCCTATCAACTCATCGTCCTACATCCTACGCCATGGATAAGTTTCAACTCTTCCTAAGGTTTTTAAATGTACTTCTAGAATTTTCCCTAAATCTCGAGATTTTAGGATTTCGTTGTAGCTAATCTAGTTGAATAAGGTTTGCATAGAGGATAACTTGCTAGTAATTGATTTTTTGGTTGGTTAGATTAATTTCTTCATTAATTTGTTAGTTGTCAGTTCATCTGGTAGATTTAAGAGCTGATAGGAGAAATGTGGTCTTTGTTCTACTTGTTTGATGATGAAAATTTTCTCTCCTATCGCATCATCAACTGATTGTTTAAGAGGATACCCATGATTGTTTCGTAATTAAATGTTCATAGGTGTGGATGCACAAATGCACACGTTCACTCACATATGATATCTGTATGAGTACATTGCATATGTAATTTTTTATGCACAAGTTGCACACGTTCACTCACATATGATATTTGTATGAGTACATTGCATATGTAATTGTTTATGCACAATTATAACTTTCTATGTCATACGAGGAGCTAAGTGATGATTATTACAAGTCTGCACTGTCACATATCACATCCTAGGAGGGTACCCTAAACGTAACTGACACTCGGATACTATTGTTAATCTCCAAGTGGACCACTTAGCCTCATTGTCTTCGTTCGATCAATTCAATAGTGGAATAAAATAGAGTAATAGTACTAATAATCTATCTGTGGGCTCCAACTATTCACTTAATCTATCATGAATGAAATATAATAATAAAAGATAGTCTCAATATAAAGAAAGAGAAGGGAAAGACCCCGTCAACATCTACCGTCAATATCTATGTCTATGAAGCCTCTATACTATTATCTGAGACAGTACCATGACAGGCCATGGCTACCAAAATCAAGTGAAAAGGCTATCAAGCAAAACAAAAATAACCATCCTCCGAATGCAAGGGAGGACTCACCACTATCAGGGATCCGGAAGCTCTGAACCTCAACGATTGGGCTGCTGAAGTTCTCTATCCACAAAATCTACATCTTAAAATGATGCAGCGCAAAGGGGCGTTAGCACGTGGAATGTAGTGTATGTAAAACGGGTGAAAGTAAATGGAACAATGTAACAATCACTCATCAATCACTCATCCTCACCTTAGAATAAAGGATAGGACTTTATCCCTCACTGTCCATCAAAACATCAAACAATCACATCACATCAGAGTTCTATCACCATGAAACCTATCTGGAAGTTTCTATAACCGACAACCACTACCTATGAGCCGGTAGTGATACAACAAAGAGATGTCGTTGTCACTTCCATCCAGTACCTTGTCGGGGTAAAGGACGAGTGTGTCGAGGATCCCAAAGAAGTCTGTCAAGTCCTCTGCAGGATAAAGGAAACATCCACTTTCACTATCCAATCCTCTCCTACGCTGGCCACGTAGTAATAAGTACGAGTGGGACTCATCCTATCAATTTCGGTGTTAATACTCCTCCCAGGACTCAATATGCTCATAAGTCTATCAACTCATCAAGAACTTCCATCACTCGATCCCTATGGGTAAGAACACTCACCCCATCTCATCAACTATCAACTCATAGGGCAAAACTATCCTTTCAAGTTAAGAATAATTATTCATTCAACTCTATCAACACTATTTTCAGCCATCACAGTCATCAATACACTCACCTCATGACTCAGACTCAGTCATACATCCCATTCAAATAATCAAGGCTCTAGACATCCCCTAAGTTCATTATTCACGTCTTTACAGAGAATTTATAAGGGTCAAATCATAATTCCATAATAACATATGTATACAGTAAACTTTAAACATGATGATCATCAATTTAAAATATGAAATATAATTTAAAGATAACATTCAAGAAATAAAGAAAATATTCAAGAAATACAGATAATATTCAAGAAATCACTATTCAAGATTCTAAAGTATTACTTGACATCCTAACTTTACATTGGGGCACATGGAAGAACAATTTCATACTTTTGGGTAGCCTTTACATACCTGGGATGAAGAATCTTCAAGGATTTCGGAACCTCTCTGGAAAACCCTTACTCTTTCTCTCTTTCTTCTCTCTCAGAACTTACGTAAAAGACTTAAAAATAATTATGGGTTTGAAACCCTTATTGCACGAAATACTCTCTAAAATACGTTTTGGGGGTATTAAAATATGTTGGAAAATATAAAAGTGCCCTTCCCTAATTAAAAGGAAAAAAATAATTTTCTGGACACAGGTGCGCTACGCGGAGAGGGCGTGCACCAGTGTTTTTGTAAATTTTTCCAAAATCCATTTTTCGTCGAAAATCAACAACTTTAAAAAAACATTAAGTATAACTCCGCGCCCCTAGCACGTCGCGGAGAGGGTGGGGAGAAGACACTGTTTTTGCACTTCAAGTGCAATTTCATAATTTGACTCGGTTTGTTTTAAATCAGGTCGAGACCATTTTCTGACTCGATTTTCTGCGCTGATCGCAAATCCGGTCTCGAATTTTCTATCAGAACTTTGGAAGACGCGTTGTGCGCACGATGTATTTTAGGGGCATTTTGATAATTTTACGGGGTGTTACATGCACGATCTCCTCTTAAGCTTGTTACTAGATTTCCCGATCATTCTGAAATTGGGACACTACACGATAGCTTTGAGTAAGAATCTCGTCTTTAGCTTTTTCCTTTTGATTGCTTTAAATATAAAGAGGAGTTAGGCCTGTATCTTGTATTCTGCGCTTGGAGACTGCAATGTAATTTGACTTGTCGTGCTATTCACTTGCACAAATTTATTTTCTTAATTTCCTTTTCTACACTTGATGAGCGGTGTAGTCCATCATTACTACAACAACAGTATCTCATTGCAACTTGTATACTCTTTTATTTTAATTGATCATAAAGGAGATATGGTACTTATCTTTTGGTATTGTCTACATTATTTTGTTGAGTACATCTTTTCTTTCATCTTATAATATTAATTGTTCAAACATGCAATTCAAACCTTTCAGGATTACAAGTATTTGGGTTCATGCATTCGGGTAGATGAAACTGTTGGGGAGTAAGCATTGTACTGATTTAATGTTGTTTTGTTGGATGAGATGAAATGGAGAAGTTTAATAATTACTAGTTTATTTTTTTATTTTTCATGTCATAGGTACAAATAGATGACATACGAAGAGGCGGGGACTGTTATTGGCTCTGGACTTCACTATTATGGATTACAACCAGTATGTCAAATTCAGATCAATACATATTCATAATTACATATATTCATTTAGTAACGTAAGAAAGAAATCTTCACATTACATTTTACTGAACCTCCTCCTCTCTTTTAAACACCAAATAGGATATCTCTGCTTATTTAGGAGTATGTTGTGTGATAAACTCATTATCTTGTTTGATTTCTGGATATTGAAGTTTTTCAGATTAGCCCCTTTTTTGTCAGTATATTTGACTTGGACAAATGTGTCATTGCACTTCAATGACAATATAATTAATTATTGACCTTTTTCAGTTTCAATGGACCAGGGTGGTCGTGTGGGGGCTTTACTTCATTAACAAGCCCGAGTGGATGATTGTAGACCATGCCTGCTTACTTCAGTGCCCCTATATGACACTCTTTGTGTGTGGGCTGCCTTTTCATGAAAGTTTTTCTTGGTTGGTAAGATATATTAAACTTGTCAAGTTTTTTGTCTGCAAGTCTTGATGCTGTTAAATATATTGTCAATCATGCAGATGTACGAGCCATTTTTTGTGTGCCAACTAGCTTGAATACGGTGAGTGGAATTCCTTCCACTAAACAGTATACTCCTTTAACATGTTTTCAAATCACATCAGTATGAGGTAATCTTAACTTTGCAATGTGAAGGATTCCCCTTCTAATTTTTTTGAGTACTGGTATTTAGTTATGTGTTTGAAGACTTGTTCTTTTCTTTGTAATTAAATTTATGATTGTTTAAACTATTATTGGCCTAAATAGCTTTAGGCCTCAATCAAAGTGCATTGTTTCACTGATGACAAAAATGCAGGAAGATATTACAATTTTTCACAAATTGTAGGGGTCTCAAGCTCCTTATTTTTATTGCTACATCAAAGATTGTGATCGCTGGCACTTAAATTGCAATTCTCTAAAAATCAATTGTGGAGGTTTAAATCGCCGCAGAATGACCCTTGCCTCTTATTGCAAGGGTTAAATAAAAATCCCTGCAGATTAATTGTGGCAGACCCAACAACGGGAGTTTCTGAAACCTCCATTACAACAAATTGTGGGGGTTCATAACCCCCTTAGTGTGTAAAATAAACCCTTGCTATGTAGACTTTTTTCTGTAGTGAAATAGTATCAGAGCTGGTTTTCTCTAAAAGGTCATCACCAAGAGAAGATCTTGCAAAGATGGCTGCTCCTTATATATGATTGTTTGATAGGTAAATAAAAATTACGGTATCCATATGTAAAATTAATACAACATTTGGTTAATAATTTAGAAATCTGCACAAGTAGTATATGTATAAGCTATGAGGAAATGTATTTACTATTTTATGTAGAATAGAAAGATGGAATAACAAATACATTAATAATTAATCCCCACATAAAGTGATATGTAGATACTCATATAATAAATTTCAAATTTGACAGGTAAAACTTTGTGATAACGTTGTAAAATTTCATTTATGAAACTTGATATTTCATAGGATAAAAACTATTTTTCAATTACAAAAATTGAAAATGGTTGTTTATGAAATTTATCCATCATGCAAAGAGATCCTCGAGTGCGAAGTGTTGACCCAAGGTCAGCTCACAACGATTCTAAAATATACGGCCAAATGAGAAAAACAAGACGCTTAAATGCATTTGATTGCCCGATTTTTTCTCCAAATGGGTGTTCTTTAATTTTTGTAATTAGCAATTAGCTAGGTTTAAATTCTTTAAAGACAAAGAAATATAGTTTGTAGGATATTATAATGTAAAAAACATAAATTAATGCCTTATAAAAAAAGTTATTTAAGAAGAAAAAAAATGAAAATAAGCACAAAATAGGGACAGAAATGCAAATGACCCTTACATTAATATGGGTCCTTTTCCGAAACAAAGAACAGTGAAGAAATGTCAAAAATCGTCTATTAAAGAAATTAGTAAAGATTGTTACACTCTTCAAGTATATTGTTGAGTAAGTCTTTGTACTATGAATTTACCCTCGAAGCCCACTCTTGATGCACTAATATATTCATTAATCCGATTCTCTTTTTAATAAATGCAAAACAAGATTAGAAAGAAATAGTAAGTTCTATATGCAACTGTGAGTATAAGTTAGAGTAATTTCTTTTGATGATCACTTTGTTATAGTTGATCTTAGTACTGATGATTTCAATGAATTGTCATTATTTTTGTTGGATATATTTCTTATATCAGGATATGAATTGAATAATAAATATTCTTTATTAAGTGATCTATTGATAGCTACTCAATCACCTAGTTATGAAATATTATTAGTTCTATATGGATTATCAGCATCTCTATGATGAGACCTAAAACGAAATTCATTCTTATTAAAAGAAAAAACTAATGGCAACAATTTTGTGGGGTCCACGCTGAATGCTTGATCACACGTGTGTCAATAGTTCTTAATTTAGATTTGGAGTTACAAGAGGATACTTTGATTCGATCAAGCAACAACCACCAGCTTGCTTTGCATGCTTTGTCGTCCCACCTTCTTCCAACCCCATCCCATGTTAAACGTATTTAGGAGTGACGAGATAAATTTCCCGTCCAATTCATTTGAGTTTGGATTTATTATCAATTAATTTAATTTATTAAAAATTAATTTAGTTTGATCTTGTTTAAATATATTTTAAATTTAATTTAGTATATAATCAAAAAAAAAAGTTATTCGATTGTTGGGAGATATTGACATGGAAGTACAACAGATGCATAATATTGGCGCTAATTAGCCAAATAAAAAGGGCAGTGCTAATTGACCCAAAGAATTTATCTCAAATTTGATCCAAAAAGAGTAAAAAGTCTGCAATGCCCTTTTTTTTTATATATAAAAATAAAGTTAATTTCTTTTATAAAGTTATTGATTTTAGAAAGCATTCATTACTTTGAAAAAAGAAATTCTTGGTACAATAAAGCATTTAATAGTATTATTTCTTTATTTTTTATTTTTTATTTTTTATTTTTTTTATTTATCAGTTTATTTTTTTCTTCTAAACTTATTTCAAACCTTGTATTTTTTTTAAATGATGAAAATAAATGATCACATTTTAAATACTTTAAATTGTCAAATTTACCTTATACATGAAATTGAAAAAAATAGTTAATTTATATTTTTTAAAGATTCACTGTTGTAAAATATTTTTTGAAAATCATTTATGAGATTTATTTTTAGATACGTCATATATAAATAATTAATATATAAAATATTTTTATGATATAACTCAATTTTATCTATAATTAAATACATCAAAATATAATTATTAAAGGACAAAACTAAATCATCAATGGGACTTTTTTTTTGAAGTCAACTTTACAAAATTTTTTTGAAAAAACTTAATTTGTGTGTTTTTTTGATTAAAAGAAGAATTAATATTTTTTAGAAAATATTAAATTATACAAATTATTAAATGAGACATACCAACTATAATAATAAATTTCTTTCCTTTAAATACCTATGTTATATGTAATTGTATCAAACAAAAATATTTTATTATATATTATCTAATTTTATTTTTAGTT
>JAOTQR010000045.1:9234544-9263747 GCA_025774065.1 Solanum ossicruentum | reverse complement strand
AGAATGAAAAGAAAGTAACAACTCCTAAATGCCACGTAGCCTCCTGCTTATAAATGTGGTGCATAACACATCGATAAAAATAACTCTACATTGACACGACTTTGTAGATTCCTAGGATGACCCGCTATGATACCACTTCTGTCATGCCCCAAGTCTCATTAGGGCGGACCAACACCCGTTGCCTATAAGGCTCGGGAGAACCAACCTATATCTATGCACTTTCTATACATTTTATAACAGATTTCTATAATTTAACATGCATTTCCTTTTGGCTGTATCACTGTGTACTTGCATAAAGGCATGTTAAATTATAGAAATCTATTATAAAATGTATAAAAAGTGTATAGATATAGGTTGGTTCTCCCGAGCCTTATCAACAACGTGTGTCGGTCTGCCCTAACGGGACTTGGGGCATCACAAGTCGATAGTTGAGCTTCTAGACAAAAAATAAAGGAGTACAAAGCTTTTAAAGAAGGGTCTAATTTACCCTTAAACTATATGAAATGGGTCAAATATACCCTCCGTTAACCTTTTGGGCCAAATATACCTCTAACATTAATAAAATGGCTCACATTTACCCTTCAACTTAATGGAGATATAATTTGTTTTTTCATTAGTGTCTTGACACTTTTCTATTGGATAATTTAAAATTTTAATAAATTTAATTAAAAAATACCCGATCTGACTAAAATGATCGATGACCCATATAATACAAAGCAAAGACTAGTCCATACCACCACAGAGGGAGATAGATAATTCCAAAGAATAAGAGCTCACCTAAGTCTCCAAACTTAGAGAGTTTCTCTGCACGATATTCGAATCAGCAAAGAAAATCTGTACTATGATTTGCAAGGAGTAAAAGTGTAGTATGAGTCTAACAAACAGTACTCAATAGTCATAGGGCAACCGACCTCTAAATATAAAGCAAGTATAAAGATCATGTAAGCATGAAGAATGTATCACGAGTTACTAAAATAATAATAAGAAGCAAATAGTAGGAATAAACTGAAACAAGGAGAGAAAAAAGAGATGCAAACAATGGTGCAAAAGACATACCTGGTGGCTCTAGCCTAGAACCTAATCACGAGGACACTCTACGAAGGATGACAACTCAATTAGAGGAGTCCGAATTGACTATTACACAAGTATCAAATAAAAGCCTTGAGCGCCATGTCAAGACAATCCTTGCATAAAAAGGTTAGATAAAGAAGAACAAAGACAATAACTATTTTCAAAGAAGAGACCATCCTTTATATTCCACAAGTTCACAAGTAGTCAAACAATACCTTATCTAGCCTCTTTGTGCTCAGAAGGTTCATATCAAGCAAAAATATTCGTACAACATTCATTCTACCAATAGGTATAAATAAATATATTGGTGATTCACAATGCACATGAGTCCAAATTATGTAATAAAAATCAATAGTGCCATGTGTCTCATGCCAAAGTATATACATCCACTTCCATCCCAGCCCCGAAGTAGGACCCATGTGCCTCTCTTGGATCGCCATGGAGGGCTCAAGAATGACCCTATATACCTGCCTGGTCTCGATCTAGGTATTAGCTTATTATACATCAATATATATCCTCAATCATCTAGGATCTGCTCTACTATCGTAGTCAGAGATAATAAATCAAATTCGTATAGAAAGGGTTGGGGATTTACCTCGAGCCAAGAATATAATAAGTGCATGCCAGATGCCTCAGCTAAAACAATATATAATGAGAGAATCCAGATGCCTCCAGTCCAAGTCTCAAGTAGTAAAGGTAGTACGACACCCATTTTGAAAATCAGTAGAAAAATAGCATGGTTAAACACCTAGTTTTCTCTTAATAATGTTAGGAACCAATGCATGCACTGGGGATTGTCCTATAATTATGCATGGACAAGTAATGAATTTAATGCATGGCATCACTGGTATCTAACCCACATTCATAATCACATACAAGTATTACTATAAGTATCTAATCCCTAGAGCATAGAAAACAATTCGAAAGTACCACAAATCTTTGATCAAGGCTTAGAACTTAGATGTATCCTGCAAAGTCAACAATAATACTAAAAAGAATCTCAACTATAACTAAGTAACAAGAAGAAAATTATAAAGAAACAAGTGCTCAAAAGTGCAATCAATAGCCGTCAAATCTGACTGAAGATATATATATCTCTGATGATACAAACACAAATAACTCTGCCCAAAAACTATAGAGAAAACATGAAGAAATCTAGCACTTAACTCGAAAATAGGGACAATATTTACTGATAAGACTAATTAGGTGAAAACCATGATACTGAGGCTATATCACGACTTCCATACTAGGAAAGGTTACTAAATCTTAGAATGATTTTTATAATAAGCACTAAAAGGATTAAGGATGACCTCGAAGCTCATTCAAGAGTCTAACTAGGCCTATGACTACACATACCGAAAAACCACACCAAATAGGCTAAGAAAAACTAAGGAATAATAAACAACTTTACCATCCAACTAGGAATTCCATTGGGAGAACTTAGTCTAAGGCTCTAACTGGGGACAAAGAAAGAAAAAACAAGGATCGAAACCTAACTCGTCAAATATAATCCAAACTACAAGAAATTTATACTAAATAATATCTTTAAAAAATCAATCAAAAGAAAGTAGAATGTACCCTACCTCAAAATCAATCACGTGTACTCCAAATTCACTCCACGATAGTTGTTCATGCTCGAAACATCTCCCAATGTCATTGAACTATCAACACATCGATCTATATGTCAATACCAGTATTTTGACACTAAAATTATAATTTTCAGAATCAAATCCAAAATCAAATAAAAAAGGGGATTATGGAGACCACAATGGGAATCTTAAAATCAACTCCGTAAAAGAGTTCTAAATGCATTATAGAGCTTGTACCCCAAAATGAGAGAAACTAGTCGAACAATCAAAGCTACCATTGAAACTTAAAACCAAGTTAAGGCTGCCTTTTCCGGGCATAAATTACCTCAGAATAATGTCTTGCATGCTTCCTCAAACACCCCCATACATAGCCATGACAAAACTCAAACCAATGCATCTAGAATCACTTAATCCAGATCTCTTTGGCTAAAGATATCAAGTTTTAAAGGTGCGGAAATGAGTTGAAAATGGGTTGACCAAACATAAATATCAGCCACTGAACTCCTCCGAGAATGCAGGACCTGATGTGCATGCACAGAGGTCAATCTTTAGCCTTTTTTACAAATGCAGGACCAAGTCCGCGAATGGAGAGGTATAACCTCCCTTTTCTCCTCGAGCACATGAACTTTAGTTCACAAACGCTGAGAGAAACCAGCTCCTCCTCCACGAACATGGAGACCAAATCAAGGTGCACTAGTAAGGGTTGCACCAGCTGAACTTTAGGAGTTGAAAATATTCTGATATGGTGCTCGAGATTCGCTTGGAACACCATGTGCTCAAACAAACTATGCTACCCCATCGAATTCAACATTATGAACTTAGTAACATAGTTAAAATTTTCAACGGAGGTCATCTTAATAAAAATTAGGTCTCACGTCCAAGCATCATTTCAGAACCAATATACACAAAGGGGCTCAGAATGAAACTAAAGCCTCGAGACATGCACAAAAGGTTATTTTAGACTAAAGTGAACATTTTGAGCTAATCTCGCTACCAGAATTCTCGTTCAAGTGCAATTTCTAAGGATGTTGGTCAAAGTCAAACTTGGGCCAACTCTGAAAGGCTAAAATTCTAGATGTCTTAAACATGCACCGAAGCCTCGAACCTCGAGCCCACCACACTTCTATCCTAATTTGACCATTCCAAAGTTGATGGAATTGTCATAATTTCGTTTTAATTCTGTTCACTTATATTCTTAAATGAAGTTAACTTTTTAAGTTATATGGACCCAAAAGTATGGAAAACTGCACAAAATCCGAACGAACAACCAGACAACTGAGCTATTAGTGCAAGCAACTCATAAATGATCTAGATCACTACAGAAAATTTCTATATGCTGAAATTTTATTGAGTGGGATGAAAATGACCAAATAGGTCATTGAAGCCATGTCCCAACTCTAGTGGAAAGAATTGTCTACACAAATATAATCAACTTCATATTTGAATTGGATGATTTTTTTTTAAAAAGGGACATGAATACCCCAAACTATTTGAAATGGAGCAAAAATACTCCTCCGTTAGGTTTTGACTCAAAAATACCCTTCAATTATATTTTTGGCTAAAAAAATATCTTTTTCTCTAATGAAAATGAAAAAGGACCAAAAATGCCCCTGAACTATTAAAACGGAGTAAAAATTATTCCTTTGTTAGATTTTGGTTCAAAAATACCCACCCCTTAAAATTTTGCTAAAAAATTACCCCCCTCTCTAGTGGAAATGACACCATGGATGCTATCTGCACAAAAAGCACCATATGATCTATTCATGTAAAAACCCTATTTAGGGACCTAAGAGGTTTTCTTCTTGAATATTAGATTCAACACTAGCCTTTTCACATCGAAAGAGACTATCATTTCACTTACAAATGTCTCAAAAATCGATCTCTGAATGATAATATTGGTTCATCCTTATTATAATCGTTGTCTCTCTCTTGAATCAGTTTCTTGAGTTCAATATGATCCAATTTTGTAAATTTTTCGAAACTACGAAGCATGTATAGGAGTTATGCTCATGTTACCAATGTAACACAATCAATATAAGTTATCACTTTTACGAGAAAATTCGATTGCAACTATAAATAAAAGTTATATTTTTAATATTGTAAAAATCTGGACTACTCAAAGTTCGACAAAAATTGATTTGAAGATGAGTTAGCATTATATTTTTAATGAAAGAGGGATCTTTTAAATAATAACTTTAAAACTTTAATGGATGGGTATTTTTTAGCTAAAAAATAATGAAGGGTATTTTTGCTCAATTTCTAATAGTTAAGAGTTATTTTTGGCCCCTTTTTATTCCCATTATGAAGAGGGGCATCTTTTAGCCAAAAATTCAATGGAGAAGTATTTTTGAGTCAAAAATTTAACAGATAAGTATTTTTGACCCAAAACCTAATGAAGGAGTATTTTTACTCAATTTCAAATAGTTCGAGAGTACTTTACAACAACAACAACAACAATAACATACCAGTGAAATCCCACAAGTGGGGTCTGGGGAGAGTAGATTGTATGCAGACCTTGCCGCCACCTCATAGAAGTAGAGAGGCTGTTTTCGAAAACCTTTATCACAAAACCCATAAGCAGAAAGAACTAGATATGACAAAAGGAAATGAAGGGGAAGGGAAGGGAACAACAAGTGCGACTAACAACGAATAACATATGCCAATATGTAAATATGGTAAAAATAACACATCTCTGACCGACAGTGAAAAGAAAAAGGAAATGGATAATAATAATAGTAATGATAAGAAGAATAACAATAAGAAGAAGAAAAAGAAGAAGAAGAATAAATTAGCCTGCTACTCTAATTCACGACCTCCACGTCTTTCTTTCTAGGGTCATGTCCTAAGTGAAATCGAGTTTCGCCATGTCCTGTCTGATCACCTCCCCCCAGTACTTCTTCGGCCTACCTCTAAGTGCGACTAACAACGAATAACATATGCCAATATGTAAATATGGTAAAAATAACACATCTCTGACCGACAGTGAAAAGAAAAAGGAAATGGATAATAATAATAGTAATGATAAGAAGAATAACAATAAGAAGAAGAAAAAGAAGAAGAAGAATAAATTAGCCTGCTACTCTAATTCACGACCTCCACGTCTTTCTTTCTAGGGTCATGTCCTAAGTGAAATCGAGTTTCGCCATGTCCTGTCTGATCACCTCCCCCCAGTACTTCTTCGGCCTACCTCTACCCCTCCAAGAAGCTCCCACAACCAACCTCTCGCACCTCCTAACAGGGGCATCAGTACTCCTTCTCTACACATGTCCGAACCATCTTAGTCTTGCTTCCCGCATCTTTTCGCCCATCGGGGCCACCTCTAATTTCTCCCGAATTGTCTCATTTTTAATCTTATCACTCCTAATATAACCACACATCCATTTCAGCATCCTCATTTTGGTGACATGCATCTGCTGACTATGTGTACTTTTAATTGGCCAACACTCTACCCCATACAACAACAATACTCTAACCATCACTCTATAGAACTTACCTTTGAGTTTAGGTGGTATCTTTTTGTCACACAATACTCCAGAGGCAAGCCACCATTTAGTGAAAGCTGTCCAATACGATGTGTGACATTCTCATCAATATTGCCACTACTCTGGATGATGGACCCTAGATACTTAAAGTTTACCCTCGTGGGGATCGGTTGAGTGTCAACCCTTACCTCAGAGTTTGCTTCAGCCCTCTCAACGCTGAATTTGCACTCCAAGTATACAATCTTGGTCCTGCTTAATTTGAATCCTTTGGACTCCAAGGTGTTTCTCCAAGCCTCCAACCTTTCATTAACTTTAATCCGCGACTCATCAATTAGTACTATATCATCTGCAAATAGCATACACCAAGGTACCTCTTCCTGTATAGAGCACGTCAGCTTATCCATCACCACGACAAATAAGAAAGGGCTCAGTGCAGATCCCTAGTGGAGTCCCATCTCAACAGGAAAATACTCGGAGTCTCCTCCTACTGTTCTAACCCGAGTTATGGCTCCATCGTACATGTCCTTAATCACCCTGATATATGCCACATAGACACCTTTCGCCTCTAAATACATCCAAAAAACCTCCCTTGGGACTTTGCCATACGTCTTCTCGAGATCAATAAACACCATATGAAGGTCCTTCTTTCTATCCCTATATTTTTCCACTAACCTCCGAAAAAATGGATTGCTTTAGTCATCGACCGCCCCGGCATGAATCAAAACTGATTCTCCGAGATAGAAATTATTTTATGCACCCTCATCTCCACAACTCTCTCCCATACCTTCATAGTGTGGCTCAACAACTTGATACCCCTGTAATTGTTGTAGTTTTGAACATATCCCTTATTCTTGTACAATGGGACCATTGTACTCCTTCTCCATTCATCAGGCATCTTGACAGTCTTCCTGATAGCATTGAACAGTCTAGTCAACCACTCTATGCCATCCTTGCCCATGTTCTTCCAGAAGTCCACTGGAATTTCATTGGGTCTGATTGCCCTCCCCCTCTTCATCCTACACATAGCCCCTATTACCTCCTCCACTTCGAAAGGATTGTCGTCCCCAACATCACACTGGTTTTCGAAGTGTGCCAACTTATCCAGCTCGACAACTCTATCTCCTTTTTCATTTAAGAGTTTGTGAAAGTAAGTTCGCCATCTTAATTTAATAGAAGTGTCATCCACTAACACCTTGCCCTCCTCATCCTTGATGCATTTTACTTGGTCCAAGTCGCGAGTACTTTAAGAGATGAAATTGACATCCATTAGCTCAATTTTAAAAAGGTCGCATAAAATGGTCATTTATCATTTTATTTTTTGCTAATAAAAGTAGTAAGAAACTCTTAACAATACTCAACATTTTAGCTACCAAAATTAGCTCCTAGCTTATGTGTCATTTGCAATTATAAAAGACATCTTTTGCACTCGAAAGTTTCAGTGGACCAACCTAAATGGAAAAGCAACCTACCGAACGAAGTATAAAAACTCAAAAGCAACTCAAGGGGAAAATCGGTGCAATAATATTGACATAATATATGCAACTTTGACTGCAGTGGTTCAAGTGGACCTTCAGACTTCTCCACGCTTTGTTGTTATGTATAAAGTGGACAAATACCTTTCCAAGAACCCTATCAGCAAAATCAAAATAAGTACGCGCAATATAGGACAATGCCCATTTTTACGTGACACATAAGATTGGAGTTAATTTAATGGTTAAAAAAATTGAGTATTATTATTTATTAATTATAAATTGAAGACTAAAATAATTATATTTTATGATATATTAAAAACTATTTTCGTCAAGTTCATATATTAAGGACTAAATGAAATCAAATTCATATATTAAGCACTATTTTAATCATTTTCTCAAGCTCCAAGCCTCCCACAATCTTAAGTAAAATGACTTCCATACTTGTTTATGAGACAAACAAGATTATGTCTTCTAAGATTTGGAAACCTGTCATGTGCCCCATTTAGAATAATGAAGTACTAAAATTCCTTTGATTTTAAAGTTAAATATTATTTTTGTTCTCTTTGTTCAATTTTTATTTGCATTATTAATACAAGTGGTACGAGTAAGCCAGTTGGAATATTGAGAGTATTAGATTTTGATAGAACGTACTCTATTCTTAGTAAATATATTTCATATGAATTTAGAATAATCAAGCCTATGAACTTTGAACACTAAATGTTTTTAAAATGTACAATATACCTTAATTCAACATGAAAAGCAATCATGACAATTTGTTTTAAGAAAAAAAATTAAATTAAAGCAAACATGACAATTTATTTTAAGAGAAAAAAATAAAATTGATCCATAATTATCTTGTACGAATATGCTTCACAAACTCACATATTGAATTGTAAGTTGAACCTCCTTCACTTAGTGCATTTTCTGCACTCATCTTTAGTTTCCTAGCCTTTTCTCTTATACTCTTCCCTTCTTTTGTCTCAATCAAAATCCTCTCCATTCCTTGAATCTCCTTTCTATTCACCAATTTCTTCGTCGACAAAATCGCCGGTCGAATCGCCACCCCAAAATCCTCGGTGAGCATGGTGGCATTCTTTTTTGTTCCATGTGTGCCGGTCATTCTATCATACAGACACCATTCGCAATGCTCTCAATCGTTGAATTTCATCCACAATGTGATATGAATCCGCCTACCGACGAATGACTCAAAATTTCAACTTGTTTGACTCACATAGGCATTATTAGGCCCATATCTTTAATCCTAGTTTGAAACCCCTCTGGTAAGTATTCGAATGTGCCACATGTATTGTTTCCATTGGATTTTAATATGCGCTGTCTGCACCACCATCGGACGGTGGACATACCACCCAAATAATTTTTGATGGCTTAATTCCAAAACCCATGCAAGTTCAGTCATTTGTTGAGATGAAAGGGTTCCACCACTTCCAAAAGATACAAATAGAATTAACTCATACTTTTGTCTGTCCAACCATTGAATTACTTTTGAAAATATGTACAAACAACAACATTATCCCATTGCCTCAAAGGCTCCCGTCCATTACGGGGTAAAAGGGGGGGTCAAATGTACACAGCCTGACCCCATATTTAAAACATAGATCAACTATTTCTGGAGAAAATATGAACAAAGAACACAAATTACTTAGAGTTGAATTATGCATGTATAAAATTAATTATAGATAGGCTTGATTTCTTGTATTATCACGTAACTATTTTTATGTCATAAAGTCATCTTTTTTAATTAAAGAAAATTAAAGTCAAGGCGAACGGTGACTTCTCAATAAATTATTAAGAGTTGAATTATGCATGTATGAAATTAATTATAGATAGACTTGATTTCTTATATTGTCACCTAAATCATTGTTATGTCATAAAGTCATTTTCTTAATTAAATAAAATTAAAATAAAGATGAACGATGACTTTCTCAACTAAAAATTGTTCCCTACGTCTCATTGAATTTGACATTGTTTGACTTGACATAGTGTTCAAGAAAAAAAATAGATTTTTAAAACTTGTGGTCTAAAATAATCTTTAGATATTTGTGTGATTATAAATCATTTCATTAAAGATAATAAAGTTAAATACTTTTCATTATAGTATAATAACATTTTTTGAAGAATAAACTAAAAACAGGATCACATGAAATGAGAAATTAATACAGAATTAATAAATGATCACATGAGAAACCATTTTGTCAGATGCTCAGATATACCGTGTGTTGATTTTAGCAACTACTGAAGTAATTGTAATGGTATAGCAAGGGTATTTAATTTTAAATACCAAATATTGAAAGCTAAGAGTAGATGAAGAAAAATATTAATTTGATAGTCTGCTGATGAATTTTCAGTCCACATAATACTTGTCACATAATACTTGTTACAAAAGTCAATGTGAATAGGTATGTTTACACAATAATGAGAAAATGACTCATCTACTACATTGCACAGGTCACAACAACATAGTTTGGTACAACATCAACACTAGCTCAATACCTCAAATCATTTTCAACACCTTATACAAGAAGAACAAGATTCTATATACTTAACAAAGGATAAGAAATTCACTTGCCTTATATAAAGTCTCGAATCACATCAATTTCGAAGCTTTTCCCTTTCTATAACACTCCAATTCACCAAAATTTATTCAAATATAGAATCATAATTATATAATGAATCTAACGACACTAAAATTAATTAATTTGGGTGAAAAGGACAAAATGGTCCAAAAATTTTATCGCCAAAAATATACCGTCAGAATCTGAAAATTTATACATGAAAATGTTCCCCAAGTGATAAGGAATTCAACGGCGAAAACCAATTAAAAAACGGAGCTAATATGAGGTTGAAATCGCATGTTAAAGTTTTCGAAATATATTAAAAATGCAGCAGCAAGATCACGAATTTTACCTCCTCCTCCTCCTCCTCCTCCTCCTCCTCCTCTAACTAATTTTACTATATATACTAAGTGGTATAGGATATTTAATAAATTATCAATTTAGTCCCCCAATTAAACTAACTATCTAAATTTACCCATAACTTAAATAATCATAGCTATTGAATAGTTCGAAATACCTATATTTAAAATTTATGAGAGGGATATTATAGGAAAGCAAAAGGACTAATTCTCAAGATGATCTAACGGGTCATTACAGAGATGAAGAGTCTTATGAGCATTGAATCTTTGGAGGAGTATCTAGCATTGAATTGAGTGAGAATAAGTCTCACTCGAACTCAATAACTACGTCGCCAAGCGTAGGAGTGGACTAAGTCCGTTAAAGTCAGACAATTTCCTATTTTGAGGACTAAATCTGTAAAGTCAGAAAAGTTCTTATTTCTAGGATTAAGTGTGTTAAAGTCGGACATTTTCTTATTTCTAGGACTAAGTTTGTTAAAGTCAGACATGTCTCAATTTTATTATCTTGAAACAATAGGACTTAGTTGGATAATTCTCCGGATCCATTATAGATTTGAGTTGTTCTTTACTTGGCAAGTACGGAAAAACAAGTGATTGTTATCAGATAAGAGAACTCCTTCACACCTCGGGAGAGGACCCAAGACGTGGTCGGCATCCAGAGACTATTGCTAACCCCCAAGTGAATCACTTGGCCTCATCACAATCATCTAATCAATAAGCTCTACTATCAGCGGAAGACATAAAGGATGTAAGTGGGCACATCTATCAAATCTCAATTAATAATATAAATGAAAGAACTAGCTCACAGTCTTAACAATCAATATCCGACTTTAGTCTATGAAACCTCTATCACTATCAAGTGGTGCCAATGACAGACCTATAGCTACCTCAATCAAAATAAAGCTAAGCAAATTCTAACTCTAAAGTAAGATGAAAATAAAAGTAATGAATCCTCCAAAGTAGGGGAGGCTCACCAATCAGCTAAATGTCCAAGATCCTCAATGATTCTCCTGTTGATGATTTCTAATCCTTGTATCTGCATCATAAAACTATATAGCAGCAACTGACGTTAGTACATGAAATGTACGATATGTAAAATAGCTGAATGAAACTGAAATAGATAGAATGATATGAAACAACAATCAACATCAAGGACAATAACAAACCGATATGTCAAATGTCTATCTAAAGCAAGAATACAGAGTAGACAAGTGACCTATCAACCCATCAAACCTCATTAATCGAATTAGACTTATCTCTACTCATCTCATCTCATCTTGACTCAGAGTACTCAGTTTGGGAGCTTTTTGGGAGTTTTTCTTATCCGACAACAATCACTTATGAGCCAATGATTATACAATAATCATTCTGCTATTGTCACAGTCGTTCTATGCTTTCCAGGAAGGAAATGAATCGAATCCACTAGGGACTGCATATCAAACTAGTCCTCTATTTTTTCAGAGACTCTATCAAGAGGGAACCACAAGGAGATGTAATGGTTCTAATCCTCACCTACGCTTGGCTACGTAGTTTGATGAGTGCGAGTTGGATTAACTCTTACTCTTTCAATGATTGATACTCCTCCCGAGACTCAATGCTCATAAAACAATCAATCCCATCAAATCATCAATCAACTTATCTCGAATCAGCCTCATGGAGGCACTCATCATTTAGTTAGTCTCATAGGGACTCCCATCATCTCATCAATCAACATTTCAATCAATAGCATAGCGCTTAGAACAATCATTAGGAAATAATCGAATGGACAAATCATTAGAGTTCATTTATGGAGACACATGGAACTATCAAGTTCTATCAATTTGTCATCATTCTCGTATCATAATCACAATCGATATTCTCAATCAAGGATCTAGACTCTATCTCTATCTTCTTTCAAGCATGCTTTCAAAGTTAACATATAGGGTTTATGCAATATCTTATGAAGAAGTATTGGATTCAAGAAAACAAGTTTATGATGATCATCAACACATGAAAATATATGTAATAAATATAATTTTCAAGAAAATAATCAAGATATCATGTATGTAGACTCAAGAATTTCAACTCTTCTATGACCATCTATGGGGCACATGAGAGAACAATCTCATTCTTTTAGTTTAGCCTTACATACCTGGGATAAAACTTTGGCAATCAATCTCTCAAGAATCCTCCTTGAATTCTTCAATCTTACACTTTGCTTCTCTTCTTTCAAGCCCTAGTCTCTTTCAAGAACTTAGAATGGCTTAGGAATAGGGTTTTTAGACCCTTTTACACATCAAAACAACCTATTTTGATTGTGTTTTGACTTTAGCAGAGGTTGACAATTCTCCAAAATGCCCCTAATATTTTTTTTGAAAAATTTACACTATAGGAAAGCGGGTTCGCGTGCACTAGTATAGTTTTTTTCTGAAAATTTTTCAAACTAGTTTCCAATATCCATCAAAAAAAATTGAAAAAATATAAGTATGCATCTGCGACAGGGGCGCGATGCGCCTCTGTCGCACATCAACACTACAATTCATGTAGGACCAAAAAATTATTTTTCGATCTGATGGCTGTAAAATTCGAACGGGACCATTTTCTCAGTCAATTTTCCTTGCTAATTGCATATTCGGTTTCGAGTTCACAAATGGAGCATGGAAGACGCATTACGCACTCAGCTCTATTCCAAGAGTATTTTGGTAATTTTATCAGGTGTTACATCATCTTCCCCTTGGGATCATTCGTCCTCGAATTATGAGTAAAGGTGGGTATCAAGGCACTAATAGACTCAAAACATATCTCAATATTCACATCTACCAATTAACTCTTGACTCTTTCTCAATTAATAATCAACTCTATCCGAACTCAAGAATAAACAATCGACTCAAGAAAAGATAATCAATTTAGTTAAGGGTAAGGAAATTACCTTCAACATTAATTCTCATTACTTGGCATAAATAGGTGGGGTATTTTGCTTTAATCTCTTACTCAGCTTCCCATGTGGCTTTTTCGACGAATTGATTTCTCCACGGGACTTTGACTGAGGTTATCTCTTTGGTTCTCAACTTGCAAATCTGACGATGAAGGATTTGGATCGAAATTTCTTTGTAGATCAAGTTATCATTCACTCCCATTCTCTACATCAGGATCACCAAATTGGGATCTCCCAAATATTTCTTCAACATCGACATGTGAACACTGGATGGATTCCGTCTAACTCAGAAGAAAACTTTAATTCATAAGCAGCCTTCCTAATCCACTTCACAATCTGATAAGGTCCAATATAGCGTGCACTCAATTACCCTTCTTCCCAAATCTCATGACACCCTTCATAGGTGACACTTTCAAGTATACCCAATCGTTTACCTCAAACTCCAAATCTCTCCTCCTCACATCGGTGTAGGATTTATGGCGACTCTATATAGTTTTTAACATCTCTTTAATGACCTTAACCTTCTCCATTGATTGATGGAGAAGATTAGGCCCAATAATCCCCGCTTCTCCAACCTCAAAGCACCCAAATGATGATTTACATCTCCTCCCATATAAGGCTTCATAGAGAGCCAACTGAAAGCTTGCATGATTACTGTTGTTATATGCAAATTCAATCAATGATAGGTGATCATCCCAATTTCACTTGAAATCAAGAACACAGGATCTCGACATATCCTCTAATGTCTAATTGTACACTTTGGCTAACTATTTATCTATGGATGGAATGTTTTGCTCAAATTCACTTTCATACCCAATCCTTTCTGGAACGATCTCCAAAATTGGGAGGTGAATTGAACTTCTTTGTCCAAGATGATGGACAAGGGAACCCCATGTAACCTCACAATCTCTTGGATGTACAACTTGGCATACTCCTTTGTAGTGTTAGTTGTCATAACTGCTAAGAAGTGGGCCGATTTGGTCATTCTATCCACAATCACCCATATTGAATCATATTGCTTTCGAGACCTCGGTAGACTAGTAATGAAGTGTATATTGATCATCTCCTACTTCCATTCCCGAATCTCAAAGTTCTGAGCTAATCCACATGGCCTTTGATTCTCAACCTTCACTTGCTGATAATTCGGGCACTTTGAGATGAACTCAGCAACATCTCTCTTCATTTCACTCCACCAATAGACTTCTCTCAAGTCATGGTACATCTTGGTAGAGCTAGGATGAATGAAATATCTAGTGCTGTGAGCTTCAGCCGTGATCCTTTCTTGAATGCCATCAACGTCTGGGATGCACAATCTACTTTGGTATTTTAACACTCCATCTCTCCCTTTGGAGAAGACCATCACTTTATGTTTAGGGATGGCCTCCTTCAATTAGAGTATGATAGGATCTTGATCTTATTTTTCCTTCACTGCTGACACCAAAGATAAAGCAGACCCATTATGAACATTAACTCATCCATCATCATTCTCCTCAAGTTGAACTCTGAATCGGGCTTAGCGATGCACTTCCTTTACTAGCTCCTTCTTTCCTTCCTCAACATGGGTTGTCCTACCCATTCACAACATGCTAAGAGCGTCATCAATAATGTTAGCTTTACCTGGATGGTAGAGAATGCTCATGTCATAATCCTTGAGCAACTCCAACCATCTCCTCTATCATAGGTTGAGCTTTTTCTGACTAAGACATACTGCAAGCTCTTGTGGTCGATGAACACTTCTAGTGTACTCCATTAAAGTAGTGGCACCAAATTTTAAGTGCAAACACCATTACTCCCAACTCAAGATCATAAGTTGGATAGTTCCTCTTATGAATCTTAAGTTGCCTGGAAGCATAGACTATCACCTTCCCCTTCTGCATCAGCATGCATCCCAATCCAACTCTTAAAGCATCACAATAGATCACAAAGTCCTCTGTTTCGTCGGGTAAGGTCAGAACTGGTGCAGTAGTTAGTCTGGTCTTCAACTCTTGGAAACTCTTCTCACATTTGTTAAACCACTGAAACTTGACCTTTTTCTGAGTTAACCTAGTTAATGGTGTGGATAAGGAAGAGAATCACTCAACAAATTTGCGGTAGTAGCCTACCAACCTCAAGAAACTCCTTATGTCAGTTAGAGATATCGGTCTGGGCCAATTCTTAACCGCTTCATTCTTTTGAGCATCTACTCAAATACCATCATCGGAGACAATATGGCCTAAAAAAGCCACTGGCTTAAGCTAGAGTCCATATTTCGAGAATTTTGCATATAACTTAAGGTCCTTAAGTGCTTAGAGGACAATTCTGAGGTGATTTACATGTTCCTCTTCATCTCTCGAATACACCAAAATGTCATCGATGAACATAATCATAAACATATCAAGATACTATCTTAACACCCTATTCATCAAATCCATGAAGGCTGCAGGTGTATTTATTAACTGAAAGGACATGACCAAGAATGCAAAATGGCCATACCTAGTCCTAAAGGATGTCTTTGGGACATCGCATTCCCTCACTTTCAACTGATGGTAGCCAAATTTGAGGTCCACCTTTGAGAAACAAGAGGCACCCTGAAGTTGGTCAAATAAATCATCTACCCTTGGGAGAGGGTATTTGTTCTTTATTATGACCTTGCTCAGTTTCCTATAATCAATACACATTATGAGAGACTCATCTTTCTTTCGCACGAATAGGACAGGGGCACCCCAAGGAAAAACATTCGGCCTTATGAAGTCCTTCTCTAACAAATCTTTCAATTGCTCTTTCAACTCACTAGGGCCCATCCTATAAGGTGGAATTGAGATAGTCTGGTTATTAGGAAGAATATCAATCCAAAAGTCAATCTCTCTATCAGGAGGGTCTCTGGGAAGATCCTCAGGAAGCACTTCTGAAAACTCATTCATAATCGGGACTGACTCAAGAGTAAGAGACTCCAATATCATTGGATTTAAGTCTCACAAGGTGGTAGATAAAACACTTAGCAATCATCTTTCTATCTCTAATATAGGAGATAAACTTTCCTTAGGTGCTACGAAATCACCTTCCACCCTAGAACCGGTTCATTTGGAAATTAGAAGTTAACAGTTTGGGCTCTACAATCAACGGAGGCATAACAGGTGTGGAGCCAATTAGTGCCAAGGATCAAATCAAAATTAGTCATATCTAACTCAATCAGATCAATGACAGTATCCCTATGATGGATCGACACTACATAAGCTCTGTAGATTCTCTTAGCCCAAATAGACTCACCCACGAGAGTAGAAACATCAGAAGGTTCAAAAAGAATCTCGGGGGTTCTATCAAATCCACTGGACGGAGTTACAAAAGATAATGTAGCACCAAGATCTATCAACACATAACAATTAATAGAAAAGACTCGAGTCATACCCATCACAACATCTGGGGAGTTCTCCTGATCATATCGACTACCCATGACATACAAATGGTTTATAGCTCTGGTTGTGCCTGACGCAGTACCTCTCTAATTTCCCTTAGCCGGCAGCGCTGCTGCAGAAGATTGAGCCGAGTCATCCCACAGTGGACAATCTCTCTGATAGTGAGCTTTTTGGCCAACACTTGTAGCATACATCACTCTTCTCGCGGCATTTACCCATATGTAACCTTCCACATATACCACATGGTGGTTTACTTTGTGAACCCTGAGCCATACTAGCTTATGACTGAGACCCACAGGCTACAACATTCTGGGATCTCTAATCATTTTTTACTTTATGTGTATGTGCACCAGCAGATAATGGTGCTAGAAATTGATTATCATCACCTTTCTTTCCAACCTCATGACTAGAAATTGATTACTCCATTTATAGAAAAGTCATTAGTCTCCCAGTGTCCATATAGCTCACAAGTATTACTCCCATCCCATCTCTCTTTGACCCTCTATTTAACCCATAAACATATATTTCCATCCTTCCCTTCATATCAGCAACCATGTCCGGGGCATAGCGAGATGGTTGTATAAACTTCAGTCCATACTCTTGCACAGTCATAAAGCCCTACTTCAAGTTCAAGAACTCTCTTACATTTTCCTCCTTTCGCTCCTTTAGGAAGAAGCACCCTAATAAAGCCTCCTCGAACATGTCCAAGTCAGCACGGGGGCATCCTCTCCTCTACCTTTCTTTCATGGATCATACCAAAGTTTGGCCACACCCTTGAGTTGCAGGCAGTTCCACTCTGTTCGTATCGGCCACATTCATTTGTTGGTATACTTTCTAAAGATCCTCCACGTAGTTCTTAGGATCCCCAGTGGATACAGACCCTGTGAACTCAGACGGATTCATCCCAAAGAATTCCCAATCTCTAGAAGTGTCATGGGCATCCTGTCCACCCATTTGTTGTCTTGCAGCGGGGATGTGATAGCCTGGGCTAGAGTTTTAATAGCCTGGCATAGCTCAACATTGGAGACCTCATCTTGCGGGGGCTGCGTAACATGGCCAACCTATTCCATGGGATCCTCATGTCCTTGAGGCTCAGGTGGGTTAACAAGTTGTCTGGTAGGACGCCTTCTACCTCTAACGGCTCTTCTGGGACGCATGATCACGATTCTGCAATGTGGAAAACATGAATTACAATAGGACTTTCATAAAGTCTTAACTCTATAGTACGATTTAAAACATGAAAAAGTGAAACAATCATAATGTCTGATAGACTCCTGCTTATCAAGTGTGGTCGACAACACATTTATAAGCAAGACTCTACTAGACACAGCTTCATAGACTCCCTAGGACATTTGAATCGTGCTCTGATACCAAGTTTGTCCTGCCTCGGGAAGGGATCCAAGACGTGGCCGGCACCTAGAGACTATTGCTATTCTCCAAGGGAACCACTTGGCCTCATCACAATCATTTAATCAATAAGCTCTATTATCAATGGAAGACATAAAGGGCGTAAGCGAGCATATCTATCAAACCTTAATTTTAATTATATAAATGAAAGACTAGTAGAAAGAACTAGCTCACAATCATAATAATTAGCATTCGGCTCTAGTCTATAAAGTCTCTATTACTATCACGTAGTGCTAATGACTGACCTATGGCTACCTCATTCAAAATAAAGCTAAGAAAAGTCTAACTATATAAAGCAAGATGAAAATAAAAGTAAAGAATCCTCCGAAGTAAGAGAGGCTCACCAATCAGCTAAACGTCCAAAATCCTCAAGATACACCTGATGATAATCTCTAATCCCTGTATCCACAATATAAAATGATGCAGTGCCAAATGACATTAGTACATAGAATGTATGGTATGTAATATAACTGAATGAAACTGAAACAGGTAGAATAATATAAAACAACAATCAACATCAAGGACAATAAAAAATCAACATGTCAAATGTCTATCTAAAGCAAGAATAAAGAATAGACAAGTGACCCATCAACCCATCAAACCTCATCAATCAAATCAGACTCATCTCATCTCATCTCATCTCGACTCAGAGTACTCAGTTTGGGAACTTTCGGTAGTTTCTCTTGTCCGACAACAATAACTTATGAGCTAATGATTGTACAATAATCATCCTGATGTTGCCACAGTCGTTCCGTACTTACCAGGTAGGGAATGAATCAAATTTACTAGGGACTACCAGCAAAATCAAACTAGTCCTCTATTGTTTCAGGGACTCTATCAAGAGGGAACCATAAGGAGATGTAATGGTTCTAATCATCACCTATACATGGCTACGTAGTTTGAAGAGTATGAGTTGGATTAACACTTAATCTTTCGGTGCTCGATACTCCTTCCAAAACTCAATGCTCATAAGACAATCAATCGTATCAAATGATCATCTCAATCAACCCATTTCAAATCAACCTCATGGAGGCACTCATCATTCAGTTAGTCTCATAGCGACTCCCATCATCTCATCAATCAACATCTCAATCAATAGCATAGGGCTTAGAACAATCATTAGGGAATAACCGAATGGACAAATCATTAGATTTCATTCATGGAGACTCATGTGATTATCATGTTCTATCAATTCATCATCATTCTCACATCATAATCACAATCGACATTCTCAATCAAGGCTCTAGACTCAATCCCTATCTTTTTTCATGCATGCTTTCAAAGTTAACACATAGGGTTTATGCAATATCTTATGAAAAAATATTCAATTCAAGAAAACAACTTTATGGTGATCATCAATACATGAAAATACATGTAATAAATATAATTTTTTAAGAAAATAATCAAAAAATTACGTATGTAGACTCAAGAACTTACAACTCTTTTATGACCATCTACGGGGCATATGAGAAAATAATCTTATGTTTTTAGTTCAAACTTACATACCTTGGATAAAGCTTTGAAAATCAATCTCTCAATAATCCTCCTTGAATTCTTCAATCTTACTCCTCCCTTCTATTTTTTCAAGCCCTAGTCTCTTTTAAGAACTTATAATGACTTAGAAATGGGGTTTTAGACCCTTTTATGCATCAAAATGACCTATATTGATCATGTTTTGAGTTTGGAAGGGGTTGGGAATTCTCTGAAATGCCCCTCATAATTTTATCAAAAAATTTACACTATGGGAAAGCAGGTCTGCGTCATACACCAGTGTATTATTTTTTGAAAATTTTTGAACGAGTTTTTCAATCTCCGTCAAAAAAATTTAAAAGAAAATAAGTGTGCATCCGCTACAGGGGCGCGATGCACCTCTGTCGCGCATCAACACTAGAATTTGTTTCGAATCAAACAAATTATTTTTTGATACGATGGCTTTAAATCCAAATGAGATCATTTTTCCACTCAATTTTCTATTTTGATTGTATACTCAGTCTCAAATTCGCAAACGGAGCATGGGAAGATGCGTTACACTCACATCTCTATTCTAGGGGAATTTTGGTAATTTTATAGGGTGTTACATACTCCTGGATATGTTCCACACTATAGTACTTTGAGTTGAGTTGATTGATGAAGTTTGATTGGTATTGATGGGTCAATTATCTACTATTTATTCTTGCTTTAGATAGACATTTAATATTCTGATTAAGTATATCTAAGTTGATGGTATTTCTATATTATTCTGCCTGTATCTGTTTCATTCAACCATTTTACATACTCGTACATTCCACGTACTGACATCCCCTTTGGACTGCATCATTTTATGATGCAGAGGTAGGAACTAGAGATCGTCAACAGGAGCTCGTTGAGGATCTATCGCAGTCAGCAGAGTTGGTGAGCCTCCTTTACTTCGGAGGATTATTATTTATTTTCATCTAGATTTATAGAGTCAAACTTGACTTAGACAAGCTTTAATTTTAAGTTGAGGTAGCCATGGGTCTGACATTGGCACTATTTGATAGTGATAGAGGCGTCATAGACTAGAGTCGAGTTTTTGAGTTGAGATTATGTTGAGCTATGTTATATATTTTGAGACTTCCATCATTTATTATCTTTAGTCTTCCACTGAATTGCTATATTGTTGAGTGAAGAATGTGATGAGGCCAAGTAGTTCGATTAGGGACTAGTAATAGTCTCTGGATGCCGGCCACGGCTAGGGTATCCTCCCGGAGCATGACATCCTGACAACAAACCTGTTACTTAAAACAAAGAGAATATGACCACAATGCAGAGGACATTCAAAGCACAAGCAATATAGGACATGGTAATGCCCATTTTTTACAGTTGTACGCGACACATAAGATAAGAGTTAGTTTGATGGCAAAAAAAAAATTGAGTATTATTAATTATAGGTCGAAGACTAAAATAATTACATTTTATGATAGATTAAGGACTATCTCTATAGAGTTCATGCATTAAGGACAAATGAAACCAAATTCATACATTAGGCACTATTCTAATTATTTTCTCAAGCTCCAAGCGTCCCACAATCTTAAGTAAAATAACTTTCACACTTGTTTATGAGCCATTTAAAATAACGAAGTACTAAAATTCCTTTAATCTCAAAGTTAAATATTATTTTCGTTCCCTTTATTCAATTTTAATTTGCATTGTTAATACAAGTGGTAGGAATAAGCCAATTGGAATATTGAGAGTATTAGATTTTGATAGAACATGCTTTACTCTTGGTAATATATTTAACATGAATTTAGAATAATTAAACCTATGAACTTTGAATACTAAATGTCTTAAATGTCTAAAACGTACAATATACAATATACTATAATCCAACATACATAAAAAGCAAATATGACGATTTATTTTAAGTGCAAAAAATAAAATTGACCCACAATTATTTTGTATGAATATGCTTCACAAATTCACACATTGAATTGTAAGATGAACCTCCTTCACTTAGTGCATTTTCTGCACTCATCTTTAGTGCCTTAGCCTTTTCTCTTATACTCTTTCCTTCTTTTGTCTCCATCAAAATCCTCACCATTCCTTGAATCTCCTCTCTATTCACCAATTTCTTCCTAGGCAACACCGCCGGCCGAATTGCCACCCCAAGATCCTCCGTGAGCATGGTGGCGTTCATTTTTTGTTCCGCGTGTAATGGCCACGCAATCATAGGGACACCATTCGTAAGGCTCTCAATCGTCGAATTCCATCCACAATGTGACATAAATCCACCCACCGATAAATGACTCAAAATTTCAACTTGTTTGACCCACATAGGGACTACTAGGCCCATATCTTTAATCCTAGTTTGAAACCCCTCCGGTAAGTATTCCAATGTGCTACCTGTATTGTTTCCACTGGATTTTAAATATGCATTATCTGCATCTCCATTGGACGGTGGACGTACCACCCAAATAAATTTTTGATGGCTTGATTCTAAACCCCATGCAAGTTCAGTCATTTGTTGAGATGAAAGGGTACCACCACTTCCAAACGATACAAATAGAACTGACTCATGTTTTTGCTTGTCCAACCATTGAATCACCTTTTGGAAAATATGAACAAGGAACATAAATTACTTAGAGTTGAATTATGCATGTATGAAATTAATTATAGATAGGTTTGATTTTTTATATTGTCACATAACCTGTTTTTATATCATAAAGTCATCTTTTTTTAATTAAAGAAAATTAAAATCAAGCTGAATGATGACTTTCTCAACAGATTATATAGTGTTGAATTATGTGTGTATGAAATTAATTATAAATAGGCTTGATTTCTTATACTGTCACATAATCTGTTTTTATGTCATAAAGTCATTTTTTAATTAAAAAAATTATAATCAAGATGAACGATGACTTTCTCAACAAAAAATTATACCCTCTGTCTCATTTTATTTAATATTGTTTGACTTAACATAGTTTTTAAGGGTATTAAAGACTTTTGAAACTTATGATTTAAAAATTCTTAAATATTTGTGTGGTTATAAATTATTTCAGAGTAAAAAAAATTAATTAAATATTTTTAATCATAATAAAGTAACATTTTTTGGGAAATAGACTAAACAGAAAAGATATTGATAGTATTAATAAATGATCACATGAGAAACCATTTTGTCAGATACTCAGATATACCAAGTCTTGATTTTAGCAACTATTGAAGTACCTGTAAATTTGTAATGATGCCAAATATTGAAAGCTATAAGTTTTTGGAGTAGATGAAGAAAAATATTAATTTGATAGTCGAGAATTAATACAGATTTTTCTGCAGATCAAAGTAACTAAACAACAATTCTATTCACATTGTAGATCTCATCATTTTAAAAAAAAAAAACTCTGTATTATATTTAAAGAAAGTATAAGATTACCTTATCACGTTCAGTTATTTCAACCGTTCTCCTCAAGGGACCAATTGGGTAAATTGGAAAATGTGGCAGCTTTAAAAGTGACCTCAACTTGTCATTATTTCGAAGCGCTTTGATAGTCTCTCCCTCTATGTCTTCCCAAGTATTCATCAAGATTCCATCAAAAGATACATATTCTATTCCTAGCTTAAGATACTCTTCATACTGTTGATTGGACCGATCCAACATGGGATCCACCAGGTCATCGGGTCGTAACTCTTTACAACCTGGAATTTTCAAAGGTTCTTTAAGATCAACGTATTCACCCTCTATTTCTTGGTCAAAAACCTGGCAGTATATAACTAATGCTAATAACCATGCAGTAGTAGTATGGTACACGTACTTCGGGATGTTAAATTCCTCGGCTATGGGCAATATTTGTGTACAAAAAATATCGACTATGAGAGCATCTGGACGATGGTTCATGGAAGCTATGACAGAACGAATTTCTGGCAAAGCTTCGCGGACCAATAGACGTATTTGAGTAAAAACTTTAGTACTAGAGTCTATCAGATGAGAAATATCAACCGAAGGAATGGGAATTATTTCGATAGCTTTTCTTTCATTGGATTTCTTGAGAAATTCGATTTCAGACGATGAAGTTGTTGGTGTGATAGCAAGAATTGTAATTTTGATGTTATGGTGAGTGGCTAAATGGTTGCCTAAGACTAGTACTGGGATTAAATGGCCCATGCCAGGGCTTGACACCATAGCAACATGAAGTTGTGGACTAATATCCATTGGAAAGACAGATTTTAGAAACACTATATTGGAAGGAATTGGGAAGAGAAAATCCAAATTGTTGATGACTTTTACAAATTGAAAGTCTTTTATGTATGGGCCTTATAGGAACCACAAAGTCTGGAAAACCATAAATAATTTAATTTCCAGAGGAACAAATTACGTGAGAAGTCTTTTGTCTTAAGCTCTAGCAAGGGCTGTAGGGTCAGTAGATTTCAGAACCACAAATATTCAGGAACCTTTAAGAAATTCCTAATATTATAGGATAGAGGCCAACAAAATCAAATCCACAATTGTAACAAATTGCAAACTAAGTCAAACCGAGAAAAAATTTATTAGTAATTTAGTTTGATTTGGTTTTGTATTAAAGAAAAAAAAATCCAATTGTATTGGGTTAATTTTGTTTGAACTAAGAAGTTAACCCGAAATCAAACCAACCAAGTATCATATATATAATTTTTTAAAATTATGTTATATAAAACTGTTTACTTTGATATAATTTATACTCTCTCCATCCCATTTTTTATGACACCCTTTTGACTTGGCATGGTTTTCAAAAGAAAATTAGACTTTTGAAATTTGTTATCTAAAATCATTCTGAGAAATTTATGTGGTTGAGATTCATGTCATTAAGGGTAAAAAGGGAATTCTAAAGCCAAATTATTTTTAATTAGAGTATAATGACATTCTTTTTGGAACGGACCAAAAAGGAAAGAGCATAATATAAAATGGGATGGAGGGAATAAATATTTTTTTTGGAAAATGATTTCTATTACCAGATATATCAATATGTACGAATATCTAAGCATTGTTTTAGACCACAAGTTTCAAACGTCTTTTTTTTTTCCTTAAACACTATGTCAAGTCAAACGATGACAAGTAAAATGTGATGGAAGGGATAATTTTTAGCCGAGACATTTAATGTTCATCTTTATTTTAATTTTCTTTAATTGAAAAAATGGCTTTATGACATAATAATTGGTTACGTGACAATATAAGAAATCAAGCCGATATATAATTAATTTCACACATGCATAATTCAACTTTAAATAATTTGTGTTCTGTCCATATTTCCAATAGGTGATTCAATGGTTGGACAAGCAAAAGTATGAGTCTGTTCTATTTGTATCTTTTGGATGTGGTAAACCCTTTCATCTCACCAAATGACTAAAGTTGCATGGGGTTTGGAATTAAGCCATCAAAAATTTATTTGGGTGGTACGTCCATCGTCCGATAATGGTGCAGACAATGCATATTTAAAATCAAGTGGAAACAATACATGTGGCACATTGGAGTACTTACCAGAGGGGTTCCAAACTAGGATTAAAGATATGGGCCTAGTAGTGCCTATGTGGGTCAAACAAGTTGAAATTTTGAGTCATTTATTGGTAGGTGAATTTATGTCACATTATGAATGGAATTTGATGATTGAGAGCCATTACGATTGGTGTCCCTATGATAGAGTGGTCATTACACGCAGAACAAGAAATGAACACCACAATTCTCACGGAGGATCTTGGGGTGACGATTCGGCCGGCAATTTTGCCAACGAAGAAATTGGTGAATAGAGAGGAGATTCAAGGAATGGTGAGGATTTTGATGGAGACAAAAGAAGGGAAGAGTATAAGAGAAACAATTAGGAAACTAAAGACCAGTGCAGAAAATGCACTACGTGAAGGAGGTTCATCTTACAATTCAATGTGCGAGTTTGTGAAGCATTCATAATAAGATAATTGTGAGTCAATTTTTTTTTCTCTTAAAATAAATTACCATGTTTGCTCTTCATGCATGTTGGATTAGGGTATATTGTCCATTTTAAAGATATTTAGTATTCCAAGTTCATAGGTTCGATTATTCTAAATTCATGTTGAATATATTTACTAAGAATAAAGTACGTTCTATCAAAATCTAGTACTCTCAATATTTGAATTGACTTACTCCTACTACTTGTATTAATAATGCAAAATAAATTGAATAAAGGGAACAAAAATAATTTAACTTTAAGATCGAAGCAATTTTAGTACTTCATTATTCTAAATGGGCACATTACAAGTTTCCAAATCTTAAAAGACATAATCTTGTTTGGCTCGTAAACAAGTGTGGAGGTTATTTTATCCTATCTAAGATTGTGGGAGGCTCGGAGCATGAGAAAATGATTAAAATAGTGCTTAATGTATGAGTTTTGATTTAATTTGATCCTTAATGTATGAATTTGATGAAAATAGTCGTTAATGCATTATAAATATAATTATTTTAATCTTCAATATAAAATTAACAACACTCAATTTTTTGGCCATGAAATTAAGTCCTATCTTATGTAAAGTGGGCATTACCATGTCCTATATTGCTTGTATATTGAATGTCCTCTGCATAGTGGCCATATTCTCTTTGTTTTAGGTAACATAGTGTGTTGTCAGGATCATGAGCGTTCTGCTGATTGAGCTCTTGGAAAGGTATTGGTTCACTTTATAGTACAAACTACGCTTATACTAATCACCTAACTATAATCACAACAAAGGTCCACTTGAAGCACCGCAGTCAAGGTTGCAGGTGTTATGCCAATTCTATTCCACCTATTTTCCCCTAGAGTTTCTTAGTCATTTATGTGGCAAATTTGAGTCCTTAAATTCTTTGTTTGGTAGGTTGTTCTTTTGTTACACTTTCGATTGCAAGAAAAATGTATTTTATAACTGAAAGTTACACATAAGATAGAAGTTAATTTGATGGCAAAAAAATAAGGTATTGTTAAGAGTTTTTTACTACTTTTATTATCCAAAAAAGGAAAAAGATAAATGATCATTTTATGCCAAATTATTTAAATTGAGCTAATCGATGTCGATTTCTTCTCTTAATTCGTACATCATCCTAAATTTATTTATTATTTTTGGGAGAAGGGCCAATGTAGTTCCAAACTATTTGAAATTGAGAAAAAATATCTCTCCATTAAGTTTTGGGTCAAAAATACCTATTTGTTAAATTTTTTATTCAAAAGTACCCTTGTGTTGAATTTTTGACTAAAAAATGTCCCTCTTCATAACAAAAATAAAAGGGGCCAAAAATAACTCTTAACTATTAGAAATAGAGCAAACATACCCTTTATTAGTTTTCGGCTAAAAAATACTCATCCATTAAAGTTTTAAAGTTATTATTTAAAAGATCCCTCTTTCATTAAAAATATAATGCTAACTCATCTTCAAATCAATTTTTGTCGAACTTTGAGTAGTCCAGATTTTTACAATATTAAAAATATAACTTTTATTTATAGTTGCAATTGAATTTTCTCTTAAAAGTGATAACTTATGTTGATTATGTTACATTGCTAACATGTTAGCACAACAAATTCTATACAAGCTTCGTAGTTTCAAAAACTTTACAAAATTGGATCCTATTGAACTCGAGAAACTGATTAAAGTAGGAGGCAATGATTATAATAAGGATGAATCAGTATTATCATTCACAGATCGACTTTTGCGCACTCTTCTGGTTAAGACAATTTTTCAAAAAACTCCATGATCGAAAATTCTTCTCAGGTCCACAATGTGGATCTGGTTCACCCTAGGCCATTTTTTTCAAATTTTTTTCTTTTCTTTCTTATTTCATCTTTCCAACTTATGAACTATTACATATTATCATTCTTAGTATGAAGTTGATTTTTTTTGTTAGCAATGGTATTGACATGATTTTGATTTGAGCTCTATTAGAGTTACTAATATCTATGAAATATCGATTTTATTGGATTAAAAATTCTAAATCAAATTTGAAATAATATTTTCAAGAAATTAAAATTATGAAAAAGTATAAGAAATACTTATAAATTATATCAAAGTAAATAGTTTTATGTATAACATGATTTTTAAAAATTATATATATGATACTTTGTTGGTTTGGCCTCAGGTTAACTTTTAAAGTTCAAACCAAATCGACCCAATACAATTAGATTTTTTTTCTTTAATACCAAACTAAGTCAAACTAAATTACTAATAATTCTTTTTCGAATTGACTCAATTTGCAATTTGAAACAATTGTGAATGCGATCTTATTCGCCCCCCTACCGTAAAATATTAGCACATTCTTAAATGTTCCTGAATATGTGGTTCTCAAATCTGGTGACCCTACTGCCCTTGCTAGAGTTTAAGAAAAAGACCAGACATGTAATTTGTCCCTCCGGAAATTAAATTATTTATGGTTTTCCAGACTTTATGGCATGGGCCATTTAATCCCAATGCTAGTCTTAGCCAACCAATTAGTCACTCACCATAACATCAAAATTACAATAGTTGCTATCACAACAAGTTGTTGATCGTCTGAAACCAAATTTCTCAAAAAATCCAACCGGGAAAAAGCTATCGAAATAATTCCCATTCCATCGGTGATATTTCCCACCTTATAGACTCCAATACTAAAGTTTTCAGTCAATTGCGGCTACTGGTCCAAGAAGCTTCACCTAAAATTCGTTCTAGATCCACTGTTGAGTGGTTTGATGTGGGGGAAGTGACTTTGTTAGGCTCGGATTTGGTTATGGAAGCTTTGGAGAAGGTGAGGTTGATAAGGGAGAGACTGAAGACGACTCGAAGTAGGAAAAAGTCCTACTCCGATGTGAGAAAAAGAGACTTTGAGTTTAATGTTGATGATTTGGTATACTTGAAAGTCTCATCCATGAAGGGTGTGGTCCGGTCTTGCAAGAAAGGGAAATTGAGCCCAAAGTTTGTGGGGCCTTATAGGATCTTGAGGAGAATTGGTAAGGTTGCATATGAATTAGAGTTATCTATGGATATGAGTATGGTTCACTCGGTCTTCCATGTGTCCATGTTAAGTGTGTGGGTGACCAAAGTACTGTAGTGCCCTTAGAGGTGGTGGGAGTTGTGGAGGAGGTCCCAGTGGAGATATTTAATAGGCAAGTGAAAAGATTGAGGAACAAAGATGTGACATCCATAAAGTTTTTTTGGAGGAATCATCAAGTTGAAAGTGCTACTTGGGAAGCCGAAACAGACATGAAAAAGCGATACCCATACTTCTTTCACTCTACTCAAGGCAAAGGTAACAATTTAAATCCTATCTATGAAATCTATGATTTCAAGTCTTAAGCTTCAACCTTCATGTTATTTTTGCATGCATACATGTTCATGGTGACAAGATTTGATGATTTTTGATACATACGTGTGAAACTTTATTAAGAATAATGTTTAAGTGCATTTTTTGCATTCATGTCGGGCTAGAAGTCTCATGATTACTTCTCTTACGTATGTTTCCAAGGGGGAGATGAATGTTTCCAAGGGGGAGAT
>JAOTQR010000045.1:9222150-9234444 GCA_025774065.1 Solanum ossicruentum | reverse complement strand
CAGGCGGCGAGACCGCATTATTTTATGTATGATATGATTATTAGGCGGCAGGACCGCAGCAGAGACCTTGTCGGCCCACATATATATGTGTGTATATGTTTGTTTTCTATTGGGACTCTGTTTGTAGGTGTGGTTAGTCAATAAAAGAGAGAAAACTCTGTCGAAATTTTGGTAGATTTCCTAGCGGTTATGTTTGGACTTTGGAGTTAATGTTTGTCTGGGTGCCCAATCGGCACTAGTCACAGCCCCTGGGTTGGGTCGTGACAGTCCAAGATGATGGACAAGGGAACCCCATGCAACCTCACAATCTTACGAATATATAACCAAGCATATTTCTCAGCCGTATTGGTTGTATAGACTGCCAACAAGTGGGCTAATTTAGTCATCCTATTGAATCATGTTGCTTTCGTGACCTTGGTAAACCAATAATAAAATCCCTGTTGATCATTTCCCATTTCCACTCAAGAATTTTGAAATTCTGAGCCAATCCACACAATCTCTGATTTTCAACCTTGACCTGTTGACAATTAGGGCACTTAGAGATGAATTCAGCAATGTCCTTTTTCATTCCATTCCACCAATAGACTTCCCTCAAGTCATTGTACATCTTGGTGGAGCCAGGATGGATAGAATGTCTGGAGCTGTGAGCTTCGGCCATGATTCTTTCTCAGACACCATCAACTTCGGGTACACATAATCTACATTGGTATCTTAACACCCTATCTCCCCTTTTGCAGAAAATCATCACCTTTTTCTTGTGAATCGCTTCTTTCAATTGGAATAAGACAAGGTCTTAGTCTTGTTTTTCCTTTCACTTCTGATACTAAAGATGAAGCAAAATCATTCTGAACATTGACTCTGCCTTCATTCTTCTCCTTAAGTTGCATTCTCAGTCGAGCCAATCTATGAACTTCCTTGGCCAATTCTTTCTTCCCTTTCTCCACATGGGCAGTGCTACCCATAGACAACCTGCTAAGAGCATCAGCAACAATGTTAGCCTTACCTGGGTGGTAGAGAATGCTCATGTCATAATCCTTGAGCAACTCCAACCATCTCTGCTGTAGGTTGAGATCCTTCTGACTGAATATGTATTGCAAGCTCTTGTGGTCAGTGAATATGTCCACATACACTCTATAAAAATATGACACCAGATCTTAAGTGTGAATATCACTGCTACCAACTCGAGATCATGAGTCGGATAGTTTTTCTCATGGATCTTAAGTTGTCTGGAAGCATAGGCGATCATCTTCCCTCTTTGAATTAGCACACAACCCAGTCTGACTCTGGATGCATCACAGTATATCACAAAGTCTCCCGTCCCTTCGGCCAAAGTCAAAACTGGTGTTGTGGTCAGTCTAGTCTTCAATTCTTGGAAACTCTTCTCACATTCCTCAGACTACTGAAATTGCCCTTTTTCTAAGTTAGCTTGGTCAATGGTGCAGACAAAGAAGAGAAACCCTAAATGAATCTACGATAATAGCCTGGCAGTCCCAAGAAACTTCTTATTTTCGTTAGAGAGGTTGGTCTAGGCCAGTTCTTAACCGCTTCAATCTTCTGGGTATCCGCTTGAATACCATCCCCCGAAACAACATGACCAAGGAAGGCCACAGACGTGAGCTAAAACTCACACTTTGAGAACTTCGCACACAATTCATGATCTTTGAGAGTTTGTAAAACCGTTCTAAGATGATTAGTACGCTCCTCTTCATCCTTAGAATACACCGGGAAGTCATCAATAAATACAATCACGAACATATCAAGATACGGTATGAATACTCTGTTCATCAAATTCATGAAAGCTTCCAGTGCATTAGTCAATCTAAAGGACATGACTAAGAACTCAAAATGGCCATACCATGTCCTGAAAGACTGCCTTTGGAATATCACTTTCCCTCACATTCAACTGATGGTAACTTGATCTGGGGTCTATCTTAGAGAAGCAAGTAACACCCTGAAGTTGGTCCAATAGATCATCTATCCTGGGGAGTGGATATTTATTCTTTATTTGACCTTGTTCAGTTGCCGGTAATTTATATATATTCTGAGATACCCATGTTTCTTACGCACGAACGAGACAGGAGCACCCCAAGGAGAGACACTAGGCTTGATGAAACCTTTCTCTAGAAAGTCTTTCAATTGCTCCTTTTGTTCTTTCAATTCAGCGGGGGTCATTTTATCAGGTGGAATTGAGATAGGCTGGGTGTCGAGAAGGACATCAATCCCAAAGTCAATCTCCCTGTCAGGAGGGACTCTAGGTAGATCATCAAGAAACACTTCGGGAAACTCACTCACAATCGGGACTGACTTAAGAGTAGGAGACTCAATATCATCAGACTTAACTCGCACTAGGTGACAAATACAACCTTTGGATATCATCTTTCTGGCTCTAAGATAATAGATAAACTTGTCTTTAGGTGTAACAGAACTCCCCTTCCACTCTAAGACAAGTTCATTAGGAAATTGAAACTTAACAATCTGAGTTCTACAGTCAATAGAGGCATAACAGGTGTGAAGCCAATCCATGCCAAATATCACACCAGAATCAACCATCTTCAATTATACCAAGTCAGCCTAGGTATCTCTTTGATAATTGGATATCATATAGTCCCTGTAAACCCTCTCAGCAAAAAAAGACTCACCAGTGGGAGTGGAAATAACAAAAGGTTCAAGCAAACATTCTGGAAGAATCCCGAACTTACCAGCCACATAGAGAGTCACGAAAGATAAAGTAGCACCCGGGTCAAGCAATGCATAATAATCAAAAGTAAAAACTCGAAGCATACTCGTGACAACATCTGGTACTGCCTCCTAGTCCTAACGAGTCCCAATGGCATAAAGATTGTTAGTCCCACCTCTTGTACCTGTAGTAGTGACCCTCTGATGACCACCAGCTGGGGGTGCTGTGGAGGACAACGCTCTATTGCTCTCCTCACCTCGTCTCCTCTTCGAGCACTCGTACTGGAAGCAACCAGTTTGTCCACATATGTACTAAGCACCCATCCCCATATTACACTTAGCCAGATGAAGTTTACCACAATTGTTGCAGGGTAGCTTTCCCTCATACCTTAGGTCATGCTAGCTTGAGACTGAGAACCCTGAGCCCTGAAAATCTGATAACCATAAGACTTCTGATTATACCTGTTTTATTGGACGGGTGCACTCACTACCGAGGGTTCATGATGAGAAGATCTCTTCTGAAAATAGGATTTGTCACCCTTATTCTTCCTCTGCTGGCCAGGCTCATGCCCAGCTGATTTCGCTTTCTTGTTCATCTTCTCTTCTCTATCTCTTTTCTTATCTCCTCTGTCTGTTGGGCATACATCATGATCCTAGAGATGTCCATGTCGCAGATCAACAAAGATTTTTTGCACTCCTTCTGCACATGCCTGCCCAAGATAGACACAAACTTCCTCATCCTTGCCCTCATATCTTGGGCTATCTTCGGAGCATATCTGGACAGTTTGATAAACTTAAGATTGTATCTCTTAACGGTCATCCCTCCTTGCTTTAAGTTCACGAACTCGTTAACCTTCACCTCCCTCAACTCTTGAGGAAAGAAATGGTCAAGGAAAACAATTTTAAATTCCTCCTACTCCACAGACTCAGCATCTTCACCTTTACTATCATCCCATTGGTTGTATCAAACGTTTGCAACATCCTTCAGCTGGTAAGAGGCAAGCTCAACTCCCTCAATCTCATTGGCGTGCATGGCTTTCAAGACCTTATACATCTCGTCAGTGAAGTTATGTGAGTCCTCCTCAACCTTTGACCCCGTATAAGCTGACGGGTTCATCCTCAAGAAATCTCTGAGTCGGATTGCAGTTGTGGACTCCAGTGAGCTAGAGCTAGGAACCTGAGGACCTCGACTGTTACCCTGGGAGGCCACTAGTTGAGTCAGCATAGTAATAGCTCCTCTAAACTCTGCCTTGGTGGAGGGAGTTGGTTGGGGCTATACAGGGGGCGCTTGTGGGACCTCAGCAATCCTGACAGGCTGTCCCCATCTCCTCGTCTCCGTCTGGTTAGGGACCTCTGGATGGGCATCCTCAGAATGTGGTACTGAGGCATCTCTCTGAGCAAAGGTTTTTTTTGGCGACATATTCTGCAAGTGTGTAATGCACTAATTAGAATGAGATTTTTTATAGAGTTAAACTTTACCACACGAACTCAGATCATAGAAGAAGGGGAACACTTCCTAATGTCCTATAGTCTTCTACTTATGAAGTGTGATGCATAACACACCCATAAACAAGACTCTACTAGATACGGCTTTATAGACTCCCTAGGACACTCGAACTCTATGATCTGATACCAAGTTTCTCATGCCCTAGGAGGGTACCTTAGACGTAACTGGCACTCGGAGACTATTATCAATCCCCAAGCGAACCACCTAGCCTCATTACATTCATTTATTCAATCAATCAGCGAAAGCATTATGGAAAGACAATGTAATTATCGGCGGCTAACAGATTAAGTATCTAAGTCCATCATACGAAATAAGATTTATAAAACTCAGTTTAAGAAAAGAAAGGGGAAAGGAACCCCAACATCAACACATCATCTCTCTGCGTCTATAAAGCCTCTAAATCTACTGTCTAAGAAGGTATCATGACAGTCCATGGCTACCACAACTCAAAAGCAATAATTAAAACATCTAAAAGAAAGAAATGATCCTCCGAATACAGGGGAGGACTCACCAATCTCTGGATATTAGGGTGCTCTGGACCTCAACGATTCGCCTGCTGAAGTTCTCTGTCTACTGAATCTGCATCATGAAACGATGTAGCGTCAAATGGCGTTACTATGTGAAATGTATTGTATGTAAAATGGACTAGAAGTAAAAGATATGAACAAGATAACATAGAACATCATCAACTCATCAGACCCTCATCTCATCTCATAATAACGAGTAAAAACTATCACAATTAACATCAGTCAAGACTCATGCCATCACATCAACATTCGAGTACTATCAAGAGGAAACCTATCTGGGAATTTCTTGGACCTATAGTCATCACCTATGAGCTTGTGATGACACAATGAACTGATGTCGCTGCCACATCCACCTAGTACTTTGCCAGGATAAAGGGCGTGCATCATTGGATTGGATCCAGAATAAAATATCATCAAGTCCTCTTTCGGGACTAAGGAAACATCTGTTCTCACGGTCCGATCCTCTCATACACTGGCTACATAGTTATGAGTGTGAATGGGATTCATTCTCACCCATTTTGGTGCTCGATACTTCTCCCATAACTCAATATGCTAATAAACATCAACATCACGATTTGTCATCAATTAGTCTCTTTTGGACAGGGAACATCAATTCATCTCATAACCCATCAATTCAAGGAATTGAGAACATTCTTTTAAGATTAACTTCAACCTCTTTAAGACTCTAAGGATATTAATCTCATCAACATCATAATCAACACCCTTAATTCAGGACCAGAACCAAACCAACAAGCACATTTATATCATCAAGGCTCTAAACATTACTCCTAAGTTCATTCCTGAAGTCTTTAGTAAGAAAATCATGTAGGGTATATACATAATCATACAATAATTCACTTAAACAGTTCATTAAAGTTATGATGATCATCAATTTAAGAAATTATATAAAAATTAAAGAAAATTTTCAAGACAACATTCAAGAATTTCACAGACATGATCCATCACTTTCAGCTATCAATTTAGAGCACTCAACGGGGCACCTGGAAGAACAATCTCATGTTCTGGGTAGCCTTTACATACCTGGAGTGAAGATTGTCTTAATCTTCAACAAGAACTTGACCCTCAATCCTTGAACCTTCAAACCATTTCTCCTTCCTCTCTCGAGAATACGCTTTTAGACTAGAAAAATAATGGGTTTGTGAAACCATTCCTACGAATAAAAGGACTTAAAATACGTTTTGAGACTTAGAATAGGATGGGAAATAACCAAAAGGCCCTTCTCGAATTTAAAAGAAAATTTTCACAAATCCTGGTCCGCGACGCGCAAAGGACGCGAAGCAGTGTAATTTTTCGCAGAAATTTCTTTTGTACGAATTTTAACTTCCCATTGAAAATTTAAAAAAAAAAAAACACAAGTCTTGATCCGCGCCCAAGATGCGTCGCAGCCCTGGCGATCAGCACTATGTTCCAGAAAAATTCAAAAAATTATTTTTCGATCCGGTTACTCTAAAATCGAGTCAGATCATTTTTTCACTTGATTTTTCGCACTGATCGCAAATCTGGTCTCAAATTTCCCATTGGAGCTTGGGGAAGGCATATTATGCGCATGATTGTGTTCTATGGGCATTTCGTTATAGGGTGTTACAAAGTGTGTACCTCATCTGGTAACAAACATTACAGAGAAAAATTAAATTTAATTATGAACTCATGAAAAGATAGATAATTCACTGTAAAAGAAATTTTGATAAATTATTATCTTTAAATGTCCTATATATCATGGATAATTAGAATATTTCGTAGTGATGGTAGAGTATTTTCTTGACTCAAATAAGGAGTAGAAGTCTAATAAACAAGGAAGATATAGTAGTCTTTGCACAGCTAGAATTCCTTATTTTATTATTTATTTACATATATTTTAAAAGTCAATATTATAAATATAATTAGATAAGAATTTAAAGAAAAATTGTGAAAAAGGGAATTTTATCTATAGAGGAGTATTTTAATGAAGGACAAAAAGTCCAAATAATATTTTTAAAGGTCTTCGCGCTTTTAATATAATATAGATAGATAACAAGTCTAACAATACTTTTATTTTTATCTAACTATAATTCTAATTGACGAAGGATTCAAAGATTTGAAGTTTAAACAGAAGAAATGTAAGCACATATTACAAACTATGAGAGGATACTCATGAAAGGCATAGTTAGTACAATCTGTAGTCTTTGAGTGCAGATGATAGCAGTGGTAGTGCTCTGGTCCTTCAGTCCAAAAGGACTAGATGTACATGTTTGCTATTTGGTTGAATAAAATTTTACCTTTTGACCAAACAAAAATTTATTTCAATTCTATTTTTAAAATAAAAAAAAGTAATAGATTGATTTTGAATGAAATAAGTGAACTTGTAAGTTTTTAATGAGAATTAATAAGAGGCTAAGAAGAGAAAAAAACAGGTCAAAGAGGGGAAAAAAAAAAAAGAGTTGCAAGGGGGAATCTCCAGGTCATCAATAGAGAGGACAAGGAGAAGAAAAAAAAAGTGTTGGGAAATCAAACACAAGACATCCAGCTATCCTTCAACGCCTCTAACCACCTGAGCTATGTATACTTTTATTTAAAAAAAATATCCTTTTAACCTTTTGATATTCAATATATTATTTTTGTATATATTCAATAAAAAAAATTTGACGAAATCATATTACATGACACTCGTTTCCTACAGATAGATCCTCCCCTCATCCAAAATATGGAACATTAAAATGCTTCATTATAGCAGCTACTTGCAGGAACCCATACTCTTCTCTCCAACTTGAATTCTTTATTTATTTTTTAATTAAATATTCTTTCTTCAATTTCATGGTCTTCCAAAAGTATATTTGTAAGGTAATTTCCTTTGTTCAAATCTGAGAATTATTTTCCTTTATAATAATAAAATTTTAATACGAAACGCAATCCTTATTAATGTACATAACGCATAAAGAAAACGATCTGCCAAGAACATTCTTTAAATTTGTTCAAAAATAACACATTCGCACAAATACATTCAACCATTGCAAAATTACTATTTTATGTGCATTATTTTATTTAAAATTAAACTAAAGATACGAAACTAAGAAAAATGATTAAACTCTAAAATACTTTCATTATTTAGAAACATATTACTCGCTAATATTTAATCATGAAATTTTATTTTATTATGCTCACATGAAATTACTTTTTTTTAATATATTGACCCCGTGGTTAGCATGGACTTATCGCAACTAGTCATACGTATATATGCTTTAGGTACAGTACGTTTATTTTCGAGTAACTTCTATGTTTATGCATTACATCATTGATTTACTGTGCTGCCTTAATTTGACACTGTTGAAAATATTCTTACTTTACGAGCAATAACTTGGCACCAAATTTCACTTGTGAAATTACATTATACGTGTTTTTATTATACGACAATAATTTAACAGTAAGACAAACAAAATGATCCTCTCTGACTCTGGACAGTCGCTTCAATGTCCTTAAATGACAATATATTGGACTGAGGAAAACATTTTTCATAGAAAATGTCTTCAAAAATATTTTTCAAAAAAGTAAATGAGTATCTTATTTCTTTTCTTGTGTTGAGTGGGCAAGGAAAAGGTATTATCCAAGAAGCATTTATGTATAATCAAGACAATAGTATAAGTAAAGATTGTAAGTACAGGGTGTTGGGGATGAGGTTTACGAGGGTGTGGATGTGTAGATGAGGCGTATTGGCAGGTGGAAATAACACAAGTAATATGAAATTTCAATTGTGAAACTTGTTTTTTTTAGTTACACTAAGGAAGTCATTTTTCAAAGAACTTGCTTCCTCAAAGAAAATATTTTTCAAATACATTGACCAACCAAACACACCATGGGAAGTAACCCACAATCGAAGTCCATTTGAAAGTATACAGTATAAATAAGCAGGAAAAAGGTTGCACGAAACTAAAATAAAACTCTTTATTTTTTCCCAGGACCACTATCTGCAAATGCAGTAAGTATAGGCTTTTACTGTATGAGCACTGAGGATGCTGAATTTTACCACACTATTCAGTTGAAAGCAAGAGCACTGAATGGCAAACCTTGAGAGAGGAATATCTCAAGCTGCAATGGGTGCAGTAGCCTTCTTCAGCCATTCCATCTCAGATTGATTCAAGTGAGGAGCGAGGATTTCCGAGCATTTAGAGTGGTAGTCATTCAACCACTGAATCTCTTCCGGCACCAGAAGGCTCACATCAATCAATTTCCTCTGATATGGTGCCTACACCCGATAAACAATAAGTATAAAAGAGTAAATTATTACATCATGTAGCATCTTCAGCATGAAAGACAACATGCGGAGAACAAAAACATCATCAGCATGAAAGACAACATGCGGAGAACAAAAACATCAACTTCCTTCTTCCTGGACTGTCAAAGTCCAGAATAGCAAGGTATATACCACATGCAAAATATATTCGCGCATGTATTCCGCTCATGAGTGAGCAAACAGGCTCATACAACAACATAATGCTGAAAAACTTACCCAAGTAATATGCTCAAATGTCAAGTAACCCTTGTCACCAAAGTTGAACTTAGTATTGCCCTCTTTGACAATGAGCACATTCTCCAATCTTATACCAAACTTTCCATCCTCATAGTAACCAGGTTCTGGAAACACTAACCCACAGTTAAGATCTTTTTAAATGTTGAAGCCAAAAATCATGAATTAGACAAACAAGGAGAAGAGAATTAAGTCTATATATATAGTTGGCAAAATAAAATATTTGCATGGATATTTTAAAAAGAAAAAGTTTCACGGACAAATTCACAAATGGTTGACGCTAATTTTAACTCCCAAAAGTAAGAAGCAGCAATTTGTTAGATAATCAATACATGCAATTCTGCACATACAAAAGCCTATTCAGCCTTGCTCAAACAGCAAAGATATGATTACCAATGAAGTCCACCTCAACTTTGGGATTAGTTATGACGACAATAGGGACATCTATCAGCTACATCATTTCATTCTGTAAGACTTCGAGAGCAGCTTCCTCAATATTGGAGCAAAGCTCCATTATTTATATTATGGATCAGAAAAATATAAAGCAAACAGAAAAAATATAAAGCATCAGAAAAGGTTATAAAGCAAAACATTAATTTTTGTTCTGTCAAAGACTAAATAAAATCAGACTAACCATCTGTGACCGTCATTGAAACTTGTAGTGGCACATTCTGCGCTGATGGTCTGAAACTAATTTGATGAGGTCCTAATTAAAAGTAGAAGGAAGTGAGTAAAACTTGTTACTTTACACTAGTTCCTTCCCAGAAAATAAAGCACAAGTTACCTTCATGGACATTTAAGTAAGAACCGATCCCATGACCTGTACCATGCCTATAGTCAAGCCCATACTTCCATAGAGGAGTTCGAGCAAGAATGTCAAGAGCATAACCTATAAAATACAGTAAGGAATAAGAAAAGTATCCCTATATTTCTGCAATTACCTTGAGTATCACATCAGTTAAACAACGTTAAACTAGAAAGAACTAAGTATCCAATACGGTTTGTGGATGAGCATTTGTACATCCAATCCCCCACAAACATTTGTAGAATATGAAACCATCCCATAGACTCGTACCATTTGTTCCATTGGGAAACCGTGCATTACCCAATGCAATATGTCCTTTGAGAACCTACATAATTCAAGCAACTTTGAGCATTAGAGCACTATACAACAAAGCAAAGATGAAAGATTTCTCATCCCCCAAAAAAGATTCTGAAGAACTCCATCCACTAAATACGTAACAGCAGTATGAAAGATATTTTCTTATAAAGAGAGAAATGTAACCTAGAAACTGAACATATTTATTGTCCACATTACAAGCATCTATACGACAGGTCACAGTGTCACACCCAAAAAATAAATGCACGAATAAAAAGTCTCTTCTAAAGCATAACCTGTTCTTTCAGAAAATGATGTGCGTGGGTGGGTTTGGGGGGTGGGGGCTAATGGTAAATACCCTACCCAGCAGTGGCTTTCCCACTTCGATGCCTCAACCTCATCGTTTTGAAGTAAAGGCCCTTACCACTAAGCTATCTCTTCCTTTGTATTCTAAAATAATTGCTTATTTTTCCTTAATAAGACCACGTATTGAATCATAATGGGCCTTAATAACTTAGATAACATTTCCAAGCAGAAAGCAGATGTTATAATGTTATTTTACTCACAATGACTACTGAAAAAAGGAACACACACTTAAAAAATTGAATAAATTTAAAACTTGGTGCAAGCAGAGCAAGGAAAGCAACTAACAATACCAACGATGATAGTGCTTCCAATAGTTTATCTTAGCAAGGGTCTGTTCACGCTTTCCAGTAATCCTTAAGGTGGTATCCACAAACAAAGTAAACAGATAAACTTGAATTTGACATTTGACTTCCCCTATAACATAACAGGATTTACATACCGTAGTATAACATGTTTTCTCATGTGGAGTAGGTTTTCCAAAATGAACAGTCCGTGTAATATCAGTTGTTCCATCCAGATACTTCAGCAGCAACACCAAACCATCAATTTTAAAGCATCACAAGTTAGAAGTAGGACGTGGTAAGCAAATACAATCCCCAAATATTTGTATCATGACCAAATCAAATGATATTTAACAAACCTGTGCTCCTGAATCACATAAGTACATTTGATCTGGATCAAGTTCAGCACATGTTTCTGCCTGGGGTGAATAATGTATAATGGCTCCATTTGAACCAACAGATGAAATAGTTGGAAAACTCAGCCCTCTAAAATGCTGCAGATATACAGGTCAGTAAGTTGGAATGTTAAGTAAGAAGAATACTGAGAAGCTACCAAATTTATATTCAAACTAGATCAGACCCACCAAAAAAACAAATGACAAAATCGTACATGTTAGAAAATATCAGCAGAAAACAGTCTCGTCAGGTGAAGCAATTGGACATTTGCCGCCCCATCATTATCTTAAGGAACAATACCTATGCTACCTAAGTGACTTTGTCCATGGACTTTTATTCCTTCATAGGTTTTGTTTTGTATTTTCAGCCACCCTCTTAAGTTCGCCCCATGTTCTTTATCCTCCCTACAACACAGCCTATAGGCAATGGCTTTTTGCCCCTCTAGCATAGAGAAACTTAGCTATAGAAACATAAAGAGTTTTGAGTAAAAATTAGCATATCAACAACATCAAAATAAACCAAGTGGTATCAGCTCAAGGACCTAAGTGGTGAAAAAATCACATGCAAGATACATTAGCAACTAGCTGGCTTTATATTAGAGATCTCACATGCATAGAACCACTACCTCTTTAGATGCCCGGAACTCCTCTAGCTTATCACTTGCAGAAACTTCTGTAAGTCTTTTGGAATCCCTGGAATAAGTAACCAATGGTAAAGTAGATGCTACATAGGGAGAGAATAAAAACTCCATAATAGGATTCAAAAAGAAATCCTTATTGAAACACTTGACGTATTGGAAATGAGCTGCCAAAAGCAGAAGTAAAATGCCCTTCAATTAATCATGGCCAAAGTTCCTACTTTCATCAGCTGAGGAACTGAATACATTTCAGAAGCTTTTCAAAGTTTAAAAACAAAGAGAAGGC
>JAOTQR010000045.1:9202601-9212769 GCA_025774065.1 Solanum ossicruentum | reverse complement strand
GGAAGATCATTAGGAAAGACATCAAGAAACTCATTTACCACCAGAACCGACTCTATAGGAAGGACTTTGGACTCAACATCCCCAACTCTCACAAGATGATAGAGACACCCCTTAGAGATCAACTTTTGGGCTTTAATGCAAGAGATAAACCTACCCTTGACAACCACATCATGACTCTTTCACTCAATGACGGGTTCATTTGGGAATTGGAATTTGACCCTACGGGTTCTACAATCAATAAAGGCCTAATATGCATGCAACCAATCTATCCCAAGAATGACATCAAAATCCACCATGTCCAACTCAACAAGATCACAAGGTAATATTTTATTTAAAATGCAAACGAGACTATTTCTATAGACCTTTCTAGCAACAATAGATGCACCAATAGGAGTAGATACCTCATAAGACCACACAACAATTCGGGCTCAACATGAAACTTTTTGGCAACAAAAGGAGTAACAACAGAAAGAGTGGCACCCGGGTCTATCAATGCATACATATCAAAATCAAAGACTTTTAACATATCGATGATGACATCGGGCACCTCCTCTACCCCTTGTCTCCTTGGAGACAATGGAACCGATTGTGCCTTGGGGTACCACCTTATTGACCTCTTCTTCCCTTAGGAACCGCATTTTGCACCTCAGCCTTGTGGACGGCCATCTCTACCCTTGTGTTGATTACGAGGACAATCAATCATCTTGTGACCCACTTCTCCACAACTATAACAAGCATTGATGTTCCTCAAACATGGGCCATCATAGCCGCCACCACATCTTGGGCACATGGGATTAGGCACCACATCACCACCACCTTGGACCCTTGGGTTGTCATTAGCAAGCCTCCTATTAGGAGCATTGGAAGACCCTTGGCCTTGATGAAATCGGCTACCCTTAGGACTTTGGAATCCACCCTCAAGATGGGCCCTCTTGGCCTCACCATTTCTTTTCTTCCTTAGCTTTTCCCCCAACAAGTTCAGCATATGTCATGAGACGGGACAAATCCATATCACTTATCAACATGGCCGCACGACACTCCTCATTCACCAAATCGAATACACCCATCACAAATTTGTTCATCCTAGACCTTGGCTCGGCCACCAATTGTGGAGCATATTTAGAGAGTCGGTTAAACTTGAGGGAATACTCCTTCACACTCATCGACCCTTGCTTTAGATTCATGAATCCATTATTTTGGCCTCCCTTAGCTCAAGAGGGAAGAATCGGTTGAGAAATGCCACCTTGAACTCTTCCCAAAGGATAACATTATCATTCCCCTTCTCTTCCTTCCATTGAGTGAACCATATTTGGGCCACCCCTTTGAGTTGGTAGGCCGCCAACTCCGCTTTCTCCTCTGACCTAACACTCATAATAGACAACACTTTGTACACCTCATCAACAAATTCTTGAGGATCCTCATCCACCTTAGACCCGTGGAACTCCGATGGGTTTATTCTAGTAAAATCCTTCACTCTAGAGGCTGGAGTAGGAGCATGAGAGACTTGGACCCCTTGGTTGATTTGATTAGTCATGGCTTGAGCTAACATGGTAATAGCATCCTGGAACTCTTCATGAGTCGGTTGTTCTTCGAGTGAAGGAGCTCTTCTTCCTCTTGGAATAGGCATGATTTAGCATAGCAAATAGCATTTATTATGGGAAAGCCTTACTTAACTCCTATAGCATGACATAGATCAAGAAGAAGGGAAACATTTCCTAAAATGCCTCATAGCCTCTTGCTCATAGTCGTGGTGTACTTCATAACCATGAACAAGACTCTAATCGATGTGGTGTGTTAGATGCCGAGGACCATTAACAACCTAGTGCTCTGATACCAAGATTGTCACGGCCCAAACCTAGGGCCTAGACGTGACACGACGGATGGGAACTCGAAAGGATCCCAAACAAGTTTCTTAGCATATCATTTACATATCCTTGGTCGCGGAAGCAATTAAATAGCAAGAAGAGAGTATAAATAGGGATAAAGGGACTAAGAGAAGTCTTTAATAGCATAAATCATAGAAGAGTCAAAGCTCAAGCATAATTACATCTCTTGTGCAACAACACCTCTGACATAGATTGGGCGGGGGCCAAGACACTTTTCGGGCTCACCCTTTTAGTAACAAGAGTTCAACATAAATAAATATCATAAGCAAGAATAGAATAGCTAGTGTCCCCAAACTTGAGGACTCACCAAAGGTTATCTTCAAGATGTCACAGCTAGCCACGTGGAGGATGGTTTCGTGAGGAGCTCCGGTTCCTACATCGTAACATCATGTAGGCATAGAGTATGCGTTAGTACATTTGAATGTACTAAGTATGTAGGATGTAATGCAACAAGAGATAGGCAACATAGTCAAAATATATAATCATAAGCAAAGGATAGTATATTAACATGGCATGCATGATCAATGCTTGAAGTAAAACATGTTTGTATAGAACATAATACGTGTTTAAGAAGAGACCATCATCATAGACCAAGCAAACTAGTACTTGGAATACAAGGCATATGAACTCCTTGGAAAGCGATTGAGGGATCTACCCCTTAATTGGTAGTATAGGCATACCACCCCCCGACAAGGCAATTGAGGTATCTACCCCTCAATTGGTAGTACGGGCCTACCACCCCCCGACAAGGCAATTGAGGTATCTACCCCTCAACATTGTAATATGGACTTACCACCACCCAACAAGGTGATTGAGGTATATACCCCTCAACATGGTAGTACAGGCATAACACCCCCTAACAAGGTGGTTGAGGCATATCACCACCTCAACAAGGTGTGGTAACTTGCAACACCATAGATACTTTTCATGAAATCACCACATACAAACATTCTTTTCATCATCATAAAGTCACTTATAAGTCATACAATAGATCATCAATAACTAAAGAATCCATAACCGAACATTTTATCAAATACTTGGTGGCTATGTAATGCTAGTTCAAAATCATGCAATTCAAGAGTGAAATCATATGAGAAAACTTAATGTAAATCAACCCATCAATACTTGGTAATACCCTCATACAAGATGCATTGAAACCCCTCATCAAACCTCATCATAGATCATAGATTCATAGCTCAAAACATGCTTAAATAGTCAATATTTTATGAAATTCCAACATAGTTCATAATCAAATTCATATTAAGAAATACCCATATATAAATCAACTTGAAAACATGCAATTTACTTAAAAGGAAGGTTGGGCACCATGGGTGAAAGGACCCAATGGTTGAAACCCACATACCTCAAATTTGGGGATTTCCTGGAAAAAGATTTGAATGAGAACTCACTACAACAAAAAGAGGATTTAGTGACAGTTAAAAATTATATTAGCAGCTAATAAAATGGCCGTTATAGCCTTTACCAGCCAATAATTTTTGGCGTTGTATCGAGGGTCGGCAAAGGCTTTTGCGACCATTATGGCAAATGCTGGTAAAACTATGCTCAATTGCCGCTAATACTTGCTTGATTTTGTAGCAATCGGTTGTGGCAATTAAGATTGTTGCTAAATCCAATCCAAGGTAGTTAGACATGTTCATATAATGTTCATATTTATAGCCAGTATATTCAATTAAATTGCCGCTAAAACAAGCTTATTTTAGCAACAATTGATTGCGGCAATTAAAATGACTACAAAATAAAGTCCAAAATGTTAGTTATGCTCTTGTAGTGTCCATTTTTGTAGCCGGTAACTTCAATAAAATTGCTGCTAAAAATTCATATTTTTAAAGACAATACTTTGGTGGCATTTACAAAGGCTAGAATATCCTTGTGAAAACATCTAATTTCTCCTATTTAGCTTTTAATTTCTTTTGGCTAGTAAATCAACTTAATTTAACGATGGCATATCCATCATTAATAATGACTACATTCATTTATAAATTATGTAGTTTACACTTTTGATGATATGTATATAACTAATAAATCCAACAAAATTGATAGAAATTGGGACCCTACTATAGGCAACAAAATTTGTCAAATGCTAACTCATATATAATATTAATTCATAAAATAAAATATATTCCATAAAATCTAAAAAAATAAAGGAAGTGTTAATCCTAACAACTATAGTATCACAACTTAAAAAATAAACCTATACTATTTAAATGAAATACCTAATATCATTATATAACAAATCTAACAAATAAAGTCTTCAAAGAATTTTGTCAACTTTCGTCATATTGAAATATTCCATAAGAGAAAATTTTGAACATCAAATTATATGACCTGAAATAATAAAATAAATATGTCAAAAGATGAAATGGAATGATGATTGTTTTTTACTAACAGATACCATATTATTTTCAAACACTTGCTAAAAGAAAATAGAAAAAAGCAAAAATCATCTGAAGAAACATTTATGTCAATGACCACCCTGATAAGTCTTTGATAAGACTCATGAGCTGCAAGAATGGCATCGTCAAATACATCTCCAATGATAAAATAATACTAAGAGCCCATTTGTCCATAAAAGTATGTTTTTTCAAAAAAAAAATCCCAAAAATAAAAAAGTGTTTACTTATACTTGTAGTCAATTTTTCACTCCAACTTGAAGTTGAATGTTTCAAGCTTGAAAATTTGGTTCTAACCACTTTTTAAAGTAAAAAAGAATCCCTACAAACATTACAAAAAATTCAGGTGAAATGCATGTCCAAACTCAACTTTGACTTTCATATATCTGATTTCAGCTTAGCTTCAAATAATATTTCTATAAATATTATCAAATTGACATCCAACTACCTGCTAAATTTTCAAAAATCTGGTGCAGGTATAGACAAGAATGCACTCACTAGATCGAGACCCAACAACAATTTTTCAACATATTGCACAAAATGAGTCAGCAAGAATATATTGCACAAAATGAGGTAACTGTGGGTTTCAAATAAAATCGTTAGTCATATGCATTGTTTTCCCTTTTTATGGTTGGGGGAATAAGAGAGAATTTAGTAGATAGGACTTCTATCTTACCATATCATGCTGAGGAATCCCCTCCGTTATGCAAACTACTATGTCCAACTCCGCTTCTATGGCCTCTATAACAGCTATAACAGCAAATGGTGGTGGAACATATGTCAATGAAGCATAAGCCTTTGGCTTTGCTTTTGCCTCTGCAACAGTATCAAAAATAGGAAGCCCGAAATGTTCTGTTCCACCCCTCTTTGGGGTCACTTCACCAACCTATTAAGGCATACAAAGCATACATGAGGAATTTAGAAAAACCTATTTACTTTTTTAAAAGTTAGTAAACAATAAAAACTATTTTCTAGCCTCAATGACTTTTAGTTTTCCACAGGGTGTGTTAATGACTTTCTGTTTCCTTGAAACTAAGAGCATTCTACTACAACATTAAGAACAAAACTTTTCAATCAAACTCCAGAATAAAATGCACTTATATCTATTTCAGATACAAGTATTCACACATTTTTGTCATTGGTATTTCCCATCATATATTAATGTATTCCAGTATATTAACTTCACAATGCCGTACTAGATAGTAGATATGTAAATGCTACTGCTTAATGACAAAAATGGTACTGAAACTGGGCTAGGGTATGTAATCACGATGCATTTCTCGAGTGAACGGCTGCTTGAACAATTAAAATACAGAACTAAAAAAAACTAGACTCTCATGTTTCAAGCAATACTAACCTCACACTACACTTTTCTTGTTGCTAAAGTTCTCTATGAGTAATGCAAATTTTTTCTTACACTGGTTCATGGTCTTCCAGGGACTGCAGTTGCAACTTGTTCCCACCGCTGGCTGGTTTCCTTGGGGAAGGCTTTCAGAGCTTGAATTAAAGCTTTCTCTTGAACGGTAGACCATATGTCTGAATCAGAACTCGAGGAAACCCCATTTGCTGCAGATGCATCCTTAGTGTTCTGGATGTTTGTGTTTTGACTAAAGGACACCTGAGAATCAGGTAATTTAGCACTTTCACTTTCAGGCTTGCTACTGTTTACTACTCTCACAGTTTTCATTAACAAGAAACAATTGTTGTTATTTTTCAAGATATATACTTAGTGCTTGGGTTAAGTAAACTCAAACATTAAAGCCTTGTTATCCTTACATACCCTGCTTATTGAGAAATATTGAAACAAACAAGAAAAAATATCCAATATATATGCTATATTAGAGTCATCAATCCTACTCTATTTGTTGGAGGGGGGCACCACGGGGCTTGGACTAATGATTTCAAATTCTTCAAAGAACAAGATTGTCACAATACATAAATCTATAATAGTAAGATATGAAAAAAAATGAAGTAATGTACAAATCAAGGAGTAAAGATGTCATTTTAGTTGGAGATGTAAGATAAACCAATATCTGGTAGCCTTCAACTTAATCTTAGCCTACTTACTTTTAGCTGATATACTAAACTTGTATTTGTTTGGCTATACATTAAACAAGAAATTCACTTTCCCTCTTCTTGTTTCATGATTTGTTCTCAGTGGAATACTGATCCATTACCCAATAAGCAAGTTACTGATCCATTACCCAATTAGCAACCAACAAAGTCTATTGAAACACCTATCAGACTAATTAACAATCACCAAAAGAATTGAGACAACTTTCTTGGGGATAAGATATTCTAGGGTAGTATGAATCACCTTTAGGGGCTTTTGCAAGGGCCAACGGTGACTGCTTAAGGAGGACTTTATCAGCATTCAGTTTCAAGTACAAAGCAAAGCAGCATGCACCAACATCAACCAAAATGAGGTCACTCACAGACTCTGCTGCTGGAATTTCACCATTTCTTGTAGCCTTGCCAGTAATAGTCTCCGTATTCAATCCGGCAGTTTCGTCGATTGAGGAAGAAGTGAGTTGATCAGATACAAGTAAGACTATATCTGAGCTAACTTCACCATATTCCTGTACAAAAAATTCATTTTCCTTCATTAAGAGTTTTCCTAGGACATAAACATGCTTAGTTAAGAGCATAAAATAGAAAGATACAAATGAATTGTACTTAAATCAAATGATTATGCAATGCACATGCACCTCAAATGACAACTTTTTTATCCACATACAAGAAGGTCAAGTTCAATGTCACAATAGCAAATGCATGAACAAGCGGGCTATATGATACACTTGTGCCACAGACGTTATACAACCAAGCAACCTGTAAAATTGAATCATGTCAGAGTAACATAGAGTATGTAAGATCAAATCCACTGAAACAGCAAAATGAATACATTTGGATCCAAGGTTACGGATTTACTTCATCAAGTGCTGTTATTATCATAGCATGAGCTTTTTTCTGTACAAGTTTTTGTCTAAAATCTTTCAACTTATCTGCAACAGAGAAACCAGCAAATTCAAAAGGATGCACAATCAAGGAACTTATTTCAGCAGGTGGCTGATTTTTCCAGACTTCATCTACTAAGTTTTTAGTAGTTGGAACCAACTTTTGTTGTTTTTTAGCAAAAGCACGCTCCTATTTCTGAGCAGTATCTACTGATATACACCATGGATCAACACAAGTAGCTGCATCCTTCAGCAGATTCTAGTATATAGCATATAAATCGCATATGTTAACTGAAATTGAATAACAAGAAATTCCTACTCACTAACTTGAAATTCAGAAGAAGAATCATAGAAAACATGTTCATTATGTTAGAAGACTTTGCATAACTAAAGGGAAAATCTAGATAAGGGAACAAAACTTCTTGAAATGTAACAACTGTTACTGATTGCTAATGGTATCAGAGATAGTTTTCACCTGCCAATTGTCAGGACTTAAAGATTTTATTCATTCCTCTGATATGATGAAAAAGATATACCAGATGTTTTGTTTCTTAGTGTTTTCTACAAAATTTGTTCTATCCGTCTGTAAACTCATTTAATCAGGACAAACCAACTAGGCAACTATAGTCACAAGAATTAGCACAATTGGCAAAGGTGAGAGACTTGTCATAGGTCATAAGTTCAAGCCCTTCTCCTAGCAAACTAACTCCAGTATTTAAGTGGTGAACGGTAGAGGAGGCCCATCATCGCTGAGTCCCGAATGTTGCAGTTGGTCCAAGAGGATGACTCTAGGCAAATTCCCGGATCATAAAAAAAAAAAATAGGCAACTACACCTTGGTTCAAGTCTGCTAGACCTTAGGAGTCACCTTCTCCATCTCAATTGATGTGGTATACTTCCCTTTTTAATCTATCTCAAAAAGAATATCACACTTTCTTGTTTGAATACAATTTAAAACTTTCTAGTTTACTCTTATGGAGATGATTTAAAGCCCCATAAATTATAGTAGACCACAAGTTAAAAAAGTCTGTATTTCTTTCCTAAACTCCATTCCTAGTTGACACGAGAACACCACCGCACAAACTGGTACAAGGAACTAGCATTTTTCTCACCAACTCTGAAATAGGCTAATCATTTGCTAGATGTAAAAGTCTTCACAAAATGCAAGAAACCAAGAAAGAGTACTGACATCTTCCATCCAAATATTAATTGCAGGGTCTTCTCCCATACGCATAAGCTTCTACTGTTCACTAAGCTGCTAGGCTATCTACAATAAGTAGCGTCTATCAGTCCATAAAAGTGCTCAGCTTATTGATATGAGCGTTATACCTATCAGAGTCAACATAATATATGAATAAAGTTGTATCCATTTTATAGGATGCAATGAAAAAGATATATCACAGGAATCACGATTCATGAACAGAATATGAATAACAAAAACATTAGCAGAAACAAATTAAAATTTAACTAAATTCGAAAAAGGAGACAAACGGGCATTTCTGGTGAATCCAGAGACAAAATGACGCCTCTTATCTCTTGCAGAAACATATTCGCTCTATCAAATCACAATAAATTAGATGTAGAAGAGTTGAATAAAAAATAATGGTGAGGAGCAGGAGAAACCTGATGATAATCTTCGGAAGGAACAATTAAAGCATGGAGAGGAGGAGAATGAGAAGTCATCAAAGACCTTAAAGCAGCGAGAGTGTCCACCATCAGCTCTTTCTTTCACCGCTTCTGATACCCTTCACCGCTTCCGATACCCTTCCTCTCTAAACCAGAGTCTACTACTTGGGTGGCATGGTGTTCAGGTCTTGTACTTAAATCTTTTCTTTCAATCACATCAAAACAGCTGAAATACCCACCAGTTCCTTTTTGGATCGAACAGTTGACACGTCCCGCCCAATTTCTGCCCCAAAAATAGTGCAAAAACGTGTCTGTCACGCCTCGGAAGGCCCTGGAAGCTTCCAGAACCATTGGAATAGTAAAATAGCTGTTGGAATAGTGTTCTGCCATTGGAACAGTGTTCTGTATGTTGGAATAGTCTTGTGGCTGTTGGAATAGTGTTCTGCCATTGGAACAGTGTTCTGTATGTTGGAATAGTCTTGTGGCCATTGGGAGGTACTTAGGGTGTAAATATTAATTACACATTGGCCCTTAGGGAGTGGTATATATAGGGCGGTCATTTTCATTTGTTAGCCATCAAGAAAAGCACACAAAACATAGAGATCATCAAGCAAAGCATTGTATAGCTTTCAAATTCTCTAATAAAGAATTCTTTCTTTATTCCTCTAGATATTCAAGTTCCTTCATAGTCTTTTGCCTAGTCTTTCAAAGTTCTACTAAGCATTAGAGTCAGGTTGACTAGCGACTTGAGCGTTAAAAGTTTGCTAGACCGCACGGTTCGTTGGAATTACGACCAAGTCCGTGAAAGTTGGTATCAGAGCGAAGGTTCGAAGAACATCAAGAGGAATGGAAAGTGGAAGCGAGATCACCCAAGTTGGCAAGGAGAAATCCAGAATCCAGAGGTCTCGATCCAGGGAGGCCATCATTTAATTTGAGACACGGCTATCCAAAGTAGAATTAGCCATAGCCGATGGGAAGGAGAAGTTCGAGGAGGCAGACTAGAAGTTTAAGGAGGTCGAACAGGCCTAGATGGATTGCCGGAGGAGATGCAATCTGCCATGAACCAAGTCCTGGCCCAATGTCTCGATAGTGTGAAGGCTGTGGAGGAGACACACAGGGCAGAGATTTCTTCAATGCTAGAAGAGCTTGAGAGGCTTTTGCGCAAGTTGGAAATCATAGAGGAGGAGCTTAGCCTGTGCAAAAGGGCTCTTTCCTAAGGGGATGCGAGCACGTCCGAGGTAAGGACTGCACCTTCCAAGTTGGATGTTCCACGACCCAAATCTTACAAAGGG
>JAOTQR010000045.1:9181112-9194066 GCA_025774065.1 Solanum ossicruentum | reverse complement strand
TCATATCTAGTCTTTCTACTTTTGGGTTTTGTGCTGAGGGTTTTAGGAAACAGCCTCTCTACTTCTATGAGGTAGCGATAAGGTCTGCGTACATCATATCTAGTCTTTCTGCTTTTGGGTTTTGTGCTGAGGGTTTTAGGAAACAGCCTATCTACTTCTATGAGGTAGCGATAAGGTCTGCGTACGATCTATCCTCCCCAGATCCCACCTGTGGGATATCACTGGGTATGTTGTTGTTGTTGTTGTTATAAACTTAAGAATCCCCTTTTTGGGACTTTAAAAAAAACTTTTTCTTCCCTATTTTCAAATGATATAAAATTTAGATAATAAAAAATTTAAAAAATGTCTACTTTTTATATTAGATATATTATTTTGTCCACATCTTCATAATCATAAATAAAATTTTATACAACATCATCCAACATATAATACTACAAATAAATGATTAACATCTTATCATTTGAAATTAATAATAATATCACTATATAATGTAATAATAATATTACTATATAAATATTAAAAATACTGTTGCTATATAATGTTAAAGAATATCATCTATAGTGATTGATTTCATGGGATGGGAGGAATATCTAAAGTGGTTGATAGCATCTTCAAATGAAAAATCCACCAACAGTTCTTCAAAATGGTATATACTGAAACTGTGCATCTGATATGGTGAGAAAGACAACTCAAAATATTTGAGGCAAGAGTAGACAATATGAAGTAATTAATAGGAGATTGCTTATATGTGTAATGTACGAGCTAACCCTGTAACTAGGAGCATATTATAACATTTAAAGTTCTAAAATTAGGAGAAAATTGCATTAATGAGTTTCAAATTGAGATAGCAGTGAGTTAATATTGCTATATTAACATTTAGAGTCTAGAATCAAGAGAAAACTGCAGTAATGAGTTTCAAATTGAGATAGCAATGAGTTAATATTGCTATAGATATGTAATGAAAATTACTTATCAAAAGAAATGCTATTTTTAAAGCTCACTACGAATCAAAATTACGTGAAAAAATTATGCAGAGATTTTATTTAAAAATTGGTTTAGATTATTAATTTTATTGAATTTTTTCTAGAATTAGTTATATATATTTTTTGAATCAAATATATTTTAATTAGAAAAAAATTCTCTGTATACAAATTTGACAAAATCTTCTCATTTTAGCCATGACCCGAACGAGAAGATTCTCACGAAATATAACTAAATTCATAAAACCCAAACAAAATATTTTTCTAAAGAAAACCCAACGAATTTGAAACGGATTAAGACATTTTAGGACAAAACAAAGAAGAACAAACTTTTTAACACATTCTAATGGGCTTGGAATCATTTTAGCAGAATACTCGTGTTTACGTCATAGAACTAACATTTAAGATACTGAAATGGTAAAGAATGGGACATTTAAAACATTACTTATCTGGAAAGAAAATTTGAAACTAACTAAAATGAAGAGGAAAATAAACGTGGATCCAATATCGAAACAAGACCCTTATGATTTGAACATGAACCTATAACTTTCTAAGCGACTGAAGAATAATATGATGTTTCTAATAGCTAAGATGTTGAAAAACTTTGATTATCAAATAGTTTGCTATTAAAAGTATGTAATATAGCAAACTTAAAAAAAAAAGTAATTAAAATTACATTAGAAACAAAAAACTATTCCTTTTATATTTAAGAGTCTTTTTAAAAATTAAATTTTAATCAACTAATTATTTAACTCCTAACTATTCAACTCCAAATTGTTATATATTCGTAAATTATTAACATATTCATATTATAACTAATTAAATTGGTTTTCTCATCTTTGCCCGTTTATAATAGATTACACTATTGTATCAAATTAATAGTATTTATTTAAATTTTTTAATATGAACATTGTATTTGTTTTAATGACAATTACAAACTTGATGAAAATTGACATATTCTTTTCCTTGAACATTAGAAGAACATAAAATTATCCGGAGATCTGAATCTGGATGAAATTTTGTTGGGAGCTCTACCCTTAAATGGATCTTATAGTGTGCGATTCAAATTTAGTTGGAACTCTAATTTGGACATTGGACATCGAATGAGAAAAAAAGGGGCATATATTATTGCAATTATCAAATAAAATGAAGTTGATTTATATCCTGAGAAATAGAAAAATAACGTATTTATAAACTTGATAATATGATATAGTAATATTTACGTAATTATTTATAGTTGTATGGACAGTATGGTCAATGATATAAGTTACACGCAATAATTTATTTATTTATTATACACTTTTGATGAAGGGCAAAAAGTTCAAACAACATTTCTAAGAGTTTTCACGTTTTTAAGATAGTATAGATAATATTTGAATAGATTGTATGGATTGTTACTATTTAATGATAATTTGTTATTTGATTTGAATGTATAATACAATATCGTAACTTATAGATTTACAAAAATGTCCTTAATTATTATATATATTAAATTTATCTATATCTTTTTAATAATTTTTTTAAAAAATAAATACACCAAGTAGAGAAACATACAAGCTAATATATCTCTAATCCATACAAATAATACATGAAAATAAAAATTAAGAAATTTTAAAAAATTGAACCTCAAAAAATAAACTAAAACTTGAAAGAAAAGATGAGAAACGGAAGAGAAGTTTCAAAAAATTGATGCAGAAGAAAATAAGTAATACAAAAGTAGTAGATATATTAAGGTAAAGTTTAATAAAGAATAAAGGGTAAATTAGAATTATTTAAGTTTAAGAAGGGTATTATTGGAAAAAAATAAGAGAACCATGAGATACTATCAAATTGGTGGTTTAAAAAAGTGAGCGTTTTCATGGTTATAGTATTATGGAACCAAATCATACCATACCATATAGTTAATGAAATAATCAAAATAAACATGGTTCTCTTACTAACCTGTAATGCCCGGTAAAATTATCAAAATACCCCAAGAGGAGGGATGTACGCATAACGCATCTTCCCATACTCCATTTGCAAATCTGTGCACGAAAAATTGAGTGGGAAAATGGTCTCATTCGAATTTTAGAGCAATCGGATTGAAAAATAATTCTTAGATCCGAAAATCAAAACAGTGTTGATGCGCGCAGGGCCGCGGCGCGCCCTGGGCGCGTACCAACACTTACATTTTTTTCGATGAGAGGGGGAAAACGTGTTCGAAAAATTTTTGGACAAAAATATACACATGCGTCGCGGACTGGGTATTCCATAGTGTAATTTTTTTTTTGTGAGGGGCATTCTAGAGTTTTTTCCAACCCCTCATAAATGTAAACTGGGTTAAATTAAGTAGTTTATAATCAGAAAAGAGTCTCTTAAACGTATTTCTAATCCTCCAAACACATAAATTAGGTTAGATTTCTTGAGGAGAAGAAGAGAAGAAGTGAAGAAGCGAGGGTTCTTGAGTCAATGTTGAGGCTTTCCCCTGTTGCAGATATGTAAGACTATGTAAAGTGTTGGACTATGTTCATCCACGCGCCCCTTCATCAACTTGAGTCGAGATTTTGAATATTAATTGCATTCTTTAAAACCTATGATTCTTGAGTCTTGAATTCTTGCACATGACTAAGCTTCTTGGATATAGTTGAGTTAAATTATGAGTTGTATTGCTATTATCATGAATTATGAATGTAGTTTGCATGTTTGATACCCTAACCCTAACTTTAATATTTTCATTGCTTATAGATTAATCTGGAATTAGTACCATAACTTTCGAAACTAAGTAATCTGGACTTAAGAAGTATGTTTTATCGTTCATATGTGCTTGTGATTAATATCTATTAAGTCGTATGCGTTGACCATGGATGATTTGATGTCACATGGTCATATTTCGTGAGAGTCTTGCATGATGTAACCCAAAATCTTGAATTGCATTGTTAAAATTTACATTGTGTTATGGAGTTAATTGAGAAAGTTGATGTTGAGATGATTAAGATGAGTTTGAGTTGATGAGCATATTTTAGTTTTGGAAGGAGTATTGAGCACCGAGTTGGGTGAGAAGAGTCACCCCAGAACTATATTACCAACGTAGGATGCTCGCACAAGAAAATTTTGGTGACCCATGTTCCCAATTGAGGAACACTCTCTTAGGATCTGAGAGAGAGAGAGAGAGAGAGTTACTGGTTGACGTTCTATTCCTTGGCAAGTTTAGGATAAATATGACAACGACGTCTTTTCATTGTACATCACCAAACTAATGGTGGGGTGTAGAGTTATGTCGGTTAGAAAAACTTCTAAGCAAATACTTGAGTTGAGCATATCATGAGTTTTTCAAACTGACTTACACTAAATACTATGTTTATTTCAAAAATCATGATTTTTAAACTTTAAACTTGCATCATGTTACTTGAGTTAAGTTATGAGATGAGGAGTTGAGTCAGATGTTTTAGTTTGAGCCTCAACTGTTTCTTGAGCTATTTTACATACCATATATCCCAAGTACTGACGCCACTCGGCATTGTATCATTTCATGATGCAAATACGGGAGATAGAAGGCTTCAACAGGTGCATTGTTGAGGTTCAAAGTTCTGAGATCCACAAATTTGTGACCCTCCTTGCTATTCGAAGGAGCTTGTTTTTATTTATTCAGTTTCTTTATTTGTTTGAGTTGTGTAGCCATGGCTTGTCATGGTACCTTCTAGATATTTAGAGTAGAGGCTTCATAGACTTAGAGTGGAGTATTATTGAGTATTTCATATTCAAACTTAACTTATTTTGAGAAACTATTTATGATATCTCTGTCTTTTCTTTAAATGTTATCATTGAGTATTTTTCTGTTGTTGCGTAAGATATGACAATGAAGCCAAATGGTTCGCTTGGGGATTAGCAATAATCTTTGAGTGCCAGTCACGCCTAGGGTAACCTCCCAGGACATGACAAACTTGGTATCAGAGCATACAAGTGTCGTAGGGAGTCTATGAAGCCATGTCTAGTAGAGTATTGTTTATGGGTGTGTTGTGGACCATACTTCATAAGCAGAAGGTTATAGCATATTAGGAATGGTTACTTTTCTTTGGTATTCTGAGTCGTGCGATAGAGTTTAACTCTATAAAGTTCTTGTCTAATTCATGTGTTGCGTGTTGCAGATCATGCATCCTAAGCGTATAACAGCCCAACGAGATGCCCGAGCCTCAAACACTAAGAACCCTCCACCAGAGGTCCCTACCCAGGCAGGAGCAAAGAGATGGGGTCAAACTGCTCGAGTTGCTGAGGCTCTATAGGCACCTCCTACTCGGCCAATCGCCATGTTTGAGGTAGACTTTAGAGGAGCCATTGCGATGCTCACCCAACTAATGGCCTCGCAGTGCAACAACTGAGGTCCTCAATCCCCTAGCTCTAGTTCCCAAGAGCCCAAAGCTACTACTAGGCTCAAAGACTTCATGAGGATGAATCCGCCGATCTACACAGGGTCGAAAGTTGAGGGGGAGACACATAATTTCATCGACAAAATGTGCAAGGTGCTGAGGGATTTGCATACGACTGAGGTTGAGGAAGTTGAGCTTGCCTTCTATTAGCTTAAAGATGTGGTAAATGTTTGGTATAACTAGTGGGAGGATAGTCAGGATGAGGGTGTTGAGCCTACTGAGTGAGATGAGTTTGAGAGTGCTTTTCTCGACCGCTTCTTTCCCCAAGAGTTAAGGGAGGCAAAGATTGAAGAGTTCATGAACTTGAAGCAAGAGGGGATGACCGTTAAGGAGTATAGCCTCAAGTTCATTAAGCTATCCATTTATGCTCCAGAGATTGTCCAGGACATGAGGGCAAGGATGAGAAAGTTTATGTTTGGATTGGGTAAACATGTGAAGAGAGAGTGCAAGGCGGCATTACTGATTCCAGGCATGGACATCTCCAGAATCATAGTTTATGCCCAACAAACTGAGGAGAATAAGAAGAAAGACCAAGAAGAACACTTGAGTAAGAAAGCCAAGTCCACAGGGCATGAGCCTAGCCAGACAAGCAGGATAATAGACAGACAGATCTTACTTTCAGAAAAAGCATTCAGGGTATGCACCATCATCAGCCAGTGCACCAACTCCAAATATCAGGTATGATCAGAATATCAAGGGCAGTCAAACTTTAGAGCACAAGGTTCACAGGCCAGTGTGACCCTAGGCTCAAGAGGGAAACCACCTTGTGGGAAGTGTGGCAGGATGCATTTAGGAGAGTGCAAGGATAGAGGAAACGATTGTTAAAAGTGTGGCCAGACAGGTCACTTCCTGAGACTATCCACTTTGGGCCAATGTACCACAATCTTCTACTACCATGCCACCACCTAGGGGTAACCAGAAAGATGCCACACCGGGGATAAGCGGAGGAACAAACCATTTTTATGCAGTAGGGAACAGAAATGACCAAGAGGTTGGACAAGATGTCGTGATGGATATGCTTCGAGTCTTTACCTTCGATTGTTATGCTTTGCTTGATCCAGGGGCAACAGTGTCCTTTGTGACACCATGTGTGGCTAGAAAATTTGAGATTTCTCCTGAGTATTTACTTGAGTCTTTCCCTGTTTCCACTCCTGTTGGTAAGTCTATCATAACTAAGAAATCCCATAGGGATTGTGTAGTGTTTATCTACTATATGGATACTCTTGCTGATCTGGTTGAGTTAGAGATGATTGACTTTGATATAATTCTTGGTATAGACTAGCTCCACGCCTGCTATGCCATTATTGATTGTAGAACCCGAACAGTCAAGTTTTAGTTTCCCAATGAGCCTATTATAGTATGGAGAGGAGATTCTGTTGCACCTAAAGACAAGTTTATTTTCTATTTTAGAGCTAAAAAATTAATCTCTAAAGGGTGCATCTACCATCTCGTGCGAGTTAAATCCGATGATGTTGAGCCTCCTATTCTTGAGTCAATCTCAATTGTGAGTGAGTTCCCAGAATTGTTTCTCGAGGATCTACCTAGAGTCCCTCTTGATAGGGAGACCGACTTCGGGATTGATGTTTTTCCCGATACTCAACCTATTTTAATTCCACCTTATAGGATGACCCCCCTGAGTTGAAAAAGTTGAAGGAGTAGTTAAGGGACTTATTAAAGAAGGGTTTTATCCTGCCAAGTGTTTCCCCTTAGGGTGCCCCCATTCTATTCGTATGAAAGAAAGATGAATCTCTCAGAATGTGCATAGATTACAGACAACTGAATAAGGTCATGATTAAGAACAAATATCCTCTCCCTAAGGATAGATGATCTGTTTGACTAACTTCAGGTCACCTCCTGTTTTCCAAAGATAGACATCAAATATGGCTACCATCAGTTGAAAGTGAGGGAATGTGATATTCCAAAGACAACCTTTAGGACTAAATATGGCCACTTTGAGTTCTTGGTCATGTCCTTTGGGTTAACAAATACACTTGGAACTTTTATGGACTTGATGAATAGAGTGTTCAGGCCCTACCTTGACATGTTTGTAATTGTGTTCATCGATGACATATTGGTGTATTCGAAAGATGAGGAGGAGAATGCAAATCACCTCAGAGTTGTCCTTTAGACTCTTAAAGACCATGAGTTGTATGCAAAGTTCTCAAAATGTGAGTTTTGGCTCAAGTCAGTGGCTTTCCTATGCCATATTGTTTCGGGTGATGGTATTTGAGTAGATGCCTAGAAGATTGAACCAGTTAAGAACTGGCCAAGGCCGACCTCTCCAACTGACATAAGGAGTTTCTTGGGGTTGGTGGGCTACTATCGCAGGTTTATCGATAAATTTTCCTCCCTATCCGCACCATTGACCAGATTGACTCATAAAAAGGACAAGTTTCAGTGATGTGATGAATATGAGAAGAATATCCAAGAGCTGAAGGCTAGATTGACTAATGCACCTGTTTTGACTTTGCCCAATGGGACAAAAGACTTTGTGATATATTATGATGCGTCAAGAGTGGGGGTGGGTTGTGTATCAATGTAGAGAGGGAAGGTGATAGCCTATGCTTCCAGACAGCTTATGGTTCATGAGAGGAACTACTCAACTCATGATTTTGAGTTGGCAGCGGTGGTGTTTGTACTTAAAATCTGGCGCCACTATTAATATGGAGTGCATATGGATGTGTTCATCGAACATAAGAGTTTGTAGTATGTCATCAGCCAGAGAGAGCTCAACTTGCGACAGAAGAGATGGTTAAAGTTGCTCAAGGATTATGATATGAGTATTCTCTACCACCCAGGTAAGGCAACATTGTTGGTGATGCTCTTAGCAGGTTGTCAATGGCCATGTTGAGGAAGGAAAGAAGGAGCTAGTGAAGGAAGAGCATAGATTGGCTCGATTAGGAGTTCAAGTTGAGAAGAATAACGAGGGAGAAGTCAATGTCCAGAGTGGGTTTGCATCATCCCTAGTGGCAGAGGTAAGAGAAGCAAGATCAAGATCCTGTCATACTCCAATTGAAGAAGGTTGTCTACAAACAGAAAGTGATGGTCTTCTCCAAAGGAGGAGATGGGTGTTAAGGTACCAGAGTAGGTTATGTGTCCTTGATGTTGATGGTGTAAAAGAGAATCATGACTAAAGCTCATAGCTCTAGGTATTCCATTCATCCTAACTCTACCAAGATGTACCACGACTTGAGGAAAGTCTATTGGTGGAGTGAGATGAAGAGGGATACCGATGAGTTTGTTTCTATGTGCCTGAACTGTCAGCTAGTCAAAGTTGAGCATCAATGGGCATGTGGACTAGCACAAAACTTTGAGATTTCTGAGTAGAAGCGGGAGATGATTAACATGGATTTCATTACTGGACTCTCGAGATCTCGAAAGCAATATGATTCGATATGGGTGATCGTGGATAAGATGACCAAGTCGGCTCACTTCTTGGAAGTCAAGACAACTAACACTATGGAAGAGTATGCCAAGTTGTACATCTAAGAGATTGTCAGGCTGCATGGAGTTCCATTGTCAGTTATCTCAGACAGAGGAGCTTAATTCACCTCCTTATTTGGGAGATCTTTCCAGAAAGAATTAGATATGAAGGTAAATTTGAGTATAGCCTTTCATCCACAGATAGATAGCCAGACAGAGCGCGCTGTTCAGACGTTAGAAGATATATTGAGAGATTGTGTCCTTGACTTCAAGGGGAAGTGGGATGACCATCTGTCACTGATTGAATTTGCATATAACAATAGTTATTATGCGAGCATTAAGATGACCCCCTATGAGGCCTTGTATGGGAGGAGATGTAGATCATCAATTGGGTGGTTTGAGGTGGCAGAAGTTGAGTTGATTGGACGTGATCTCGTCCATCAGTCAATGGAGAAGGCTAAGGTTATTAAAGAGAGGTTAAAAACTGCACAGAGTCGCTAAAAGTCTTACACTGATGTAAGAAGGAGAGAATTAGAATTTGAGGTAAATGATTGAGTGTACTTGAAAGTGTCACCCACGAAGGATGTCATGAGATTTGGGATAAAAGGGAAATTGAGTCCTCGTTATATTGACCCTTACCAAATCGTGAAGAGAATTGGGAAGGTTGCGTATGAGTTAGAGGTGTCCTACGAGCTAGACGCTATCCATCCTATATTCTACACTCGATATTAAAGAAGTGCTTCCTTCCTTAGTGATTCCCGTTGAGAACATTGGATTAAAGGATAACTTGTCTTATGAAGAGATTCCAGTCAAATCCTTGATCGTCAGGTTCGCAAGCTGAGAACAAAAGATATCGCCTCAGTCAAAGTCCTATAGAGAAATCAATTTGATGAGGAAGCCACGTGAGAAGCTAAGGAAGATATGATAGCTAAATACCCACATCTATTCATGCCCACTGAGGAGAACGCTGAAGGTAATATTCCCATCTTTGACTTAATCAATGCTTCCATTCTTTAGTTGATGTATCTATCCTTGAGTTTGAGTAGAATTTATTGAGGTCAACGAGGAGTCAATAAAGTTTGAATTATCAAGTGAGTAATGAGATGAGTCTTGGGTCTATTCGAGCATTTCACCCACCTCTAGTCATCATTCGAGGACGAATGACCCTAAGGGGGAGATGATGTAATGCTCGGTAAAATTACCAAAATACCCATAGAGGAGGAGAATGCGCATAAGCATCTTCCCATGCTCCATTTACAAATCCGAGATCGAATTTGCAATCAGCAGAAAAAATTGAGCGAGAAAATGACCTTGTTCAAATTTTAGAGTAACCGGATAGAAAAATAATTTTTCAATCCGAAAATCGCAATAGTGTTGATGCGCGCAAGGGCCGTGATGCGCCTTGGGCAGGGACAAACACTTATATTTTTTTTACGGGAGGGGAAAGCCTCGTTCGAAAAAGTTTTGGACAAAAATATACACAGGTGCATCGTGGACTGGGTATTCTGCAGTGTAATTTTTTTCTTTTTTTAGAGGAGCATTCTAGACTTTTTTCAACCCCTTATAAATGTAAAACAGGTTAAATTAAGTTATTTTTAATCAAAAGAAGGTCTTTTAAACGTATTTCTATGCCCCAAAACACATAAACTAGGTTAGAGTTCTTGAGGAGAAGAAGAGAAGAAGCCAGAATTCTTGAGTCAAGGTTGAAGTTTTCCCCGATTCCAGGCATGTAAGGCTACCTAAAGCGTTGAACTATGTTCATCCATGCGCCCTTTCATCAACTTGAGTCGAGATTTTGAGTATTAATTCCATTCTTTAAAACCTATGATTCTTGAGTCTTGAATTCTTGCACATGATTGAGCTTCTTAAATATAGTTAAGTTAAATTATGAGTTGCATCGCTATTATCATGAATTATGAATATATTTTACATGCTTGATACCCTAACCCTAACTTTAATATTTTTGTTGCTTATTGATTAAATTGGAATTAGTAGCCTAACTTTCGAAACTAAGTAATATGGACTTGAGAAGTATCTTTTATTGTTCATATGTGCTTGTGATGAATATCTATTAAGTCGTATGTGCTGAGCATGGATGATTTGGTGTCACATGGCCATAATTTGTGAAAATCTTACATGATGTAACCCAAAATCTTGAATTGCATTGTTAAAATTTACATTCTTCATTATGGAGTTAATTGAGAAAGTTGATGTTGAGATGAGTTTGAGTTGGTGAGCATATTTTAGTCTTGGAAGGAGTATTGAATACCGAGTTGGGTGAGAAGAGTCACCCTAGAGCTATGTTGCCACCATAGGAATGTTGCACAGGAAAATTCTGGTGACCCATGTTTCCAATTGAGGAACACTCTCTTACAATCCGAGAGAGAGTTAGAGGTTGACGTCCTATTCCTTGGAAAGCTTAGGAAGGACGTGGTAACAACGTCTTTTCCTTATACATCACCAAAATAATGATGTGGGTGGAGTTATATCAGTTAGAGAAACTTCCAAGCAAATACTTGAGTTGAGTATATCATGAGTTTTTCAAACTGAGTTACACTAAATATAAAGTTTATTTCAAAAAGCATGATTTTCAAACTTTAACTTGCATTATGTTACTTGAGTTAAGTTATGAGATGAGGAGTCGAGTCTTGAGTCTAGTCAAATGTTTTAGTTTGAGCCTCACATATTTCTAGATCTATTTTACATACCGTACATTTCACGTACTGACGCCACTCGACATTGTATCATTTCATGATGCAAATACGGGAGATAGAGGGCTTCAACAGGTGCACTTTTGAGGTTCAAAGTTCCGAGATCCACAGATTTGTGACCCTCCTTGCTATTCGAAGGAGCTTGTTTTTATTTATTCAGTTTCTTTATTTGTTTGAGTTGGGTAGCCATGGCTTGTCATGGTACCTTCTAGATGTTTAGAGTAGAGGCTTCATAGACTTAGAGTGGAGTATTATTGAGTATTTCATATTTAGACGTGACTTATTTTGAGAAACTATTTATGGTATCTCCGTCTTTTCTTTAAATGTTATCATTGAGTATTTTTTCGCTGTTGAGTAAGATATGACAATGAAGCCAAGTGGTTCGCTTGGGGACTAGCAATAGTCTTTGAGTGCCGGCTACACCTAGGGTACCCTTCTGGGGCATGATATAACCATCCCATATCATATCACCAAAACTCACCATCCAAGCAAGCTCTTACTCTTCGAGGTACGATGTTATTCCAATTTGGATCCTCATATCATTCACCAATATATTTAATTTTTAATTGATCTTAAAATCAAAACAAATAATATAAAAATTGTAATGCAAACATTATCTTTTAATCAAGTGTTTTGTTCATTGTGTTAAGAACTAGATATATCATGTATTTTTTTATTTAAAATTTTACAAAAAGAAAAATCTTTACGATCATGCCATTATGAAGACTCATCCATCTTTGCAACACTTTTTTATTCTTTTTGATGTTCTCACTTTAACTATTGAGCATAAGTAATTGTATCTTAATAAATTGATCTGACATAAAATGTAAATTTTCAATTAAAAAATAAAGATAGTTCATCTACTTTTAAAATCGAATAGTGATAAAAAATAGTAGAATCAAAAATCATCTACATTTACATATAAAAATTGCAAATCGTAGTTTTAATGTGTACGCAATGGTACAAATTATTCAAAATACAAATAATTAAAAAATCACATATATATCAACAAATAATACATATTGTTCATTGTTTCCTGTAGCTCTTTAATATAGGAGTTTCTTATTTTAGGATAGTAGCTTCAGTCGATAGGGTAAGCGTTCATTTCATTCTTGCTCGCTTTGATTCTGTTATGAGAGAGAGCTTCTATATATCTATTCTCTTTAGACTAATGACTATCCGATGGAAAATACGGAGTAAGATTCATCCGTGTGGTGAATGAAAGAACATTTGTTGAATGAGTTGACGCTAAACCAGTTCAAGCCTGATTATTCGTAAGCCCAATGTGAGTTTTTCTAGTTGGATTTACTCCCTTCCCATTGTTCAATGAGAATCGATAAGAGGCTCATTGCAAGTGTCATTTGATATGTATTTGTTTTTTTCAATTAGTAAATGTTAAAAGACTCACATTTTTAGTATTGTATTGACTTGTAGTTG
>JAOTQR010000045.1:9170041-9181012 GCA_025774065.1 Solanum ossicruentum | reverse complement strand
ACCTAGGATTTCAAGTTTCTCTTCTCAATCAAGGTTCTTCCATAGATTTTCACCAAGCTATGTAGGTTCTATTCATGTGTTCTTTTCACCCATGGAGATCCAAAGCATTTTATACTCCATTCTTTAATTCCAATTATGCAATTCTTCATGGGTTTTGATATTATGATTCCAAGTGCTTATATTATGATTTTATTGATGTTAATTAACCTATATTATTACAAAATAATGTTCAATTTCATGGGAAGGATGCTATGTCTTGAATTCCTATATTATGAAAGTTAGAGTTTTAGAGATATTTGATGGGTTTTCTAAAATTTGGTTCTAAATTGATGGATTCTACTACCTATAAGCATGAATAATTATAAACTAAGTTGTTTTATTTAAAACTCATGAATTTCTTGAGGTTCCTTTTATAAGTAAATATGAGGGTTGTTGATACTATGATATGTGTTTTTAAGTTATGTCTCAAATTCATGGATTCTACTACTCTTATACATGAATAGCTAATAATGTCATAAATTTATGATTACCTTGTGACTTTTACTTACTTAAAATTAGGGTTTACAAGAAGGATGTTGGGTTGCTTAATATGACTTGAACTCCTGCTTTCTTATGACTAGTGAATATGAAATTTGCATAACTCGCATGTTATAACATACTGGCTCGTGCATTCTAATGATGTATGGAGAGGAGTTGTGAATTAGCTATGGGTTATCTCAATTATGATTTCATTATCCTCAATTTACATGGGTATACATATTTCATCCAAACTACATGATTTTAAGCAAGTTTACATGCATTGTTGAATCAAGCCATTAAGTGTCCTACAATATGCTCTTATGATGAAGTCCAAGTCAAGAATAATTGAGATATGAGTTCTCTCACTATAGCTATGATTATGAAATGAAGATAGGCTGTTAGTAGCGGCGTAGACATGCCTTAGGAACTATCTGTGTGATGATGATTAATGTTCTAAATGTTAATGAGATGGGTTAGTGGAATACCTTTCTATATTAAATGAATCTATGATTCATGCTTATGATTATTTCGTGAGAGTTTTACTTGGCACTGAGAGTATCTTGAATGAATGTGAAAGCTCTCTGTTAGAAAAGGCATGAGATCGTTAGTAGAATTTCATTGTCCCATAACTACGTCTCACCATAGGAAATAGGGGTCACTCGCTAGTAGAGGTTATGTTGATTTCTAGACCATATGTTAGTAGAGGCTTGCTCACTAGTTAGCTTTATTGGATCCACTTAGGCATCTAGGAGCTTATCTTGGCAAGTGATCTCCCCCTTCTTATAGTGTAAGAAAAACATCAGGGCTCTATGGTTTAGCTCACATGTTTTTATGTCGGTTAAATATTGCTCTCACATACGTTTATGGTCCCCTGTTAGTAATAATGGTATCTTTCATAAAGGTATATGATTTTCTCTTCAAGTATGCAAGGTGCACTTCATTATGATTACTAATATCTCATTCATAGTAAGATGACCTTTCCTTAAAGCAATTCATTATTTTTCTAAAGGTATTATTATTTTATTTGTGTCTAGCAACTTACATTTCTCATTATTCTAAGTTTTAAGTGTTTTATTATGCATTCAAATAAGTGCACGTTCCTTACTTTCCACATGCATTATCTTATGTTCTGTGGCTTAAGTGATGTCTTAAATGATCATATTGTTCGCTAGCTCATGATATGTACCCCATTGCATTGTGTACCCACATACTAGTATATTCAAAGTACTAACACATACTTTTGCCTACATGATTTAACCATGTTGGGTACGGTGCTCCTCCTCCACATGACTAGCTTTGGATTGTTGAAGACAAGAGTTGGTGAATCCTCTAGTTCAAGGGCAATATCCTAGTTTCTTTCAATATTGATGTATTAAGATCTTTGGATTAATCTAGTTGTATTTCTTTTGCTACATGTTACTTGAGGGCAATGATGGAGCCCAACATTTTTGACAAAAGTGTTCATATTTTTAGAACATGGATAGATGATTTTGTTAGCAAGGGTGTTCAACACTTGATATAAAACATATATATTTAATCTATATATTCGAAAAAGTTCTCCAACAAAGGGTGTTCATCTGACCACCCTCGAATTAGTGTAGTTCCACCCCGGCTTGAGGGTAAGTCCAAACATGTTTTAGCCCCTGCCAAGTCTATGTTAGAGACATTGTTAGACAAAGTATTATGAGTCTATGTTTTAAGTTTCCTTTACGAATTTTACGTTTATTCTCTTGCTTCCCATTTAAATTCCACCTTTATTTATATTCATTTCCTATGAAATACTTGATGTATGCTAAGAGGCTTGGGTGAGATGCCTTTCAGATTTCTCATTGGTCATATTACGACTAGGCCCTAGGCCTGGGTTGTGTCACTTATGCACCTTATAATATCCAATAGTAGGGATGTATATATGGACTAGGTTGATTTGAATTTTTCAAATATCAAACTAAACCATTTACGTCAGGTTTTTAAATCTATAAATCAAACCAATAAAACTCAGATTTTTGAACCTCAATTTTTTTTTTTTGAATTTTTGAGTTGTTTTGAATTTTTTCGGTAAAGTATTCATTCAAATATATAATTAACTTTTGAAACAAATATTTCTTTAGTCTTACCAGAATGCAGTTATCTAAGGCGTTTTTTTAAGAAAATAACACAAAATATGATATGAGAATGACATTATAATATTTAACAAATAAATAATGATGGAATTGCATAAAATAAATATTACAAATTAATAAATCATAATAAAAATGATCATACTAAAATTAATCTAATAAGTATTTATTTCATGATTAAATATTAGAGAAAAATACTAAAATTAGCTTATGTATTTTAATTGTCTCAACCAATGTAAATTTCAAAACAAATATTTAACATTACTGTCATTTATAATATGGAATTGATTTTTTCTGTTAGCATTAGTATTGATTTGATTTTGATTTGAGTTTTATTAAAAAAAATCTAAAAATTATATATAAAAAAAAACATTCAATGACTATATAATATAACTTGTCAAAAGTCATAAAAAGTATACATTAAATATACAATATAGATTATTTATATATGAAGTCTATACCGAATATGCATTACAATACACTCAAAAATTAAATACAACTTGACTATACATGAAATGTACAGTGACTATATATAATTATACAATGAGTCATTCTTTCAGTAATTTCTTTGGCTGAATAATCATCTACTATAATTATCCCATTAATTAGCAATTTTTTAATGTAAATAAAACATGACTATATTTGTTATAAACTAATTAGTTTATTTTACATATTTGAAAGCCCGTACTAATATCTATAGACCATAACTTTTGTTGGACTATTCAAAATTTTAACATAAAATTATATGTTAAAAGATAAAAATTATGAAAAAGTATGAGAAACATTTGTAAATTATATCAAAGTAAATACTTTTAGGTATAAAATAAATTTTAAAAATTATACATACGATATTAGACTGATTTGGTTTTGGATTGAGTTTTCTAAGTTAAAACTAAACCAATCCAAGTATAGAAGAATTTTTTTTTCAATATCAAACGAAAAGTCAATTTTTTTCTCAATTTGAATTACGTTTTCGGTTCAGTTCGAGTAACTCCTATTAAATATAGTGTATAACTAATACTTCTATAGCTTTATGGTAAGCCAAAATTTTTGGCAAACATAGTGCTACTAAATAATACCATATATATACATTAACTATTTCTCCTAATACATTCTACCAAAAAAACGATCCCTAAATGGGTTGTTAAGTACAGTTAACTTTCCTTAGGTTTTAAGGACTAAAACGATATATTTGTAGAAATTAAAAATACGTAATGAAAAACATAGGGAGCAAAATTAAACTAACATCATAACTCAATAATAACATAATTGATGGAATCTTACAAGTGATGTTCATCTACGCAAACCTTATTCTTACCTCATGGAAATAGAGAGACTATTTTCAAAAGATCCTCAACTCATTAAATAACGCCATAACTCAAGGACCAAAATGGTCATTTTCCTCTCAAAATTGTAGACATTGTGGGTTCCACCTAGGTTTTAAAACACATTTCGAACCTTACCTGAACATTTGGCCATGTTTCATTATAAAATTTTTAAAACATTATTTTGTTTCAAAGTGAAAAATTATATTTGATCATGATTACAAATTGAAACTGCTGCTTTTTACCGAGTAAATTGGAGCTAAAAATAATTACACAATACTTTTATCTTTTATATTCCAAATTTTTGAAAATTCTTGAGTTCAACTGCAAGTTATATTCTAAATTTTCGTACACAAACACAAAAAAAGGACCTTTCTGATATTGGCATTTGGACCCAACAATATTCATATTCATCTTCTATCTGATTAAAAATAACTAAGGATCATCCAGTTGATTGTTGAAGTTTGAGAATGTACAGAGCTGAGAATTACAGGAACATTAACACAAGGCTCAAGAGAAGAAATTCAGGCAACTGATCTTCAATTTTTTACTCTTTTTTCTTTATAAAAAAAAAGATAATCAACCATATATTTATCACTGTAACATACTAAAGATATGAAAGCAATCCTATGAATCAAGTTTACAAGAGTTCATTCTATTGGTGGTGTCGAAATCTAAGAAAATTATGGAAGTGTTGTCTTTTGTACGCAATGTTCTAGCCTCGCTCAACAAAGAATTGGCTATTTTCTCTGCAGAAAATTCATCTGTTGAGCTTCTCTCCTTTGCCTGCAATTTTTGAACATTGGTTAAACATGCTATAAACTTGAAAAGAACACTACATACAGGAACCACCAAAATGCTTTATATACCTGTTGGACTAGTTGGACTGCTTTCTTAACATTAACAACATCCCAGAAGCCATCACTGGAACAACAAAGTTAGAGCGTGTCTTAGCCAAAAGACATCAAACATAGTATAGTAGAATAGCAAATGGCAATATGGTTTCTAACACTCGGTATACCCAATATTGGAATAAATGGATAAAACAGAAAGCAAATATAATTACAGTATCTACGGTAAATGCAAGACTAAGCCATAGGTATCCAGTAAGGGTGTGAGTATTTGATACAGGGTAGTTTCTTTTACAAATCTTTAGCATGTTTTGAAGAATCTGGAAGAGATGTACTTATCAATGTCCTATACCGTCAAGACACAAGCATGTAAAGGCAAACCAATAAAATAGATAACAAAAATGAAGGAAAACCTACTTGACAGTTTATTCTTCTCTTTAATCGTTAGAGGGGGTGGGATGGGGAAATGAGATGGAAAAAAAAGGATTAAAGGGAGAATGTAACAGCTTTGTAGCAATACATGAGATGAGTAGAATTACCTAGCTAACAGTGCGAATCCTTTGCTAGCTTGATGCATGTACACAACCTCACTAATATAAGGTTCTGAACTGAATCGGCCATCTTGTTGTTTAAGAAATTTGTCTCCGAGCATACGAGCAAGGTTTAAACCTAGGCAAGAACAAGCAAATCAATTGCTGGTTAAATGTACAGGGGATACAAGCACAACAGAAACAAAAGATTCTACTCACCACACATTCTCGTTTCCCCATCTTTTAAAGGCTCCCCTGTTGCCTGGATCCGCAGCCTCTCAGAGTGACTAGTTATTCTGTGATCTTCAGTCATTTTTGTCTGCTTCCCATCAATACTGACTCAAACAAAAACAGAACAATGAGCTTAAGCCAGGTTACCATACATATATCTCTAATTTCCCCCACCTTCCGTGGAATGAGTTGACGAGGTATGGCATCAAGAGAACTTGTAGCACATATACATATCACTACAGCCTAGTACCTACAAATATGTACTATCAATCAATCAAATACCAGTCCTAAACTAGTTGGATCAGCCATATAATTTCTAGTCATCCATGCGGTTTATTCAAACCTATTTGTTCTAATACTAGACAATCTGTTCTATAAGGTAAAGTAGTGATGCTCTAAAAGTAAAGGTTCTCTAACTTGAACATTCTCTAAACTAACAATTTCTTCGACAACAATGGTGCTCAGGCAAAATTATTTATATGTTTACTTATAAAAATACAATATTCAGGTAACTATACCCCCCAAAACGTAGGCAGATGGGAGAAAAATCAACTAGTTTTATGTTATTCTTTTTGACAAGGTAGTTTTATATATTTTTTGAGAATTAGTACTGTTATATTCTTCACCATTAGGAATGCTGGCCACCCTCCAAACATGTTACAGGGGAGTGAGATTCAAATCTCAACTTTACAAAGCACCTAAGAAATCAACCAACTCCACTACTTCCTCTATACAGTTTTGTTTAAGCCAAAAAAATAAGGTTACCAGGCAGCTCCATTTCACATCATGAATGGACCTGATCTTGTTCTTCAAAGCACCTTCCATTCACTCCTTCCAAATTGTCCACAATATGCATGAGCGTATTATTATCCTCCATTTGTTCTGGCTCTTGCTTCCCCCTCTTCTAATCCAACAACTCTTCAGATCAGTTGTATTCTGGCATTGTCTATATTGTCTTTGTGAGACTGAAAAACTGATTTCACACTTTAGTGAACTCACAGTGTAGGAACAGGTGATTATTTGTCTCTCCAGTCTCATTGCACAAGAACACCTAGTCACCACTACTCTCCCCTTCCTTTGTAGTACTACATGAGTAAGGCATGCCTTCTTAACTACTAGCCAACTGGAGCATATATTCTTCCATATCCTTGGCTCTTCCTCCTGCATAACACTATTCTCCCTCTTGTACACATTTTTAACAGAGAAACTTCCTTCTGTAGTGTGTCTCCACCTTAGCTTCTTAGGTTCCATTGTGGTTCCAGCAAAAATTTTCACTTCATTTAGCAGACTAGCCACCCTTTCCACTTCCCAATCATTTAGACTTCTTCTGAAATTGAGATTCCTGCCATGGTTAGACCAACATTCAGCAACATTTATCTCTGGATTCCTGCATAACATCATGAGATCTGGGAATCTGTCCGGCAGTGGAGCTTCCTCTAGCCAATTGACCTTCCAAAACCTGGTTCTGAGGCCATTGTCCACCCTAATCCTAGACTTCTCCTGCAACTTTGGCCATAGTGCTCTGATTTCCCTCCAACCAACCACCCCATTTGTAACATTTACCTCATTGGGAGCCAAGGGTTGGTTCGCCCAAACTTATGTAATTGCTTGCTTCCAAAGAGAGGACTCTTCTTCACAAAATCTCCAAGCCACTTCATCAAAAGGCTACTGTTTTGGGTCTTCAGATTCCTTATTCCCTATCCTCCTAGGCCTTTGCCAGATTGGGTCACTTCCCATTTTACCAGATTATAACCCTATCTTTTATTCCTTTTCCATAATAACTCCATTCTTAATCTGTTCAGTTTTTTCACCACACTGGCCGGGATGAGAAAAAAAGACATCACATAGGTGGGCAAGGAATCCAACACTGAATTGATCAGTGTGACCTTTGCCCCTAAAGAAAAGTGCTGTGACTTCCATTGGGCTAGTCTTCTTGCAGACTTCCCTATAATTTAATCTTATACCTCTACCTCTTCGAACTTCCTGCCTGCCTGAAGGCATGCGCAAGTACTCAGTGAGCAGAGTATTCACACTACATCCAAGCACACTTGCAAGAGACTGAATTATTATAACCTCTTCGATAGGGAAGATACTGCTCCTCCAATTCACCTTTGTACCAGATATAGCTTCAAAACCACCAGTACGACTCTAATATAGCTGACCTATAGATTCACAAATAATGATAGTGTCATCTGCATATAGCAGATGACGTATCTCCAGGTCACCCTCCCCAATTCTGAAACCCCTCAGCCAATTGTTACGCATTGCTATTCTCATGCTGCTGCTAAGTCCTTCCAAAGAAAGTATGAGCAGGAAAGGAGATAAAGGATCCCCTAATATGAATCCTCTTTCAGAGGGAAAAAAAAAGCAGCAGTCTCTCCATTCACTAAAATAGAGAACCTAATAGTTTTAATACAAAAACTGATTCACTTCAGCCATCTTTCCCCAAATCCCATTTGTTTCAAGACACTCAATAGATAGCCCCAATATACATGATCATAGGCCTTTTCAATATCTAATTTGCACATCAGCCAGCTACCTCACCCATGATCCTTGTATCTATACATTCGTTAGCTATTAAGGAAGCATCCATGATCTGTCTTCCTTTCACAACATTCGTTTGATGTTTGTTGAACAGTCTCTCCATTACTTTCTTTAGTCTTTCAGCTAGTACTTTTGTAATTATTTTGTACGCTCCTGAAATTAGACTAATGGGCCTGAAGTCCTTAGTTCCAGTGTTCCACTACCACTGCTTTTACGGGATAACGGCTATCTATGTATGTAGCATCAAACTTCTTTCAAATGCTTGGTGCTCATGATGTCACTCTTAACTACCTGCCAGAACATCTGAAAAAAATTCATATTGAAACCATCTGGGCCACATCAATTGCACATGACCTGATGCTCTCCCATACTTCTTCCTCCTCAAAGTTCCCTTTGTAACCACATCTCATCTTTGAATGAAATGATTGTTGCACCCTGTATATTGAAATCAGGTCTCAACTCTTCAATTTCTTTATACAACTTCTGATAGTAGCTTTGAATGGCACTCTTGATTGCTTCCAGCTCACTGATGACTTGACCTTCTACCCCTAATAAGTCAATTTCATTGTATCTTTTGTGGGAGTTAGCCATCCAATGGTGTGTTCTTGTCTCTGCTTTTCAACCATTGTATGACTTGACCATCTACCTCTAGTGAGTCAATGCAATGATGAATCTTTTGTGGGAGTTAGCCATCCGCTGGAAGAACTTTGTGTTCTTGTCTCCGCTTCTCAACCACTGTACTCTTGACCTCAGTCTCCAAGCTATTTCTTCCTTTTCTGCCACCTCCTCGAACTCTTTGGCTAAACTTGTCTTCTGAACTAGCTCATCATCAATAAGCATTCTTTGTTCTTATATGGTTTCCGAAGCACCCAACTGCTGAAGTACTTCTTCTTTCCTCTGCTTCCAGTCACCCTTGTTGCTTCTGCTCCATTGTATTAACTTCTTTCTAAGAAGCTTTAACTTATTAGCTTAAACGTAGGAGGGTCTGCCATTGTTCAGAAAAGAGTTCCACCAATCTTTGACTTTATCTTTAAAGCCCTCCACTTCTAGCCACCAATTTTCAAACTTAAAATAAGATTTCCTGAAATTACGGCCCCCACAATTAAGGAGGATTGGATTGTGATCAGATCCTATCCTTGGGAGTAAAGTCTGCTTGACCTGAAGAAAAACATTCTCCCAGTCTGCTGAATATGGAAAACCTGTCAATCCTAGAAGCACTGTTATAATTTTCTTCCCTCCTCCATGTGAAAGATCCTCAAATAAAGGAGAATCTACCAATTTTAGATTATTTATGCATCCGGAGAACTCTGCAATTGCCCTTGAGAGTCCGCGACGATATGTTCTCTCTGCCACAAACCTCATAACATTGAAGTCCCCACACACCACCCATGGTCCCTCACAAGTGTTTCTGCAACTTCTAAAGCACTCCGAAGTTCTCTTCTTCACTCTGTTACAGTCAGCATATACTGCAGTAAGATACCAAGTTAGATCCTGGTTTATAACAGTGAATTTACATGTAATCAATCAGCCCGAAACTTCCACCAGTTCTGCCTCCCATTCCGTTTAATTCCACATAATCAAGATCCGTCCCTTACTACCTCATTCCTCCAAATGCTCTTCCCCCACCCATCTATTAGCCCACAATTCTTAAAAGCAAATTCTTCACATCTACCTCTAGCTTAGTATGTATGAGGACGTAAATATTTGCTCCCCTTTGATGCACATTGCACAAGCTGCTTCACCATTTTTTTCTTATTTATCCCATTCAATCCCCTTACATTCCATGAGATAATTTTGTTTCTCATTGATCACCCATTAATGGTCTCCTCCACTTCTTCAGCTCACTTCTTGGTTCCCCATCCTTAATATTTAACATTAAAAATTAGATTTCTAACCTCATTCGGAACCAGTTGGTTGTCACTGTTACCACTATAGGGACACCCCCCTCTTTGGTCAAGTTTTTTAAATAACTGTTCTGCATCCTTTTCCAATCCATCGAACATGGCCCCAAACTGTTTGCTCAGCTTAATGATGTTATCTTGCACCCAAATCGTGGCATCAGACCCAACTACCTTTATACATTCACTTGAGTCGGATTGAATTTGCATTGGCTCCTCCAATGTCATAAATTGTCTTCTTCTTCTTCAACTCTGTTAAAGTTCGAGTTCGAGTTTCCTAAATTTTTTAACCACTGCCACCACATTCTTCGCTCCTCTTTACTGCATTTGCTCATCTGAGTTCCTTATATTAACTCTCTCCTCTCGTCTCCGTAGCTAAAGCTGGAGAAAAATTTATCCTCTTCGATGCTTCTCAGGAATGTGTTAGTTCTTTCTGTAAAAGGCTCAGAAACCAAAGGAGGTTTATTACTTATTCCTTTAGGCCTACTAAAACTTGGGTCCATACCTGTTAAATAAGAGGATGACCCAAGTTCATTTAAATGAGAATGCCCACTAGCTGTCTTTATTGGTCCACAATTTTTAAAATTGCTGCCACTTGCCATGTGTGCATCCCTTGTAACCCCTGCGTACAAACCCCTCTCCTTCTCGAAAACTGCTAGGTTCTTCACAGCAATTTCTTTTCCCCTTCTCTAATTTTTTTCTGCTACCTCAGACATCAGACTCTTTTCCTTTTTTCTGTTTACGTGAGATGAGATATCACACATCTGTTGTTTGGTAACCCCAACTTTTTCGTACCTTACCGGTACTTCGCATCTCACCGGCAACCTATAACTTCACTCGTCATCTTTGTTATTTGTATAGAAGTGGGAAATGAAATACATCCCACATTGGTTAAGTAGAACATTATACTCTTTCTTCTAGCCTATATAAAGAGCTTCACTTGTACATGTTAAGAC
>JAOTQR010000045.1:9140264-9151986 GCA_025774065.1 Solanum ossicruentum | reverse complement strand
CTTCAAACTTAGTCAATTTTTGAAGTTTTAGTCAAATCTTTTATGTTGAGTCAAAATCTTTAAAGTCGAGTAAAAAAATCTTTAAAAATCAAACCATTTTTTAAATAATAAATAAATCAATTAATCTTTTGTCGAGTCAACAGTTAGTCAAATCGCTTAATCGTAGGATAACCGCATTTAGCGGTCATTTCGAGTGCTTAACACCTTCTCGAAGTAGAAATATGAACTCGAATCTGAACTCTGGATTTTTAAGAGATTTTTCTGTTAGATCTTTTAAAATACTTTTATAGTTTCCTAATCATCCGTAAAATTAGGTGGCGATTCTGTGTCTTTTCGAATCTTGAGAATTAATTTTGCTTAAATTAATTAAGTCTAGATTGATTCTCGATTTTTGAACAATTTTCCAAATTTTTAAATTTTTCTTTAAAGTCGGTCATTTTTCGGTATAACAAGTCCCACCTAAGGTATTCTCCCAAGGCATGACATGTCTGCTATGTTTTGCATCCATCTCATGTAGGAGCAGAGTTTGGATTTTAATTAAAAGGGTTCAAAATTTGAAGAATTAAACACACGATCTAGTCAAAGAGAGTTCGATATATATTATATATACATAAAAAATTATTTTAATATTATATAAATAATATAATTTTTTACCAAAAGGGGTTCATCCGAACCCTCATTATATGCTGGCTCTGCCCCTGATCTCATGTATCGAAAACAACTCAACAACATAACATTTAAAAGTAAATATTATTGATAAAATTAATAATTTATCATCACTTGTTAAAATTAAATACATGCTGAATTCACACAAATTTATTTTTAATTGTGATTATACATAGTCTTGAGTAAATATTTTCAATTCACCATCGGTAAATAACTAAGATATTTTTGTTAGTTATTTAAAACTTTTTATTTCTTTATGTATTCTTTTTAAAAGCAAAAACTAAAAAATATACAATTAAACTAATGTAAGCTAATGAGTGGCGGCTTGTCTGGTAATAGGCATAAATCATGGGGAAAATCCACCTAATTGGACAACAACTATTACGTCCTTTCAATTCCAGAAATTTTCTTTACTACTTTCAAGGTGGTCAAGTTTGGGATCCCAAACCTCCCTGCCCCAACCCTCCTTAATACTCCCTTCTATCTTTTTTATATTCTCTTCGTCAATTTTTTATCCATTCCTTATTAATTTGACATAAAAATTAATAAGTAATAAATAATATGAATAATCGCTTTTTGAATATAATTTTTATTAAGGAAAAAATATTTTATTCATATGGCAAGTTTTTTCTTTTTTTATAATAAAAAAGAGAATATATTACACACAACCCTAAAGTGTGTTTCTCAAACTAATAAGTGATAGTTTACGTATGGAATTCACACTTTCAATAGTTTAGATATGAAACTAAAAAAAAAGAATAATTTAAACGTGTGATAAATAATAACATAACAAATAAATATAAATTAAGAAGGAAAAAATTACAACTATGCGATGATGCTATTTAAATAATTGTAAAATAAAACATTTCATCATTATTTTAACAATAAATTGTATCTTTTTATCTTTCACCAAATCAGTCGAAAGAAGTCATTAATTCCATGAAAGTTCTCTTATCAAATTCCCCAATTTAACAAATTTTATCTCATGGTTATTGTTTGGATAAGTTGGATACACGTTATTAGAAAATAAAGAATTAGTGATATAATTTTTTTTATCTAAATAGTAAAAGTCTCATGCTAATCTTATTTAATTATGAATTAACGATAAATTGTAAAAAAAATAAATAAATCCATTTCACTAATATTTCGTCCAATTCGTCTAAGTCTGAATTAGTTGTTGACTCATCTTTTAAAAAAAAGGTTGATGTATAGCTCAAATTGTTCCATAAAATTTCTTTATCAAAATAATTTTAATTTTTTTTATATATGGCCATATAATTAAGAAATATAATAATTTTATTAGATACTAAAAAATATAAAAAAACAAATAAAATAATTAGTAAATTTTATAAAAATTAAACGAATCGTGAATTATAACCTATTATTTAATCAATTTTAATCAAGTAACTTTTGGGGTCATTTGAACTTTTGGTTCCCTATTTTATGAAGATATTTAATATTTTGTCCATCATAATAATACAATTTTTGGCAAGGCATATCTTTACATTGTACAAATACCATAATATACTATTACAAGTTATGCAGTGCGACTTCAGTTTATAAAAAACTTATGCCTCATTAAATATAAATTCGATTTCTAGAAGGCAAAAATCAGACATTTTGAAAAGAGAAAAAAATTAAAAATCAACTTATTTTAAGAACAAAAAGCGTAGTGTTAATTTTTATGTCTTTTAAATGGCTCAATAATTTGTCTATATTATTAAGCCAACTCATTTTGAGTGGCCTAAAATGAGCAAAATCCATTCATTTAATACTCGTTCTATGTCAAAATAATTGAATTGTTGGGGGAAATTTTTGAGTTTTTAAAATAATTGAATTGTTAACTTTTCGAAGGATATGTTTGAATTTTTTTTTCCAATTTTGCCCTTTATTTTTCGTGAATTTAGTATTCGAAATAAATGATGCATTAAACGAGTGTTTAGAGTTTGAAAATGATAAAATATTATCTTTATTTTTTTTCTTAATACATGTGAAATGACGTAAAAATTCAATTATTTTGAAACAGGGAGAAAATCATTAGAGAGATGGCAAAATGGATATTTGTTAGAAGAAGTGAGGTTCATTTGAGAGGGGCTACCTTTATAAATAAAGCCACAGGAGGTCTATACCCTCCCAAATTAAGGTAAAACACATTATTCTCTTCCATCACCCCACTCCAAGTTTTTATAACTAAAAGTCCTCACTACACATTTTATTCACTTTCATTTCTGCACCAGAAAGAGAAAAAAAAAAAAGCAACAAGCAGGATGAATAGTGATGATCCAATGCTACTCATTTCTCAGTACTACCCTCAACAGCTAAGTCAACAAGGTTAGTATACCATCACTACTTTCTCTTTAGGATTGCGGGTCGTTTGGTTGGGAACAACTTATTCTAAAATTAATTATCCCATCACTACAATATAAATGGTAGGAGAATTTATTCCAAACTTAGCAACTAAACAAGATATCAAAATTTTATCCCTTCACTATTTTACTATCCCGTGATTATTTATTTTTATCCCTAGTGTATAACACTACTACTAAATCACTTTTTTTCAGTTAAAAATGTTTGGCGACTATTTTCACAAATATTTTAGTTGACTTGATTAGAAAAAGAAGGAAAACTCCGGTAATGTTTTCATATGAAAAATTATGAAGTTTTTCATTATTTTATTAAGAATCTGTTTTTTTCACTTTTTTTACACTATTAGTGTATATATATATAAATTACAGGAGAAGGGAAACCGAGGAGGAGAAGAAAGAAGAACAAAGGAGAGCACGGGGTGATGATGAATAATATGATGAGGAGGAGGAAACTAAGTGAGGAACAAGTGAATTTGCTCGAACAGAGCTTTGGACATGAACACAAATTGGAGTCGGAGAGGAAAGACAAGCTTGCCTCGGAGCTAGGACTAGACCCGAGGCAAGTTGCTGTATGGTTCCAAAACAGAAGGGCTCGATGGAAGAGCAAGAAACTTGAGGAAGAATACTCTAAGTTGAAAAGAGAACATGAAACGAATATTGTTGACAAATGCCGCCTTGAAAATGAGGTTCGTCGTCTCTCTTTTTATATTAAATCACCTAAAAGATAATTATATATAAATAATAATTTTTTTCCAAAAGAATAATTTATATGAGTGACGGTGAAACAAGAATATAAATAATTAATATAATTTAAAGAAATATCTCATGAAAAGTTAAAAGAAAAAGTTTAATACTCCATATTGCTTGAAAGTTGTTATAAAATGACGTCAAATATATTGCAAACTTCAAAAATAAAAATAATATTTTTATTTTTTTTTAGTTATTCGATATCTATTTAAGAGTCTCACTAGTATAAATTTGTGATAGAAAATCTCATTTTAGGCTAGAGTGCACCTCATCCAAAAAATGATTCTATTTTAAGGATCGAATCTAAAGTTTTTAATTAAAAAAATGTATTTATCGCTTTGACACAATCTTTTTATGAATTACGATTTAAAAAATGAAAATAATGACTTAAAAATTAGAATGGACAAATTATTTATAAAAAAAAGAAAACACCAAACGAAATGACAATAATGATAATATCCCACGTATGTGTCCAAAAGAAAGTAAAATAAAAATGGAGAGACACTGGTAATGTATTGATAAGCATGGAGCAAAGGTGTGTTGCATGTTGATCAATAATTCAAAAGAAAGCCAAATCAATTAATACATGTAACCTCAGGAGAAATGATTTTTTAATCATTTCTGTAGAATTTATTTTAACTTTTTTTGTAAAATCCAGTAATTTTTTTATTTATATTGTAAGTGGATAAAGAGATATTTTCTGTGGTAAACCAATACAAAGTCGAGAAAGAAAGAAACTTGGAGACAGCCACCCCCAGTGGCAGCAAAAGTTGCTAAAACCTCCAATAGTTTTGGATTGGCATATTTCAGCTTCTAAGTCAAAATACAACTTTTTAAGTAATTTCTAAGTATTTCGATAGAATTAAAAAGTATTTATAATTATTTATTTTTTAAGATAAAATAATAAAATTAAGTTAGAAATCTTATTTATGATTTTTGATTTACAAATTTAATCACAAAACAAAAGCTAATTAAAATGGAGTCAAAACTGTAGAATTAGAAGTCTAATTCATACCCAAAAAACTAACTCAAACGGAAGAGAATTGTTCGGAGTTCATCCATCTCATTAATCACTAATGTAGGACTTTTATCTTTCTTCAATAGTAACTTTCAAAAGTTTAAGCAGATACAAATTTTAAACTAAATATTCGTCTTTACCTATACTACTATTCAAAAGTTTGTTGTTTTCCTAAATCATGTGTCTAGTCAAATTGTGTTAAAATCTTTACACTTTGAATAGATTAATGTATCTATGTTGCATGGTAAAGAGACAAGCTTGTTAGTACAGGTTTTGAAGCTAAAGGAACAGATGTGTGAAGCAGAGAAGGAGATACAACGGCTGTTGCTGGAGCGATCCGACGGCGTCTCAAGCAGTAGCCCAACCACTTCATCACTGTCAATGGAAGCAGTCATGGATCGTCCTTTTCTTGAGGAGTTAGGGTTCGATAATACTACTTTTTATGGACCTGCTCAAGGATGGGAATGGGCTTATAACCTCTACAATATAACATATCTTATGTGACCCATCACTATTTATGTGTATGTGTACATTAATCTTTGTTTGACTAGTGCATGTGTATCATTCTTAGTAAATAACTAGCTAGATATATGGTATATATATGACTTTGACTTTTGAATAATTTAAGCGTCTATGTTGCAATAAGTTTATCTTTGTACGATCCATAATATAATTAGCTTACATAAAGGCAGATAAAAGAAATTTGTTGTCAAAAATGCAATAATCATATAATTTGTATCAAATTTGTTGTCCAAATTTTAGCGATATGTGCTTTTGTTGCTTCATGCTTGTCTAATGCCTGAGAACTCACACGAAAAAGGCTCTACAATGTAGATTGCTTATAATAACTTGAATTTATAACAAGTAACCTGCTATGGCATGTAAAATTGATATTGCAAAAATATTATACACATGAAATTGACTATAATAAAAATAAATTCAAGATTTTAAGTTTATCGGTTTATTATTCTAAGACAACACAATAACTAGGTTTGAGAGATTATTTAATTCCACATATTAAGTGAATCCTTAACATAAATATAAAATTTGTTATTTCATTATAGATCTATCCCCGACTGCAAATCGATGATATAAATAAGCATACAAAATATAAAAGGACACATCACATATTGATCTACATTCGCTAATAATTTTTTTAAAAGAAAGAAAATACAGACAGATTGTTTTGTATCAAAATGTATATGTTGTGTATATCATAATTAATATACAAAAAGAAATAATTTGTTGTTATTATTGATTTGCTTTAATCCATGTTTAAAATGGATATCCAGGTTAAGCACCATTATCCTCATCAAGAATTCATGCAAATCACAGCTTCTTTTTTTTTGAAAGGTCAAGTATATATATATGAAATTTTTATCAAATTGTGACTTGCACTTTTGATCTTATGTGTCACAAATAATTCTTATGTTCCAGTAAAATTATAAATTCTACTGAGGCTTATTAAAAGCTTGAAAATTCATTTAGTTTTGTAATTGTAGAAACTTTTGACAAATTGAGGGTTGAGGTTTGAAATTATAGTTTAAATTTGAAGCTATTCGATGGAAAATTTAATCCATTTCAAATGGGTTTTCATAATTGAAAATTCATAAAAGACGAAACTAATTTTTTGTGTGTGTAATTTTGTAAATATGTGTATAATCATTTGTTATAACTAGTGTATATTTTTATACAAGATTGATGGTATCTTATCTACAGTAAATGTATAATATTACTAGATTGGGCTACATCCTGACTCAGGGAAATTAAAATATTAGAGTTTGTTTTATGAACATAGCTAATTCCTATAGTATCTGCTTCCATTTGCTTGACAACAAACACCGAAGGGATTACAAATATAGTATGTCACCATAAATACTTCTTCTTGCTCCTTCCTGTGTCAGCTCATGTGCTACTTTGTTTGGTTTTCTAAACACAAGTCCCAACTTTACTTTGTCCAACCTATTCATCAATCATTTACAGTCACATATTAAAGAATCATATTTTAATTAGATTACCTGTGCGTAGCATTCAAATTACCTCGCTTGCATCCGTGATGATTTCCAACGGAACAAATTGGTGACTTGTGGCTATTTGTAGGCCCAATCCTCTTGCCTGAATTACTTGATATACTCTATGTTCATTTATGTGTATGTTTTACATTAAAATAAAATTGTCGTGTATTGTTTGTAGGTTATGTGTTTAAGTCGTGAAAGTAGACATTAATAATTGCCTACATCACATTTTTTGGGATGCGATCCTTATATTTTATTTGGATTGTTGTTATGTATTATTTCATAATATATTATATTATGTTGTACTGTAATGTATTTTATTGTACTGAATTGTTTCAATGACTACAATATTTGAATAGATTGTATTATTCTTTGCCGTTATATTCATAATCTGAATGATAAATAACAAGAAATTGAAGGTAGATTCTATGAAAAGATAAGATAAATGATAAAGTAGAATTAATTGGGGGTGGACAAAAAAATCAGAAAATTGAAAAATCAAACCGAACAGAACTAATTTGGTTTTTTGCTTTCGATTTTCGATTTTTCGGTTCTTTTTTTTTTGAAAATTTCGATTCTTCGATTCGGTTCTCGGTGTAAGGGTCTTGAAATCGCAGTGCATCGAAAAATCCAAGTTTTATTATAATATATACTTCTAAATTTTTATTTTAAAATTTTAACACAAGCCCAACCCAATTTTAACCCAAGCCCATATTTTGCAAATTTTGTAAATTTTATTACAATATATATACTGCAGTTCTTTGGATGTGGTTGGTGTTTTACCCTTTATGTTAAATTTTTTTACTTTATATGGTTCTACTACTGGAAGGTGCTTTCACTTTATAATATATAACAAGCTCCTATAGTTGTTGTGTACTGATCCGTTATGATGTTCGTACAAGAAGATGTAGCTATACGTGTTAAATAGCCAATCAAATAGGCCCACAAAGTCTAATTTTATAGTACATTTTACTTTGTTCTTGGTACAAAATGTTGATGTTGTGTTGGTACTTTTGTTGTATACTTCTAAATTTTTATTTTAAAGTTTTAACTCAAGCCCAACCCAATTTAATCCAAGCCTATGTTTGCAAATGTTGCAAATTTTATTACAATATATATACTGCAATTTTTTGGATGTGGTTGGTGCTTTACCTTTTATGTGAAATATTTTTACTTTATGTGGTTCTGCTATTGGAAGGTACTTTCACTTTATAATATGTAGCAAGCTCCTATAGTTGTTATACTACTAACCCTTTATGATGTTCATACAAGAATATGTAGCTACACGTGTTAAATAGCCAATCAAATAGGCCCACAAAGTCTAATTTTATAGTACCTTTTACTTTGCTCTTGGTACAATATGCTGATGTTGTGTTGGTACTTTTGTTGTTGGCTTATAATATATAAAATATATTGTGTGTACGAATATTATTTGTTACGCCCCGGGAGGGTATCCTAGACGTGACTGGCACTCGGAGACTATTGCTAGCCCCCAAGCGGGTCACTCAGTCTATTTGCCATCGTTCAGTCAATTCATCAGCGGAATAGAAATGATATATTGATAATAAATGTTATCCGTCAGTAGGCTCATACTATCAATCATCAGTCTATCATAAGGAAATGGAATAGATAACGAAAATCTCAAATGTAAGGAATGAAAGAAAGAGGGAAAAGAACCCCCGACATCAACATCAACATCTACATCTATGTCTATGAAGCCTCTATACTATAGTCTAAGATGGTACTATGACATGCCATGGCTACCAACATTAAATAAAAAACTAAAAATCAATAGAAACTAAACATCCTCCAAATGCAGGGGAGGACTCACCACTGTCTGAAATTGAGAGCTCTGAACCTCAACGATCGGGCTGCTGAAGTCCTCGGTCTATCGAATCTGCATCATAAAATGGTGCAGTGCTAGAGGGGCGTTAATACGTGGAATATACTGTATGTAAAACGGACTAAAGAAAAAGGAAATAGTTTAATCATCACTCAACCTCACCTTAGATATAAAGGACAAGACTCTATCACCTCACTAGCTATCAAGCATCAAACATTCACATCACATCAGAGTTCTATCATCATGAAACTTATCTAGGAGTTTCTATAACCGACAACCATTACCTATGAGCCGGTAGTGATACAACGAAGAGATGTTGTTGGCACATCCATTCAGTACTATGCCGGGGTAAAGGATGAGTCTGTCAGTGAATACAATAGTCTGTCAAGTCCCCTTTCGGGACAAAGAAAACGTCCGCTTTCACAGTCCAATCCTCTTCTACGCTCATCATGTAGTTAATGGGTTCAAGTGAGACTCACTATTATCTATTTCGGTGCTAATACTCCTCTCAACACTCAACTTGCTCATAAATCTATCAATCCTTAAAAAGACCTCATCACGCAACCTTTACGGGTAAGATTTTCTATCCAATCTAAGGAAATTATACCTATTCAACTTTATCAACAATGGTTTCAGCTATCACAGTCATCAACATACTCACTTCAGGACTCAGACTTAGTCAAGTATCACTTTCAGACATTCAAGGCTCTAGACATCCCCCTAAGTTCATTATTCAAGTCTTTACAGAGAGTAATTTTAAGGATCAAGTCACAATTACATAGTAATGAAAATATATAGTAAAGGTTAAACATGATGATCATCAAACTTGGATATAAAAATATAGTTAAAACAAGAATTCAAGATACTATCCAAGAATTTAATATTAACATTCAAGAAATTTCAAGAAAACATGATTCAAGATTTTCAACGTATGATTTCCTCATCCTAACTCTATATTGGCACATGGGAGATCAATCTCATGCTTTTGGGTAGCCTTTACATACCTAAGAATGAAGATTTCTTCAAGAAATTTGAAAAATTCTTGGAACCCTTACTCTTTCTCTCCATTTCTTCTCTCTGACTTAGTGTGAAAATCTTGAAAAAAATGGGTTTAAAACCTTCTTCGTACAAATATACGTTTAAAAATCGACCTGGGGATATATAAAAATATCGTGAAAGAAAATATTGCCCTTCCCGAATTAAAAAAATAAACTGCATCCCCATGCACTAGTGGGCGATGCGCACTAATGCAAAAATGCACTTTTTCACAAATTTTCTATTTCCGTCGAATTTTCGAAAACAAAATAAGTGTAGTTCCGCATCCTCTCTGTCGCGGAAGTGGCACGGAAATCTCACTGTTTTAGGCTCTCTTTGGAAAATTTAATTTGCGTTTTTTCGCAATTAAGCCGAGGAGAGACCATTTTCCGACTCAATTTTTCACACTGATCGCAAATCTGATCTCGAATTTTTTATCGGCGTTTGAGAAGACACGTTGCGCGCACGATAAAGTTTAGGGGCATTTTAATAATTTTACGAGGTGTTACATTATTGCCAAAAAAGAGAGGCTATATGAGTGTAAAATAAAAATAGGACTAAGAGCCCGTTTGTCTTAACTTAAAAGCTAGTCAAGCCTGCTTTTAAGCTCTTTTTAGCTTATAAAAGTGTTTGACAATTTTCAAAACAGCTTTAAAAAGTTTATTAAAATAAATTAAAAGTTAAAAGCAGCACCCCCAACTCTTTATTTTTTAGCTTAAAAGTTATTGTAGTTTGATAAAAAAATTACCTATTTATCCTAAATATTTTTTCATTTTCCCAAAAATATCCTTAACTAAAGTAACCCCAACTACTCTCTCCCTTCTCATTAGTTCAATTCAAACCACAGCCCAACACTCTTCTGCTCTTCGAAACCACCGTCGAGTAGTGTTCTTCTCACGCTGTTCTTCTCGTTTAATTAAACACTTTTATTTGTATCAAACCTTCTAATATTGGAATACGAATGTATGTTTATTTATATATAATATTGTCCTTCTTTCACTTTTTTTCAATAAATAATTTATGATAGCAAGAGAAATACTTGAATGATAAATAAATATTATTATTCATGAATATAACTAAAAAATATTTTAAATTCTTTATGTGAAATAACGGGCAAGGTGCATGCCATTAGAAAGAATAAGCATTATTGGTTGGTTAAATGTTGAAAGTTTCTTGGGAGGACAAGAAAAATTGGAATAATTGGTAATATCTCAATCATGTTTCGATTTCGATCATGAAAAAGAGACATCTTAAAATTTTCATGTGATTTATCCAAATTATATATTTTAAAAATTAAAAATAAATTATGTATATAAAAATTTACTTAAATAATAAGTTTATATTGATATTGAATCAAAATATAAATTTATTTTATTTTTTCTATTTTCTTAGGCAAAAAAATCTTAAAAAGTAATTAGTTTTTATAATGTTAACAATTTGAAGGGCACTTCAGACATTTTCATTAAAAAAGTGCTTAACAACACTTTTGTGCCAAACATATTAACAACTTTTTTTCTAGCTACAACGTTTTATCCAAACACATGACTGTTTATTTTTTAAAGGTAAAGTATTAAAATGCCCTCCAACTTATCCAAAATTATTGATTTCTTCCCTAAATTATTGTCAGGCCTAAGAACGTCCTCCAAATCGACGAAACAGGCCCAATTACACCCCTCCCATTTGGTGTGTTGTGCACGCGGCACATCAGTGTGTGGAAGTTTGAAAAATAGGCCACATCAGTTTTTTTTTTAAATTTTTTTAAAGAAAACTTTTTCCTTTAAATTTTTACTAAAAATATTATTATTATTTTAAAAATAAAATGAGATTAAAAGTTTATTTTTTGAAAAAAAATTCATATTTTGAAAATTTTAACTCAAACACCCCCCACCTCATACAAAAAACAAATAAATTATTTTTACAAAAAATTTAAATTTTAAAATTTTTATTTTTACTCCACCCCATGATCCCATCCCCTCAACCTCCCGCCCCCCCACCCATCCACTCCATACAAAAAAATTAAAAATTATTTTTT
>JAOTQR010000045.1:9123673-9140164 GCA_025774065.1 Solanum ossicruentum | reverse complement strand
TTACTAATTAATATATTTTTAAAATACAATATATATCTTAAACATTTAATTTAATATTATTTATAAATACCTATATTTGTCTACTATAAATTTTTAATTTTAAATAATTAACTTTTATTTTAAAAATTTAATAAAACTTTGTAATTACACTCGTTCAACCAAACAACACACTTGTAATTATACTTTGGCAAACAAACAAGACAGTGTAATTATCGAGGAGGTAATTACAGGGTATGTAATTACTACCCTGGTAATTACACCAATTCCAATTACCAAGTGACTTTCCAGACTGACCCTAAGCGTGAATGATGGAATAAGGTCGTGCGTTACTAATTAAGAAGTAAGCCAACTTCAAAAGGACGTAGTTTAAAGTAGGAAAGGATGAGAAAGGACAAAAATGCCCTTATCATAATCCAACTTATGACTCGTAAATGAGATCGTGGATTGTCGCTGGCCAATGTGACATGGGTCTACGAACCCCTTTTATATAGGTCGTAAGCCCAAGTATGGATCGTAAATGAGCTCATCTTGTTAGGTTTTGAAAAACTTCAGAAGTTTGAAAATTGGGCCAAGGTTCTACGGGCCTGGTTTATGACTCGTAGATTGGTCTACTACTCGTAGACCAGCTTGTAGTCTGGCCTATTTTCCTAAAAATTTCTCTAAGTATTAGAGGGGATACTATGAACCCCTTTCTACAATCCATAGAATGATCTACGGGCCGTAAACTTAATGTAACACTTCAATTCTTTTAGCTAAGATTGAGTCATCTTTCATATGATATAGAATTTTAATTGATAATACTTAATTGATCATAGATGTTAAAGTCAATTTCTTAGTGTGGGAATAGAATTGGAGATGATATAAGGTCGCGGTTCTAATGTAAGATTTTATAAAAGTTAGATGGACCAACGATTTTTAGGTTGTATATATATATGCTAGGATCTATTCCTAAATATTTAAAGTATATTAGATATGATTTACAGTCATAGGGGATCTTTTACATCAAACCAAGTCCAAAAAATTTCTAGTAACTAAGTTTTTGTATGAGTCAATAGAATGGTCAACTTCAAATGACAATATCTCCTAAAGTAAATGAGTTAGATGACCCATAATATATCTAATCGAAAATATTTGAATTAGCTTTCCAACACATCCATTTTGCCTTAACCAGAGTTTGGAGTAGAAAGTTATGACCATTTTAGTGAAGGGGTGCAGAGCTATCTGAAGGTTCGCGCCTGAAGTGCGTCGCGGACCAAATGCGGACCCTCACTGAATAAGCAATGACGTTTTTTTACTTTTTATTTTGAGTATACTTTTATCCTAAAACCTCTGGGGGTCTATTTTAAGGTCCCAAAATGCATAAAACGTCAGTTTTCGTAACCAAAACCCTCTCCCTTCACTCCTAAACATAAACGGTCAGGAATCATCAAGAAAATCATCAAGTTAGGATTAGCTTTCAAGATTCATCCTCAAAGTGAGTTATTTTTCATAAATTTCAATTTACCCAACCCAAATTTATTTATCTATTCATGAATCTGTAATAGAACCTTACACCATAACCTAGGGTTTCAAAAAGACGAAATATAAAATTCTCTAGATTTTTACTACCTAGTAGATATTTTTACTTCTTCTAGAAATTAGGCTAATAATACATATGAGCTAACTAATTAAATTTTTGGCTAGTTAATTAAATCACAAAACAATTGGGTCAAATCAAACTTAATATCCAACATACTTCTCATCTACTATTTCTTTGAAAATCAAAAGGTAACTTCTATCATAATTTCACAGTTTTAATTTTTTTCTCCTAGATTTCCTTTTTCTTCACCAAGAGTTTTGATTATTCTCTTTTGTTGTTGAGTTTTGTTGTTTCGAAGCTGAATTGAAGAAGGCCATTTCAAACTCTTTTGGACAGATCCATAAGATTTCAACTTATACTACTTTCAAGGTATGTATTTTTATGAAAACTCTATCTAGTTTTGAAAAAAAAAAAGTAATTAAGTGTAATTTTGGAGTAGATATGAGGTGTAGTTGAATGGATTTGAGGTGTATCTGTACAGAAAAGGTAAAGACACAACTAATTTTGTGTTGGGTGTTGTTTGAATAACCTGAAAACATTTTGATAAAGCTGTATATAAAATGTTAGAACATTTGTATGTGATTTAATAATTTTTTTGGGCATATTTTGAACTTTTTTGTAGTTGTATTTGTGCAAAACTTTGACAGTGTCAAATCAATATTCTGGGTGTTTTAAATTTGTAGTTGTATTTGTGCAAAACTTTGACAGTGTCAAATCAATATTCTGGGTGTTTTAAATTTGTTATGTGTAAGTGTTTAACTTAAATTTTGCATTTTATATTAATTACTATTGGTGTAATGTACCACAAATTTAATAAATTAAAGTTGAAAAAAATGACAAAATTGAATACAATTCATTCAGTCTGAGGCGCGGATATATCGCTTTCTTTATGGAGATTCAAGCCCACAGCAACAAATGTTTTCACCGATCCAGCAATGTTCTATTTGACTTATCCCCTCCAGGATACAACAGCCTTTCACAAAACTGTAAGTCAACAAACTCTGGACAAGAGTTGAGTCTCGAGCTCCACAAAAAGGATACCTCTTTTTAACTAATAAGAACTCTTCTTTTACAAACTTTGTGCACTCTATATTTTTATCATGTGTTGTGTGTACCTAAAACAAATAAAGACCACCACTATTTATAGTTGTAGAAGTCTTCCATGCAATGAATAAAAAGTAAATAAGATAGATAAAAAGTGTTGGAAGCTTCGACGAGCCCAACACACCCACTATAGAGGACCTAGAATGTACTACACACACTACACCAACTATTTGACGTTGGTTGGCCTTTGATTTTATAAATTCTTAGTGCACAATAATACTTAGGCGGCAGTGCCGACCACATATCATTCAGACGGTATAATCGACCATATATCACTCAGGCGGCGGATCCGACCATATAATAGAATAACACCAGCGCACTAAGAACTTAAAAATCGACTAAGGCTTAACCGGGAAAATTAAGAGAAGAGAACACTTTTATTAATACAAAATACAATTACTTACCTCACTATTTTTCTCTTCTCTCCCTATAGACACTCTTGGCACTCTTTTCTAACTTCTTCACTTCTTTCTTGATTTCTGGATTTCTGGATGGTGAAAATAAGAAGCCTAAGGGGTATTTATACTAATCCCCTTCTAAAATGGACGGCTAGGATCATTTTGATCCAATGGCGACAATTGATGGCCTAGAATCTTCTCCTAAAATAACTAGATATTTCTTACTAAATATCTTGGATATTTACATATCAAAACTAGCCTAGAGTCTTCTAGAAACTCCCAGAGCCTTCTTGCATGATCTACAGACTTCTAAGAAATTCTAGAGAATTTCAGAGTCTTTCAAACTGTTCTAGAGAACTCCACACGTCTCTAGAACCTTCTAGACTATTCTAGAGAACTCCACACACCTCTAGAACTTTCTAGACTTTTCTAGAGAATTCTCCACATCTCTAGAACCTTCCAGACTATTAGAGAAAGTAAGAGATGATAATTTTAACAAAAAGTTTAAAGATTACATTGATTACAAGATGTAATGAAGTAATAAAGAGTAAAATAAAGAGAGTGGCAACAAATGCCATCAATGGAGGAATCCTATGGTTGCTGCCCTTAACAGGCAAAACTGCTCAACATGAGCAGTAACTCCAAAGTGGAGTAATGCAGCAACAAATAACCATTAAGCAGTGACACTTAACAATGCAAATAAAGTCCGTAAACAAATGGATTGATAATTGTTTATTAACTGCCAAGAAATGCTGCCAAAGGAAAAGTTACACTAATTTCCTTAACATTTTATAATATTACAATGCACCACTTTTTTAACAATCCCCCATTCATTTTAATATTATAAGAGAGTCTATCAGTTGAAGGAAGACTACCATACATAATGAAGATGTGATTTGCATTGAACTTCCACTTAGTGAAATAGTAACTTTTACTCCAGAGTCGTAGTGGTCTTAGACATGAACTATATGACTGCTTAAGAAAAATAAAATATTACTGCTCATACATAATAATCAAGGTGTTGACATGAGCTTTACTAGCCAACACATTACGGCCTTGTGTTATCCTGGTTTCATGAGTGTCTTTGAGAATAAGCCCAATTCTCATAGGAAGCGGCCTACTTCCACACTCACATAGGTGAATGTCAGGAGTGCTCATATAATCTGACACCCCACTCATACGAGATACAGATTTTCATTAAGAGTTCATAGACTCAACATTCACAAATCATTATATGATAAATGCACTCACATCATAAGGATTAAGTAAAATTAATTTTACTGCATTTCACAACAAGTCATCTATGATTCATTTTTTCTGTTGAACCTGGTTATAGGACCTCTAGTCCCCAAGTTGGGTTTTCTCATATACAACTCAGATTTTGTAGGCTTCAATCGCATCCCCCTCAATGTACTTCAGACCCTTATCTTGCTAAGGCCTTAGTCTATGAATCTGTAAGATTTAACATCATTAGTAAATGGTATACCGTTGATTAATAAGATCTCACAATATTGTGTTATATCTTTATGGGTCTGAATTTATCGTTACAATAATGATTTTGTACTCTACCAAATTTTTTGACGTTATCACATTTAATCAAAATGAGGAAAATTAATTTATCAAAATAAAGTGCTTGATATAAAGAAATCAATTCACTTTTCCACTAGTTGAAGCAAATTAAAAAGTTTTTTACTTCAACCTCCATAGTGGAGTTAGCAAATGATATAATTTGATTTTCTCATCCCCACAAATATCACCAATTTTTTTTCTTATCTGGTTTGCTTGTACCTACCAAGAACTTTTACTGCAAACACAACTTTAAGTCAAATTATTAGTTACATATCTCATAGTTTTTATTAGGCTAGCAAACTCTTTTTTTCTTTGTATTCGCGCCTCAGCCTGAATAAATTTTATTCAATTTTGTCATTTTATTTTGTCAACTGTAATTTATTATATTTGTGGTATATTATACCAACAATTACTAATTGGTTAAAGAGTGTTTAGCTTACTTCTTATGCTAAGAATACTTATTAAAGAGTGGTTAAAGAATGTTTAGCTTACAGTTACTGAACATCATCAAAGGTGCTTCAGATGATGTTCAATTGTATTTTCACTTTTATGAAAATTTTGAAATCTTTTTGTATGGTTTGTTCTTTATATATATTTTCTCTAGCTTGTTTGTTTTTGTACTAGCTTGCAAATAGATTAGTAATTGTTCAGAAAATTTTGGAGAAATAATACTTTCCATAACTTCAATTCTTTTCTGAAGATAAGTGAGATGACCATTTTTTTTTATTCCATTTAACTTTATTTCATCATGAATCATTCTCCCTGGAGACATAAAGACTTCTAGATCCCCCCATCGACCTATTTCTTTTTATAAATAATCACCTTTAAATCCTTTGGCAAAAGAATCTCTAGATATAGAGTAATCTTATGCTAGGGGTACTGGTCATGGGAGTAGTTGTCATATTTCCTGTCCTAGGTCGTCGAGGCGTCTGGCTTCTTTTCTTTCTAACAGTAGAAGTGAGCCCTTTGTATGGACTATCACCACAATCATCCATGTTGTACAACAAGAATTTGTGCTACTACAAGCAAATGGGTACCAATTAAATTGTTAAAAGTACATAATACAAAGATAAACTTGAAAATTGCTACAACAACTTAATCAATGCAAAAACCCATCAAATGAACACAAGAATAAATCACCATTAACACCATCACAATTAAAAATATTCTTACATTCCAAAACACAAGCACATTAATCGAAGCACACCCACATGTCAAGAAAGTTCATTTTAGTAGAAACAAATGACCAACCACAGAATACTCAAATACAAAATAACATCAAACAAATACAAGGAAAGACACTCCCTCAAAGAAAAAATAAGCATCAAGAAAAAATCCTCACATTTCTAGAACACAAGCACATTAATCAACACACACCTACATGTCGAGAAAATTCATGTTTTTACAGAAGCAAATGACTAACTACAACATACTCAAACCCTACAAAACATCAAACAAATACCTTCATATTGATCAATACACCCCATATGAATAAACACCTAGGTACATGATAAATAATCAAAAGATAAAAATGCACCTTCTGATGCCTCTCAGCAGATAAAAAATGTGACTCCAAATGAATCTTGAAACAGAAAAAAATTAAAGAAAGATGAATTTTTTTTCTACAAGTGATAGCATTAGAGAAGTAAAGACAGCAAACGGGTGTTGATAAATTGATGAGAGTTTAATAGTAGTTGTAGTAAAGACAATCCTTTCCATTTTTTCATTTTGTTTTCTTTCAATATGATGAGTTTTTTTCTTCTTGAATTGACTTTTAACCAAACTGAAATTGGCTGGACTTTTCACTTTACAAATCCCCTCACCTTTTCATCATCTCCACCTCTTCCATTTCAATCCATCCTTCTTCTTCTTCTTGGAGTGATGCAGAAAAGTTGTAAACTACAACGAAATGTCAGCTTTTGAGTTTTGTGCATTATATCTTCATTAAATTTCATGTTGTGAAATTATATCGTGGATGTTACTGTTGTTGTTATTGTATTTTTATAATTAGCAGTTTTATCGCACGTGCATTGCACGTATATGCTGAGTCAAAAATGCATACTATCATTAAATAGCAATGCTATTTAAGCATAGTTTTAAAAAATTAATTTTTACATGAAAAAGTAAAGTGGGCTCTTATGTATGTCAAGTCGGAAAATTCATGATTGTAAAGTAGCAAAATTCGTCATGATCCAAATGCTGACCTTAATTTGCAACATTACTTTCCTGTTGATCCATTTTTCCTTATTGGATTGATTCATGGTTTTGTTTGTTTTAATTACTTTCCTATTATGTTAATAGTATTTACACTCTCAATCCAAGAGTCAAAGAATGTATCATTTTTCCTGAGGCACAACGGATAAGAAAGTGGCCTAATTTAAATACTTATGGCTTTGGTTTCGATCCTGTTAGGTTCAAACACAAAGTGATTAGAATTTACCAAGAGAAAAATTTATGGCCATAGTAATGGTTCTCCTTATTATAAGTCTGAAACCCAAGTTTACACAAATTGGTATTGGAGAAGTAAAGTAGGACATGTCATGTTCTATTTTTTTATGCAGAAACCCAAGTTTACACAAATTGGTATTGGAGAAGTAAAGTAGGACATGTCATGTTCTATTTTTTATGTAGGATATACAGAGTGAATCTCTATTGAAAGCTTCACTGATTGGTTTCTGATACAAATCGAATGATCTACATGAAGAATATGATGTTGTCTCCCTCCTAGATTTCAGCGTTTCACATGATGAAGTTTAATTCATACACTTTTTGTTGTTTAATCCATTTAGATTATAAAAAATATGTTGCTATATATAACGAATTTACTATTACTATTTTTTTACAGGAGAATTAGAAAGAAATATTACAAAATCAGGCACAATCTTAATCTAGTAGCGATTAGTTGCAAGTATTTTACCAAGCTGTGAGAGGAGAAAAAAAAAAGAAGAATGTATAGTCTTGGATCTCAAGCAAAACTATTTTACGGGTTGAATCTTCATGCCTCTTTTGGATGTGATGCTTCAACCTCAACACCATTTTTAAATGAACAAACAACACTAATAGATATGGATGAGTTTGTGAAGAAATTGATTCCCTCACTGACTGATCAACATGTTTTCTATACTTGTTAAGCGGGTATGTGAATTGATTTCTTCACCCTCATCATAGTCGGATACTCTTATCGAGCAAGTATCATCTATGGCATCTCCAGTTCCTATTGCTCTTGCTCCTCCTATGCTAATATTGTTAAGGTTCATGCACCGATTTCTGATGATGATCGTGATTCTTTAGTCTCTCATTAGTTACTTTTGCTCTTAAAATACTGTCATCGTTGCAAATATTTTCAGATTTTTTGCTTAAATATTATCGTGGAGGATTCTTTGAACATGATTATGCAATTTGTATTTTATTACGAATTTGGGACTTTGTAGAAAGTTAATTTATATGAATTAATTAACTTTTGTGACTTTATTATATATGTTTGAATGGATATATTCAACATGTGTGTGTGCGCGTGTAAATTTGCGATAAATTTATGAGCAATTATTTTCATTGTTAAAAAAAGTAGAAATGTATGAACATATATGGTGATGAAACTAATAACAAAATATTTGATTGTCAACAAGATCTGACGACAAAATACATATCAAATTAGCGAAAAAATCATTAATGCAACGACAAATTTTTTTGGTCCCTAATTTTGCAAACAAAATATGATTTATTGCAAATCTGTGGCTAAGCCAACGATGGATTCAATTTTTTGTCACTATACAGTTACCTACGCGCATAATATCGATGAATAATATTTTTTCATTATCCGTTAATAAACTAGAATAGCGACGGAATATATTGTTTTGCGACGTATTTCGTCCGTTGCTAAATGCTATTTTTTTTTGTGGTGTTAACTAAGATCGTAAAATTTAATTGAGGAAGGGGAAACTAAAAACATGATGAAATATTTTAGAAATGAGAACTTTGGTAGAGAAGAAGACTCTTGAATTGATTTCACTTTTAGGTTAGATTACAAATGTACAAGGCCACCTTATTTATATTTTCCTATAAGATCTACGCAATTCTATAATTCACTATAAAAATCTTAGGTCTAGAACATCTATAAGAGAATTTTAGTAACATTATATTCTGCTCTAAAATATCTTAGATACTTCTCTAGAATATTCTAACAATTTTACTATCATATTTTAAAAATCAACTTTAGTTTATTCAGAATAATAATCAAATTTATCTACTCTTCAAAAGTTTTTCTTCCGTTAATGTATCGAAAGGAAAATAACAAATCTTGCTCTCCCTCTTTGCTTCATAATTTTCGTTCATAATTTCTATTTTTTCACATAATGATAACATTTTTAATTGTGAAACACAAAAAAGGCTCAATGGTAAAATTATAGAAAACACATAGATACGAAAATTAGAGACTTGGGCTTGTTCGATAGGATAAATAAGGAATAATGAATTTTAATATTAATTTAGGATGAATTTATTTCATATTTGTTGAAGATAAAGTTGTAGAATAATTTTAATAGAAAATTAGTTATCTCTAATTTTAATATTATTTTATTTTATATTGACAATGAGATAACAATCTCAAAATAATTAATGTCGAGATAATTTATTCCTAATTAAATGAGCTTAACTAGTTGAAATAAAAGCCTAAGGACTAAAATCTCACCAAACTCAAAACATGAAGGACCATGAGGGTAATTTAGTCACCCGAGTATAAAGTTTAGGTGGGCGGTGGGGTAACTAAGTAAAGTTATCGACCTTGTTGTTTAAATAGTTGCCTTGTCATTTCTATCCACTTCCTTTTTTGCCAGCTGGATTCCTCTTTCTACCTCACGTGTCAACTTCTAAGAACCCAACTTTGGGCCGGGTCAACGTGAATAGATATCTTTTCGATAAAATAATGTAATTAGATAAATATATGATATATATTAACATTATATAATTATAGTTTAGAAAAGTTGTACTTTATAGTTATAGTTAGAATTTTATTTTTATTTCAATCTTCTCTCGTCTCTCTACTCTCTGTAATTTCTTGTTAGATATATAATTACATATATATATCAGCTGCATATATACAATTATTTAACAGATATACATAGTCAAGTCGGCAAATACACATATATAATTCACTTTTCTCCACTCTTTGCCGTCTCTCAATCTTACTCGTCTCTCACCTCGCTCTCCTAATCTCGCCTACCAGATATATAAATACATGTATATATTAGTTATACATATAATTTGACAAATATATATATACACTTCGTTTCTCTCGATCTCGCTTCTCTCCTTTCATGCAAGTTACATAATTAAAATTATGCTATATAATTATATAAAATATAGATATTTAATTTCAAACCCCTTATCCTTTTCTTTATTAACTTTAGATACTGTACATAGAATAATTTTATCATGATATTCTTAATTATAGAAAGCTTTGTAAATGTAGTGAGAATTGGTGATAAAGATTTGGATTAGTGTAAGATTTTAATCCTGCAAAGTTTCCTAACCGTTGGATGTGCGGTGAGGAAAGATAGGGAAAGTTCATTTTTCCTATTTAGGATTTAAGGACAGCCAAAGGAAGAAGAAGAAAAATTAAAAAAAAAAAAGGGAATTGTCTATCCGAGTTGGACGCTGGTTGTTCCACCTCACCCACAGGTTCCTCTTTTCTTTTCCTTCCTTATTTCTATGTTCCGCTTCAACCTTGCTTTCTCAATATTTGACACAATCAGACTATGTGTAATTGAACTATTTGTGGGGGTGGGGTTTTAAGGGAACGTTTGATCATAACTTCCTTTTTGAGTGAACATTCAATGAACACATAATTATTTCATTTTGTTCTTATAATATGTCTTAAATTTTAGGTTACCTATGATGTTTAATCATTTAGGTAACCTAGTATAGTTATTTTGTACACACAAGTTAAAATCCTTTGTTTGTGCTCTTGGTTTTCAAGTATAATGACATCTGTTAGCAAAAGAAAATCAATATTTTTTAATGAGTGAAGTTATTCAATCTAAACTGTCTTAAACTGGGTATTTCCTACTTGGTTTGGGAGTAGTCAAGAAAAGACTCGATTGAAATTAGTTTTATGGCTGAAGAATGTCTTTAGTTGGCAATAGAAAAAAAAAGGATCTTTATGCATTTAACATATCATATGATGGATCATGAACAAGTCATGCTTTTTCCCTTACATGATTAGTGCTTCCCATTGAGCAACAATATTGTTTATCGGGGAAATGGTACGATTGATTTTTAATGAGGTCAAGGACAAGCGTCTTGGTTTAACTTGCTAAGTTCGGTTATGTTTGCTAATCAATTATATGAAAGCTGTAAGGAAAGTAAAATAGAGTCGTATGAAGCAATTAGAGCCTCGATGAGATGAGTTTGCACTGGAACCTGGCGAGGTTTGAGTGTTCGTGGTATTGGATCCGGAGACGTTTGTGTATAGTAATGCTCGAGAGCTTAGACTTAGGAGAACATAGAAAGCTTGGAGCACAAGAAAATCAATGTATTGCTTTTGTATTGTTTAGTATCCAACCCCTTACAATTATGTTAAAACTACCATTTATATAGGTAACAAAAAATAATATACTATCCAATAGAAACAATCCACTCAATCCCTAAAGTACTGTGCCCAATGGCTATATTCCATGTGGCAATACCGTTAGCTGTGCCAGCTAATATCCCTCTGTTGCTGGAAGGATGACGCACGAACATATCCAGCGTATTTGTCCTTTTTCATGTAATTGGGACACGATTCCTTCTCTCTTCAAGCCATGACTTCTGGCCTTTTTTCTGATGATAATCATTTTGTGTTCTCGGTAACTAGTCGAGGTTTGAGCTTCACCAACTAAACACGAACACATCTTTGTACCAACCATTAATTCCATTAAAAAGCCTTTGTGAGCATCCTTTATTCATCACACGTGCCATGTGTTCGCCCCTCGTCATGCCACATACACAAGCTACTCTTTTACCCAATACAATTATGTGTCATAGGTTTACTATCAGGTATTAGGATCAGTTCAGTGTACCAAACTGGAATGTACAGCAGCTTGCCAAACAAAGCCTAAGATAAAAAAGAATAGAGGTACAACTGGCATAATATCTACGATTGGATTAACAAAAGCATAGGCCTTGGGCACTTTGCCGAAGAAAAAACTACTTTGGTGACATATGGAGCCGGGGTGGGATCTACCAATAGGATTACGGGTTCGGCATAACCTAGTAACGTTAGCCCAGATCTTGTATTTGTGCTAAAAAATATGCTTGATATGTATAAATAATCCGTCCATAACTCAATATGCAAAAAAGGGTGTGCTCCAAAACCCATAAGTTCAAAATCATGGTCCCTATTTGTATGGAGCTGCAATTACTTTTATCTCTGCATTTAACAATGTCTACATTTGGATGGAAGTTTACGACCCATTTTTTTGTTGTACAATTGAATACAAATTCTTATTATGATTATTAAACTTATATCAACATTTAATCTGGTAATTTAGCAGAAATTTCTTTCATATTTCTTTTATAATACTGAACGCGTGTATGAAAACTGAAATTGTCCTGCCATTTTAATTTGTCATGTTCTCTTAAATTAGACTAAAATATGTAATGTTCTGTGGATAGGGGACATAAAATGAACAATTTTTGGTTAATGTGAGGCATCTTTTTATTTTGAGTAAGAAGTTAAGTATTCTACTGTTTTAAGTGGGCAATGTGTTGCTAATGCTTTAAATGGTCAGGAAGGCGAGTAATCTTATATTTGCCCCGTGTTGAAAACGTGTTGCTATTACCTCGATTTGAATATCCAGTATTTACTTGCTAGAACCAGAAAATTATTGATGAATCTTTGGTTGTAAGAAATGAAATACTATGGTTAGAGTGGCTTTTTATTATACAAATAAATGGATGGAAGTTCAAAGGTGCAATCTGGGATTTGTTTAAGACTGGAGCAGTTAGCAGAAAGGTTCTTTCTACTTTTTTTTCTTGATGTAGAGGATACTTGGAGTATACATCTTGATATATATACATCTAGCTTCATCCCTTTGCACGGTCAACGTTATGTGCGGGATCGACTTTTTGTTTTTGCTGCGATTTTTAAGTCTGTATTTCTAGACTACAATTGTCTCCTCGATATATATACACATCTAGTTTTGCCCTTTTGCAATCTCTTTGAAGGTGCTATTTTACCTTCTTGTGGTTCATCTTCTTCGGTACAGACAACAGAGGGGAATATATGACCAGCTTCTTCGTAGGTGGCAAGAAAAAGTCCTCGCTGCAACTTTATATTGAATATAATTTGTAAATATTAATTTCCATTCATGTCATAGTGATGGTTGTGCTGTCTTAAAACTGTTAGTTATTTCATATGACAATCACTGGAGTAATATATATAAAGGAAATGGAATATCTCTAACTTCTATTCCTATAATTTCTCCTACTTCAGGAAAATCTAACTTTTAATGGAGTACTTGATCTTCTGAAGTAATCAAATAAACATAGACACTTGACTATTCAATCGACACATAATGGGGACTGGGGAAGAGAGCAGCACCCCTACAAAACCTTCGAAAGTTACGTTAAGTCAGGTCATTTTCCTTCTTTCTTTTCTTTCCATACATCTACACGCAGTAAGTGCTATATAAGTTTTAGTGTTACTTTCAAACTGTCTGTTTTGCAGCTCACTATTCACTAGTTTTTCATTTGTTTGATTTTCAGGAGACACAGACTGCCCCTTCATATCCTGATTGGTCTTCTATGCAGGTTGATAATGAGTTTCATTGTGATTAGTTATTGTCAGCTTCTGCATATCAGCATTCTTCATTAAATGAGATGATGAATGTTTTAATTCTGAAGCACTAACTTTCCTGTTTAGGCTTATTATGGTGCTGGAGCTACACCTCCGTTCTTTCCCTCAACTGTTGCTTCTGCCACTCCCCACCCATACATGTGGGGAGGCCAGGTGATTAGTTTTGCATTCAGTGATTTACATAGTTCTTTTTTCCCATCACACATTGCAACTATTTTACTATATGAAGTATAAAGCTCAGAACATTTTTTATGTACTTTTTATTGCGTGATATTTCAGCATCCACTTATGCCTCCTTATGGAGCTCCAGTGCCATATCCTGCTTTATATCCTCCTGCTGGAGTTTATGCTCATCCTAATATACCCATGGTAATTAATCCTTTTGGTGTTGGTTACTATCAATTTGAAAGCTGATGAAAGGGAGTCACCCACGTATAGCTTTTCTGTAATAAATTTCTTTAAAAACCTCTATTTTATTAATTTACTTATGTCCTTTCGGCAGAATCCAAACACACTGGCAAATCCAGAATCAGATAGTAAGGCACCAGATGGTAAGGACCAGAGTACTGGCAAAAAATTTAAGGGATGTTCAGGTGGCAAGGCAGGAGAAAGTGGGAAAGCAGCTTCAGGTTCTGGAAATGATGGTGCCACTAGAAGGTGTTTTGAAATAGATTTGGTGTTAAAGTTTGTCTATAGATTCTTATTTTAATCTCACTTTCGATCAAATTGATCTTTTTTGGTGTGGTCTTTTCTGCACCTTACTTACGATATTCTCTTGAATAGTGCTGAAAGCGGAAGTGAAGGTTCATCGGACGAAAATGATGAAAATGATAACCATGTATGCTTTCTGATTAACTCAAGAATGTCATAGCTTACTTAAATATATTGCTGTCGGGTCTGTTCCATATCAATTGCTGGTTAAGACTGACTTTTCTTGTTTTATTATTTTAGGAATTTTCTGCAGACAAGAATAGAAGCTTTGATCTAATGCTTGCTAATGGTAACTTGTTTCACTTGTCTGCTTCTTGATTGTACTTTGTTCATTTTATTTAATTGGTCTATGATTTTCAATTATTAGGATCCAATGCTCAGAACAATCCTGCAACAGGAAATCCAGTCGCTATGCCCGCAACTAATCTGAATATTGGGATGGATTTGTGGAATGCACCATCTGGCGGTCCTGGAATGATTAAAATGCGATCAAATCAATCTGGTGTCTCGCCAGCTCCTGGAATGGGACGTGAATGGATTCAGGTAGTTTTGTTTTCTGTCATTTGTTCAATTTTCTAAAACAAATGAATGCACAGTTGATCATGCTACTTTGTGTGCTCTGAGGATACTGCCAATTTCTTATCAAAGTTATTCCTCTAACCACCTGTGGGTAAAAATCACAAAATGTGCTTACTCTTATTTCTCCCAGATGGTCCCTAGGGATATTTGAAGATTGTGTTCAATAAGACTCACTGTTTCTGGTTTACCTTGACATTCAGTATTCATGTTCACTGAACAAATATTAAATTGTGAGAAAATGTAAGATGTGTTGATAACAAGGTAACACACGACAAACCTATTTATAGGCATCTTACATGTAACCAGGGGAATACGGTATTGCAACTGGGATAGAGAAAGACCCAAACCTTGAATATTGAGGGCTAGTTAACTGATCAGAGGTGCTTTCAGCAGTTGTACTAGCGAACACACACTAATATTCTGCCGGAGAACTTTCAATGAAACAATCAGTTCATTCTTTATGTGAAAATTTTTCCTGTTTGTAGGACCAAATTTGCCTAAATATATGCTCTTAAATTTATTTAAAAAATTAAACCTAAATAAGGCTTGAAATTTGGTCACAAGAAACTGAACTTGGTTTCACAGTCCTTGTATCAGTAATTCTTTAGTGTCATTCCATATTTTGGAAGCTCTATATCTCCGTGTCATTACATTATGCTAGATTGAGATTCAAAGCTATTTATGTATAAAGTAAACTTTGTGGGTATCTGAAGGCATTTCTACACATTTCAAAAAATTATCATTACTGTGGTTATTATTATTTGTTTCTCAATGTGTCTACTGTCAATAATGAGATTGTACCCTTATAATTATCATCACTGCATTTTTTTTTGTTGTTGTTACGTATGTTACAATCCTTCTTCTTTATCAAAAAAAATTAAAGCACTTTACAACCCTTCTTAATAGGATGAACGTGAACTTAAAAGGCAAAAGAGAAAGCAGTCTAATCGAGAATCAGCTAGGAGGTCAAGATTGCGCAAGCAGGTATGAGTTACTTCTTACATATACTGTTTCTCTTCCATCTCTTCAACAGTCAAGATACATTATAGAAATTGATTGGTTGAACTTACAGAGAAAATAATTGATGGTTGTGCATCTAAGTTAAACCTTAGAAGATCACCCTGTTATACATAGCCATAGAGCACTACAACATTCTCTATAAAATTGTAGCATCGTTGTTCCTTTTTAACTTAACGTAACCTTGGGCATGAACTTCTCCCCAGCTAATGCCAAGCTTGAGGGAGTTGGTGTATACAATATGTAGCCTTCTCTTTGCATGTCTGCAATTTCTTCTTTGAATTTGAGACTTACAGCTACTTACCAAAGGAGCAACTGTACAAACCAATGAAATTACACATAAATTTTTTTTAACTATTTAGAATCTTAAATATGTCTTTTATGTAACGTATGAGGCAACTGTTTCTACTTTCTTATCGAAGTTGGGTTGGATGGTGTTAAAATTTTCTAAATGAGTCTGAGATTATTTTTTTTGGTAAATAAACAGTTAAAGTAATACCAAAGGCGAAACATTACAAAGTCAAAGAGGCTATGACCACCTGTTTTCAGAAAATAAAAACAGGCAGTGTCATGGCTTTATAACTAGCCAAGAGACTGTTTACACCTTCTAAAGCAGCTATCTGTATCTTTTCCATCAATCTCGGATGGAGCCAAAGATTGACTATTTTTTGGCCTTGGAGTATGATGGAATAAAGCAAAAT
>JAOTQR010000045.1:9111333-9123573 GCA_025774065.1 Solanum ossicruentum | reverse complement strand
TAGGGGTTAGGTTGCGTACATCCGACCCCCCCTCACCCCGCAATGAGCGGGAGCCTTTTGAGGCACTGGGGTATGTTCTTGTTGTAAAGCAGCTATCTGTACTTAATCAATACACAGAAAACCAGTAATGGAAAATGTTTAAACTGCAGCCTCAGGAGGTTGACAAAGTATCAGCAGTTTTGCATAAACTGGCCTCAGGGCATGACATTAAGTGTGAGCGATGGAACGTGCCACCTTTTGAACTTTCTCCCCTGAATATGAATGTGGACTGCTCTTTCCCTGCATACCCTGTCTGCTTGGAACATGCCCTTCTGGAATTGAATCCCATTTTAGTGGTGGGCTTATTGAATTCATGTCATTGTCGCTCGTCATCCTTGTGAGAAAAGGAACAAGAAACTCTCTTCATGGGAGGGGAAGGTCATATTTATGAAACTTTATTAGAATTCCTCCACTCAGGTTGGACTGATCTAAAGAGCGGAGACTTGATTCAATATTTACAGTTGCTATAGGGTAAAATACACAGAAAATATACAACTAATGATTGCTCCTCTCCAAAACTTTTTACTTGTCCATCTAGAAGCCCATAGCACCTCATCTTGCCACTCCCCAATAGCCCTTTGTATACCCGAACGAGTCTGTAACCTTTGCCGTAAGTTCTTAGTTACAGAACGTCCAAAGTACATATGACAAAGGTTTCCTCAGATGAATTGCAGAATACACATGTTGGAGGAGGAGCTTGGATGTCTACTTTAAGTAGTCTTTCTATTGTTGCTAGTCCTTTTCAGGACTGCCAACCATAGTGTAAACTTGTGTCTTGGATGGATGTTGTGTTGTTAGACTTTTCCAAGGTGCTTTCTGGTAGAGAGATATCATAGATAGGTACATTTTCTTGATAGAGAACAGACCACCCTGAGCCACAGTAGTCAGTTTGGCCCTGAAATCCTCTGGAATGTTAGTCCGCATCACGTATTGTCTACCTTCAATAATTTCCCTCACCTCCTAAGTGGAAAATTTTCGGAGTGAAATTTAATGTTGACGTTTAAATTATCTAAACTGAAGTTTGTTATTTGGAAACGATATTCAGTTTTGGTTGTTCAAAATATTTAGAGTTTTAAATTATGTACTCCTACATAGTTGATAACTCTTTACATTCTTGGGTCATTTGAAAGATATCTACAGGTTCATACTTTCCAATGGGATGTAGCTAACCCTTCTAAGATAACCAAGCGAAAAAAAAAGCATATTCCAAAAATGGATTTGTCACACACACACACACACACACACACACACATATATATATATAAGTGAGGATTTTCAACCCACCTACGTGGCACCACACCAGCGCAGCATCCTCAATTACTTTTATTGAGATCTTTTCGAATTTCTAGGAACAGACAAAGTCCCTAAAAAAAAGGCACCGGTTCGGCACTCGGCAAATTAAACGCTCTGAACTTCCAACCAAAGTCGCGTCTATACTTACATTTATTGATGTTCTTTGAAGCGATGCTAAATGCAACTTCTCCCATTCTTCACTTTGTATCAATGGCTACCACATTCCATCGACACTAAACTCCTCCTCCACACAGTTCTTTGGGCTATCATGGTTGTCTCTCTAAAAACTTTGCTTTTGTAGTTGATAATTTTGTTTGATTCATCAAAATTCTTCATCTTCTTACTTGATTTCTCTATTCTAATACACAATTAGTTCTGATTATTTCCCTTTCTGTACAAAAAACGTGAACCCAAAAGCATTCCCATTTGCTGATTCGCAAATTAGACTCGGTCTTGATTTTTTGCTTGTGGATGTTATCTGTAGATCAGCCTTCTGGTGAATTGTTTTCTGGGGTTCTTTTTCATAATTCCATGTCAGTTGAGGTATGAAAAATTTTGTCTTTAATCGCTGAAAATGGTGTTTTTTTGTGTTTTGGCCATTTCTTGATTATACCTTATGAACCCCTTTTCAGATTCTTGATGAATTATTCAAGCATTTGTGATTATGGGTTTTTCACTTTTTAGTCTTTTACAAGATCTTATGTTGGAGTAATTGTTATGCTGCATACGTAAAAGTTCTATATATTTTATTTCAGAACAAATTTTGAATTTTCTTTTACTTTTAGTTTATATATAACATTGAGAGAGAGTTAAATTTTTCCCCTTTTCAATTCAGCAATTTGTTTCAAGTTTCTGCTACTTTTTTTCTTCCACGTTTACTTTTCTTACTTATTTTAAAAAGAAGAAATAGTCCGATGCAAGGATTTTTACATATGCTTTCTGTCTTTCGTTGTGACTAAAATATATATAAACGCTAATTTTATATACAGTAATATACTATGCGAAGCATGGTAAGTTCACTAGTTTAAAAATAATGCAGGTTATAACAGGTAAAAGTGGCTTGATAGTGTAAAATGTTTTTACACCGTGTGTTAAACTCATTTATGAGGTGTTGGTGAGGTCTGCGTACATTCTACCCTCCCTAGACCCCACTTGTGAGATTCCGCTAGGTATGTTGTTGTTGTGTTAAACTCATTTATACTTACCAAACACACACACACACACATAGGTTGAGTACATAGTCAACTCCTTAAACTTGCCAAACTTAGTTCCAAATTGAAGAAAAGATGACACAGATGCCCATTAGTAAGCATAGCATTTTGAGGGAGAAACTAGCCTATTTGCTGCTGAGCTCTACACTCCGGTTGAGCATGATCATCATGTAATGTGTGAGTGACTCATGAGAAAAACCAGCAATAGTTCCAATAATAGTGGCATCAGATATCCATTAACTTGAATGTTGAACAATGATGGGATAAGAGTACCAAATGCTGGATAATGTAAAATTCGCAAACCTTGCATAGTCATGGGTGAAAATTCCTGAAACCCACCCATAAATGCAAACTATTATGTGGGGAGAGCATTTCTATTTGAAGTTGGAGCTGTTTTGAGAGGAAGCTCCATTATAATAATGTACTTGGACCTAGGATCAGTAGAGTTCTTTCCCCTTCCATGTGAATGAACCGTCTTATCCTCCACGGTGAAGGCTTTAACTGGAATGGAAAGATGGGTGTTGAGTGGTGCAGGCGAGTGAAGTTTTCTTGTGATGTAAATGAAGAGGAAGTGCAGAAGGACAGTGCTTTGGTGAGTGTAGATTTGGGTTTGAATCTGGTATAGGTTTGCGAGGAGAAGCAAAAGAAGACACATGGAATTGAGTTTGATATGGGTGAAAGAAGAAAGTTGAAATAATGGCTGGAAACAAAAAGTAGTTGCCAAAAATGTCTGGAAGTAAAATCCATATTTTCCGGCAAAACATGCTCAAATTTGGGTGGGAGAAATGTGATCTGCCATGTCAGCTAGTCGTGCCTGAGACATATTTTACAGACTTCCGGTGGACAATAGGTCATTGTCTCGGTAAAGATGTCTAAATGAATATTGTGTCAAATACCATGAGCACCCCGAATCGTTAGTTTTGGTGGGCTTAATTTCAGTGAATATGTGATTGGAATTGAAACACTGGGAGTAACTAGACGTCAAGCTAAGAGGAAAACAATTCTCCCAAGTGTGATAGTTGCATACTAGTTTCCTCATGCCAATCTCATCCGGATTCAATCATATAGGAATGGAAGGTGTACTCAAAATAAAGGACTTGTTTTGTTTTGTTTTGTGATTTTTTATTTTTATTCTTTTTGGGAAAGAACACCTGATCATTGTCGTTGTGGACTGTAGTTTGTCCAACAGATCGTGTACTAAACTGAGCAGCAAGGTTCTTCATAGAATCAACCGAGGGGGAAGACTCGCCTTATCAGTTGACTAAATTTTAATCCATTGGAAGTCTGTCATCTATCTATTGAATTTCTTCTTAGTGCATACAAATGGTTGTTAAAGCTCTCCTGAATTGTAGCATGCAGCATCACTTTATGGAGGGGAAAGAAGCAAACGGTGACCATGTGTGTGAGAATTTCTTCCATGTTTGTTGAACTTAAAACTCATTTTGTTGGTCCTCGTACGTGTTAAGCAAATGATAGTTCAATCCTGAGCAAACAATCTCAGATAAAACTAACTACATGGATATCATTCAGAACCTGATTCTGATTGGCTTTTAACAAATAGATTGTACTGAGAAATCTCACACATCGTCTTACTGAGTTTATTTCTCCGCATGCTCTACTTTTACCTCACTTTTTTGAAGTTAACAGGTAGGAAAATTGAGGCTTCCGTTTTAGTTCTGTTCTCTCTCTCATTTGCAAATGAATACCTGGTATTGGTATGTTGAAATACTGTGAGCAGACAACATTGATAGGTCCATCTCAGGACTACCTGGAATGTGAAGTTTTTGATAGTCATTTTGTTTTATGCTTAATCTTCCGCAGGCTGAGTGTGAAGAGCTACAACTTAAGGTAGAGACATTGAGCAATGAGAATCATGGCCTCAAAGAGGAGTTGCGAAAACTGTCTGAGGAATGTGAGAAACTTACCTCGGAGAATAATTCAATAAAGGTAAAAACTACTTGACAATCTTTTCCCTTCTCCCATCTTATATTCTTGTATGCTCATCCCATGTTTTTTCCTCACTTCAAAGTAAATTCTTAAGTATCTGTCCTTTCCCCATTTTACCCTGGGCCGTTAGTTTTTTATATGATAACCCTCGCATCGAATTGTTGATCAATATATAAAAAAATTGGTGCTCACAGTGCCGAGAAATTTTTTTGTTGTTCTTTTTCTCCTAACGTTGTCCTTTTTAATACTGATTCTACTGGGACCTGATTCTGAAACAGGATGAGTTGACGAGGTTGTATGGGCCAGAGGCTGTGTCCAAGCTAGAGAGTAATGCCAACGCCATGCGTCTTCAGTCCAATAGTGAGGAAGCTAAGAGTTGAGGACAAGCCATGACAGAGTAGCTGATTTTGGTTAAAATGCTCACAAATATCTTAAAATCTATAGCTTTTAAGTGGTTTAGAAGTAGAAATGTCTGTTTTTCTAATAATTTATGCCCTTTTTAACCCTTTTGAGTGTTATTTGTAACATTAATTCTGGATTTTTAACTCAGGGTTGAATCTGAATCTATGACAACATTGTAAAAGTAACTGAATAGCTGGATTTTAGACCATTAAGTTTTCAGGTGACTGGGATTGTATTCTATCTTGGTTTGGCTGTTTGTTATGTTGCTGGTATGCATTTTCAATGTGCTAGTTATTCTGAGCCAGAGGGAACTCCCAGCCTGCTTAGCTAACACATGCAGTTGGGTGTACAAAATATTAGCCGAGTTTTGGGAAGAACCGCTAATATATAGGCATGTTACACGGTTTAAACTCAAGACCTATAAATTAAATAGAGATAATTTTATCATAGAATAAATGATTTTAACAAAATGTGCCAGCATGAGGTGAATACAAAAAAGAATCCCAACTTTATTAAGGCATGTTAGTGCTACCAAAACAAGAATAGGGCATAAACTTAGAAGTCAAATGAAATTTAGAATTAGGCTAGAGACATTGCATCAGATCCTGTCCTTTTTACTCAAAATTTGGGTCAGGCTAGAGACATGCTTTAGTTATTCACTCAACCAACGATTTGATTCTTTAACATCCAACTCAAATAGGTCCACTAACAACGAATAAATCCCAATTTTCAGCTAATTCCCTCCCATTTTGGGTCCCCGTTGCCGCTTTTTAACTATCGTCGCACATTTTTCTCTGTCCCACTGACGATGGAGTCAGCATTTTTATCAAGTGTGTTTATACTTTTAAAATATGAATGGAAACAATTGAAATATATCGACATATCTATATTTAACCTATATAACTAAAAAAAGTTTTTCAATAACCATCCTTGGATAAATGTAGCTCCATCTCTGGGCCCGACCCCAAAAGATTCAAGCCCATTGTAGGATAAATTTATTGGTATTTAAAGATTCAGCACCCCAGCAGTAACTTCATAGAGTATGTCAACCTAGTGCTGGATAGGTGGCACCTCTTCCTACCTTGAACAACTCTTAATAAAATATACCTTTTAATCGTATGAATTTTAACATCTTTGGTGAAAAGTTAGAATTAAAAAAATATTATTAAAACGGATCTAACAAAAAAGAAATACACATTGAAATGGAGAGTAACGCATATTTTAACCTTGCGCAAACTCTCACTTTTTACACTTCTATTCAATGGCTGATTCCTTTTAGAGTAGAGTGGAAAAGTTTATACAGAGTTGGAGCTGCTTTTTATATTACAACAACAAAGACGTTTTCTCCCTGCACTAAAGTTTGGCAAACTAATGTTTCATGCTCCTTTACATTTGGTATCATAAACTTCTTCCCAACTCCTTCCCACAAAATTCTCCACTATCGAACGAGCCTGCTGTGGCAGCCACATCTAGATTACCGCCCATGGATGTTATTAGAGCAGATAATCCAGGTGTTGGGCCGCCACCAGCTGCCATCCCTAATCCAAGAAGGTCAAGAGTCGGATGTTTGGGACCAAAAACAGAGGGAGTTCCCAGCATTAATTCCTTTAGACCAGAGCCATCATCACAAGGCAATCCAAGCCCAAGGCCTGCAGCCAATGTTGCACCATCAGCGTCAATTTGTCTCCCACTCCATTCATGTTGCCCACTAGATGATGAAGAAGAAGATAATATCCCAAGACCCATCAACAATGATGAGTTTGTTGCCGTTGCACCCATCTGAGCAGCCTTCTGCAGTAATGCTGTTGCAGACATCGCTGGTTGGGGTGCTGCAGCATACTGCATTCTCTCTTGCCCAGCTGGTCCAAAGACGGATGAACTGTGATTCATTGCAAGGCAGAGAGAGATTGGTTCCATGGATGATGATGGTTCTATATCAGGTGGTGGTGCAGGAGCCACGGTTTGAAACCAATCAGTAAATTGAGGTGCTTCAGACGGCAAACTTCCTGAAGCTGTTGATGAAGCAAATAAGCTTGCAAAAGTGCTGTTGCTGGCACTTCTGATGCTGCTGCTCGAGTTACTACTGCTACTACAAATTCCAGTCAAGCTTGTAAAAATGCTGCTGTGGGTGCTACTTCTGTTACTGCTCAAGCTACTGCTGCTGCTACAGATTCCAGTTGAACTTGCAAAAGTGCTGCTACCGCTAGAGATTCCAGTTGAACTTGCAAAAATACTGCTGCTGCTGCTACTTCCATTACTGCTTGAGCTCCTACTATTGCTACATATTCCAGTCAAGCTTGGAAAAACGCTGATGCTGCTGGTACTTCCATTACTGCTAGAGCTCCTAGTGCTGCTACGGATTCCAGCCAAGCTTGGAAAAATACTGCTGCTGCTGGTACTCCCATTACTGCTTGAGCTCCTACTGCTGCAGATTCCAGTCAAGCTTGTAAAATCGTTGCTGTTGGTATATCCAGTGCATGAGCTACTGCTGCAGATTCCAGACAACCTTGATTTTGCCATTGTTTCATCCATAACCTGTTTAGTAATAGTTCCATCGGATTTTGTGCATGGACTCTCTGCCAACTCTGCCAAATTATGACAATTATAGTAAGACAGAAAGAAGCAGCGAAAGTTAAGCTTTCATATAAAAGATAAGTAGAAAAAAAGTGAATCAAGTTGTGATATCCTTTGTGATGACAAACTTTAGACTTCTTTAAGTCGTGCTATGTCTCCTTTACTGGGAGTTTTTTCAGATTGGAAATGTTACTTCTCTTTTTTTTTTGTTTGATCTCTTTTTGCCTACATTAACATACTTCAGTTTCCACAAAATTTCAACTTTGTTTAGATAAAGGATTACTTAGGTGTTTGAACATGAGTCAGTCGAGATTTGAGAAGTAGTAGTTAAAGTTGAAGTTGAAGGTTTAAGTTGAAAAAGAGTATTTGCAAATTGAAGTCAGCGTTTGGACATGAAAACAAGTTGAATTTTTGTGAGTGAAAACTTGAAAGACACCTAAAACCTGTTTTTCAAGATAGACGTTGAAATAATGGGCCAGATAACTAAACAAATACTTAATTGAAATATTCTACTGAGGAACACAGATAACAACAATCAATAGATGACAAAAGTTTTGGATAAAATATCAGTAACTAACAAAATTAGCAAGCCTCCAAAACAAAGAAAGAACAAAAAGCGCTGAAAAGATATTTTGACTTAAACACACTTAAAATAAGCAAAATCCAAACAGGCTTAAAGCCTCTTTCTTTCCTGTTCTCAACAAACACAATCACCATACTACAAATCTGGATTTTTGAACTTGTAAAATTGAACTTCAAAATGTACCTGGATTCTGGATGGGAGAATCAGATGACACTACAGCAGTTGACGGAGTGACAGGAGGTGGTAGAGGCTCCGGGACAGCTGGTGAAGGAACAGCTGATGGCTCCGACGCTGGTGGGGGCGTAGGAGGTGTTGGTGGTGTTGACGAAACAACTGCTGGAACCTTACAGTCCTCGTCAGAAATAGGAGCTGTAACTGCATTCTGTGCTTTCTCATTATCTTTCGCTAAAACATCACAAAATGCCCTGTGTGTGATAAAGCTATCCCTCCTATATATTATTAACAAAGATATCAGTTTTACAAGAAATAGAGATTAGCAATTAAAAGGGCATCAAGAATGGACCTTGAAAACATAGTCCCACAATCACATTTATACTCTTTAGTTCCACAAATCTTCACATGAGCCTTCAAATCAGACTGAACTGCATACTTTTTGGAGCACTTATCACATTTCCATTTCTTCTCACCGTGTTTCCGACAGAAATGCTTCTTGATCCCAGTCAAATCGCCCAATGCCCGTGAAGGATCATGGTGAACACAGGTAGGTTCGGGGCAAACATACACTCTCTTCTTCACCTCATTGCTTGATCTCTGCCTTAGCTTCCAAGGCAGATTGTGACCCCTTCTATGAAGTTGCAAATTCTGGTCTCTCTGAAACCCTTTGTTGCAAATTTCACACACAAATCGGTTCGTTGCCAATAGAGTTTTCGGTGACAAGGCGACAACTTCCGCATCAGGATCTAATCAAAGGATAATACAAAAGCCCCCCAAAATCAGTTTTATGCTGAAACAGAAAACTGGATTCTTGAAGATACGGGTTCAAATAAGCGAAATGGATTATAATAACTAACCCCTAACTGGATTGAAAGCTAATATCATAGTAATCGTATTCAATTTCTATTAATTAATTTACCTGGCATTCCAGGGAGATTCCGCTTTTTCTTTGCTGCTTCTTTACAAGGAGCTGCCTTATCACCAGAAGCCGATACACTAGCTTCACCAGAGCCCGCGCAATCACTCATGGCGGATGAAACAGAATTCTTCTAGGGTTTATGCAGTGCCTAAAATGTAAAAATCTACAGCATTTCTACTTATGAATCTTCCTCCTCGGTTCCTTTTTGGAATCTACCAGTCAATATTGCTTCATCTTCTTCTTCTACACAACTAGTGTCTCTGAACAAAGTTCTGAATAGAAGCTCAGACTAGCTACTTAACAAAACCCATATCACAGAACCAGCTGAAAGCTAAGTAGATGAGCAAAAAATCAATCACCGACGAGAATTTGCAAATGGGTTTGCTAAAATGGAAAGAGTCTACTCAAATAAGTAAGTTGCCAAGTAAGATTCACAAGTCCTGAGGAGCCTACAAAGCTCAAATCTTCAGTTGTATTACAAGAATATGAGCAATTTCGGAAAAATAAGTGGAAACTCCGGATCGGAAAAAGGAGACAGCGGAGGTTTTGCGGTGGTCGGCGGCGAGGAAGCTTAGAGAGAGAAAGGGGGAATTTGAGTCGTGTGTGTTTTTCACTCTTTTAACTTTTTGAGAACATGTGGACATTTTAAGAAATAATAATATTTTTATACAAAGTGTTTTCGTGTCCTATTTCATACCATGATCTTTGGCTAAGGAACAAAAAAGTGCTACTTTTATGTTCATCATAATTTATATATACTTATGAAATTAACTCAAAATATGATTAATTAATTAAATTTATATTTTAATTTATAAAAATGTGTTTAATGTTTCAAAACGAAAGTGCAACACTTAAATTGTGATTTACCTTAATTTTCATTTAGACATGTGATATGATGTCATTATTTCAAATTAATATATGAACATGTAATTTGAGATTATTCGAGAAAAATCAAAAAATATGATTTAAGATTCCAAAAATATGATTTTATTTTTTAAACAATTAAACTTGATTAATAAATTTATATTTTTTATTAAAAAGACTCATTATTTTAAATTTAGCAATAAAAAAAAGGTACGTGAATAGATTGTTAGTTCTATGTGGAATGATTATATTAAAATATAATAACTAGTTATTACTATTATAGACTAATGTGTCTTTATAAACTAGAAAAATGACCCGTATCATATTATAAAAATTTTGTCGAAACAACAATTAAAATAAATATAGAGAAAATAAGAATTTATGGATAGGTTATTGATGTTCAAAATTAATTTTAGATTCTTGATTGCCAGAAGTACAGTAAACATTGGGATAGGGATGTTTCAACCGTACATTTATTTTTAGGGGTATTAGTGAATTTTTAGAAATAATGATTGAATTAAATCGTACCAGGCCAATTATTAGATTTCTTTAATTAAAATTGTAGGCTAGATAGATACAAATAAAATCATAAAAATATCCAAATCAATCGAATAAAATTTTTTATTTAAATATATTTTATCTATTAAATTTAAATAGTAAAATATTAAATATTGCACTTTGAATATCAAATAATAGAAATAATTACAAGCCAGCAAGTAATTTAACATTCAAAGTTTTAACTCCAAAATATGTTACTTTTATTAAAACTAATTTAACTCTAACATTCTAGTAGTAATCGTCAATAATTCATAGGAGTAGTACACTTGATTAAATATTGGATGATATATTTTGCATATACAAAAATAACTAATTATTATGTATTATAGTGTTTATCCTTTACAAAAGTAAGATCTTATTAGGCATTTTTCTTTCGACTTGATAATCTTTAAAAATATTTATTAAAATTTTTATTTTAGTAAATTAATTCCATTAATTATATCTTAAAAAATTGACTTTGATTATTAGTGTTTTATAGAATTGCATAGGATAAAGATAGGAATTTTTTTTTCTAAATTTTCAAAAATAATTAGGTAAAATAGAAAAAATGTATTTTTTTAATATAAGTTTAAAATATAAAATATGTTGTAAATAATAATATATGTATTAGAAATCCATGCAACTTACAGAGAAAGTCTCGTGTATAGAAAACTCTTTCCTTAGCTTATATAGGAAACTTTTTCCTTAGTTTACAGAGTTTTTTACAGATGCTCTTTCCTTACTTTACAGAGGAAACTCTTTAATCCTTTATAAAAGATATGTTGAATTAAAGAAAAAAATTAAATTTTCCTCTCTACACTTTTTACTATTTCCTCTTTTCCTTGACTCTTTATATTAATTGTCAATTTTAGTTTCATAACAAAATAAATTTATTTACTTTTATAAATTGAATTGACTTTATAGATAAATCACAGCCAATCATAAGATTGCATCTTCCTCATTAATATTATTGATTCTTCTCATATTTTAGGACTTTGAAGTACTTCTTCTGTCATGTTTAAAATTGGCACACTTTTAAAAAAATAATTGACATAATCATTTTATTACATTAATTTTATTAAATAATGTTTAATATTAATTTTTTAAAAATAATTTAAAAATTAAATAGTTAATAGTAAAAATAAAATATAAAAAGAATCATTATAATATATTGTTAGTGACAAATCAAAATAAATATCTATTTTTAAATAATAATCAAGTAAACTATCTCAATATACATAAAAATAGAAAATACTTTGACATTTATAACATAGTAAATTAGGAAAATTTAACGCGATTCATATCTGACACACATGGCAATCAAATGGAAAGTACCCTATACAAAATTAAGGACCCATAGTTATATTATGTATGATAGTTTTATCAAATTACTTTTTGAATATAATAAATATATTATTTTAAAAAATATAATTAAAAATAATTATAATTAATAATAAAAAATAAATTAAATATTATATATTCTAAAATAGTATAAGAGATAAATAAAGATGAACGGAAGTAAAACTCATTATAAATAGGGCAATACTATGTAATTAAATAGGAAAGAAGGGCCCTTTTTAGACCTCTTGATGAGGTCCAAATTACGAAGTACAAAGGACAGTTTTCTCTAAGCAAGTTTACTTGGCAGCCGTTTTAAAAGATTTAAATATCTTTTAATAATAGTATAATTATATTTG
>JAOTQR010000045.1:9095438-9105506 GCA_025774065.1 Solanum ossicruentum | reverse complement strand
TAGAAGAAAGAGTATAATGTTCTACTTAACCAATGTGGGATATATTTCCTTTCCCACTTCTATACAAATAACAGTATCCATTTAAGTCAGTGTCAAACTTGACTGCACTGTTAGATTGTTTGTATTTCAGTACTGATATTTTCCCAACTACCTACTTGGGGCTTCCATTTGGTGTTAAGTTCAGAGTTATTAGAATATGGTTGGAATATGAAAATTTTGAGTAAAGGCTTGCACCGTATGCAGTATCTCTGTGGAAGGTTTACAGCTAGTCAACAGTGTTTTGCCCACTTACTGCATGTCTCTATTCCTATGCCAGGTAAGGTTCTCAAACAACTGGGCATAAGTCGACTAGATGAAATGGACCAAAGTTACTCGACCATTATCTCAAGAGGGTCTAGAAATAAGAGACCTTGTTGTTCATGACAAATGCATGATAATGACATGGCTATGAATGTATAGACAGGATGTCTCTGGAAAGAAGTGGTCATAGCAAGCATGGAACCTATAATCATTGGTGCACCAAAGTTTCAAGAACACCTCCAGGGATAGGTCTACAGAAAACTATTAGCAATTTATAGAAGGAATTTTAACAGAATAATCTTTCTCAGTTGGAAATTCAAATATAAGTTTCTGTAAAGATAATTGGCTTGGCAACTCTGTTCTAATAAATGAATTCCTCCGAATATTCCATCTTTGCTATGATACTAACTCATCCATTTCTCATTAATAGCAAAGGGAATAGCTGGAACATTATATATAGAATGAATGGCAATGACGGGAAAGACCTAAAAAAATTGGACAACTCAGTAACTAGTGATGCATCAGAATCCAGATAGTTTAAAATGAGGTCATACAAAAGAAGGAATATTCACAGCTAAAAAAGGTTAGAATCATTATTGTTCCCACGAATCCACAGTGATATCTGTAAACTGATTTGGAGGAAAAACTTACCAAGAAGATGATTTGCTATAACTGGCTAAGACTAATGTGGCGCATGCCGGACCCAGGACAACCTCGTTATAAGAAATTTTGCATCAAAAATCAATAGTCAATCACTTACTGCTCCACTGTACAGTTGCAAATAGCATTTAGAATAAATTTTATCCTATTTTGGACTTGGATAGGTCATGCCACAAATCTGAAGGAAGCAGTTGAATGTTGGAGCTCATGGAAAGTTGATAAAGCCATCAACAAAATCTGGACTATAATAAGAACCAGCATTTTTTGAATAGTATGGACAGAAAGAAATCGTAGATGTTTTAATGGTGCATCAACTTTAAAGCACTCTCTCAAGGCTAAATGTGTCTTACTTCTCTTTAGTTAGGGGAAACTTTCCCCTGCAAATTTGCCTGAATAATTACTGCTTTGTTAGCTCCCTGCACATAATTAGGTTTTTTGGTATTTGGAGCAAACAGCTTCATTACATTAGCGTAGTTTCACTTTTCTTGTTCAGACATCGTCTCTTCTTGTTTGTTTTTGTTAGTTCCCTATCCTAGCATAGACAAATGTACTGGAGCTAACAATACTTCTTTTGTAACTATTGAATCTTCTAGATGCTAGCAATGCAACAACTTACTTCATCAAATAAGAAAGTTAGGCCCCTTATGACGGGTTACTACATAAATAACCTGCATCTATTAACAGGGTACTACAAATAAAAGTTACTTCAAAATAACTTGATTCTACCTTAAAATCATATCAATTAAATCAGGAAACAAGATAAATATCAAAACTTGGTATAGCTTTGTAGACAATGGTGACCAATGGTGAATTGGGATGAATTTGAGGAACAAAAGGCTGCCAAATGGAGTGTTCATGAAATTGGGTCATTTACATGTCATGATTTTGCAACTCTGGCTTGACTATTTTTCACAGTTAGCTTCATTTTTACTAATCCATGTACATTCAGTTGCATTTCACTTGGGATATGAACCTGAGATCTTGTGATTCTCCTCCCACTTTATTAACTACTACGCACACCCTTGCGTTCAATGCTTCTTTAAAGGTTTTAGCTTTTTCTTTCTGCTGTTGGGGATGTTAACCTAGTGGTAGTCGCAACTTTCATGAGAGCAATTATCTATCTGCTCTGAACCAAAATCACTACTAGAATCTGGTGTTACCTCGTTAGATACATATATGGTGATCAGAAGAGAAAAAGTGCACTTTTTTACAATCTGATGAATTCTCTAGATACCAAATAAAAAGTCCATGACCAAATAGTTATACAACATTATGAAATATGGATTATTAGATTAATCACTGACATGATTTTTTTGACCTGGCCTCCAGTCTGTTGATGTTAAACAAATTTGTCAGACACCCTGGTATTAAGTCAAGTAACAATCATAGCCATTTCCCACAGAGAAAATTTCCTCGTCAATTATTAATACTAATATTCATAAAACTATAGTCAAATCCTTCCACTACATTCATTGAGATTCAACCATATAGCCAACAAAATGGCATACCTGGATATGACTATGCAAGTTCACTATCATTTTGCAAGTTCACTGTAGTCTCTTATTCAAAATGAAGAATTAACTGCAAAGCCACAATCAGTTTGCTTTGATGATTTACTAATCCAATTTGCCACTCCTTTTCATATCCAATTCCCATCGACACACTTTTTTGAACAAAAAGCATACATATCCTAGATTTTATTCTTAATCATTTCTCATTGTTGCTGAAAAATAAAACTAATCGCAAGTAATTAGGACAAAATATCTTCAAGAGAAAAATGAACTGCATACCTATTGAAAAGCTCGGAAGCAAATCGAAACCCGTTGTAACACATAAACCATAGCAACACAAGCACCAAAATATCTAGAAAGCGTTAAGAACTCTCGATACAACCTAAATCTGGGAAATCTATATTAGAAAAAAATGAATTGAAAATCGATAAATTAAAAAGGCAAAATCAGATCTAACAGATAAGTAATACACAAAAAAGGATACTGAAGAGACAACGCTCCCACCAGTCGAGCATGTACAAACCAGAAGTGACATTGTAGAGATATATTTTCCGTTGAACCCAATTCATTTTTCTCCTTATAACCTTCCTGAAGGAAAAATCTGAATTATAAAGAGGAAAATGTGATTCGCTGTAATGACAAAATTGCTTGATCCTGCCGCCTTTTAAACATGTTTACTGCTTAGCCTCCAAATTAGAAATTTTTTCTGCCAAATTTTCTTTGTCCTTTTCCCGATCATCAAATTATTCATCACAAATGACCCTCTTAACAGAACAAAACTACACGCGTCCCCTCAATTCGAATATAAAAAAATACTTTATTGAATTTAAATTAGAATACAGTAAAATATTATTTCATATTATGATCTTAAGAATGTTATGTATTAATATTTTTAAAAAGAGGGATATTATTTTTGAAATAAATAATAATATATTCAGTAAAATATCACAATTGAGATTTGTGGACGCTAAAAGGTAATCAAATCTTACCACTAATTCCTAGAGATTAGAGAAGTTATTTCCGCAAGATCATCTATAAATTTTTGAAATAAATTTTAAAAATAAAATAAATAAAAATAGAGAAAGCAACTTAAATCCTTATTTTTACACATTTCCTAGTGTAGGGTGCTAAAGGTTATATTTTATGGTACTGAATTTATTTCAAGTATTGATATTATATAAATACGTTTTGAAAATTTTTTAAGAATATTTTAACTATTCTAATAAAGGAATAATTTAGCAGCACTTTTCATAATCGAACACATTAATTGCTTTTATAATCAAACGCATTAACTGCTTGTAAATAATTTCAACACTCCAATTCATAATCATAGTATTTATTTATAAAATAAATTTAAATATTTATCATGTATTTACCGTTCATTAAATGGAACAAGCGTGATGATTAATAAATGGTGGCAGGAAGAAGCAACAATATGCTCACGTAAAACACAATCAATGTCTCTGTCTTGACCACTTCTAACAGCTAATTCTTGGTGTTCTTGCTTTAAAAAAAAGCTTAGCAGTCTCTTACTTTGTTTCTTCCTTCTCTTTGTGACTACTGCAATTAAGTCCTATAACTAATAAAGCAAAGATAGAATCCACTGGCATTGACCTACAGCTTTTGGTGGTCAAAATATTCTAGAAAACATCATGTACAACTAAATTTTGAACAGAAAGACCAAGATTTTCGCTATAATTGTTGGGTTAACAGGGCCATGATACAATCCAGCGTGACCTACAGCTTTTAGTGATAAAAAATTTTCAAGAATTCCCATGTCATAAGACTTGCTAAGCACTTTAGATAACTCAGAGGATGTAACTAACCATCCTAGTCCCCCTTATAGAACTTGTTTTCTGGATAGAAGACAGCTACAGCGTGGTTGTCACCAAATTTCTTTCCATTCAAGCTCTCCCGAGCTTTGCTGGCACAGTAGCACTCTCGACATCTCCAAACTCCAAAAATACCTAAAAGGTACACAAATTGTTTAGCAGTTCCCATTTTACAAGTGAAAGACAAGTCATTGACAAAGAATCAATTCAACAGATTGGACCCTTTCTTTCATTGGCGAACAGCTGTCAAGCCATCTATAGATAGTCCTAGCAAAGAATGTTAGATCCATGTTCAAATCATATTTTATGTGTTCAAAAAGGTACATTCAAAGTCAAAATATTTATTGCAAACATTATGGTTAAACACAAGTCTAGCCTAAACAATCTGCTGACATGTATTTTTACCTTTCCAACCCCTGGTGCATGCTCACCATTAGGACTTGGACGTGGAATAACAACATTCACCAGTGAACCTACAGAATATATATCAGAGTGGAAGAATTTTTAGAAAGTATTTCTACCATATGCTTGGAGCAGCAAAAGGAAAAAGGATCATATCTAACTACCCACCAAATTTCCCAAATTCAGTTTACATGTCTTCTAAAATATCTTGATAGTCCTCGTCATTACTGAGCTCATCTACCCCAACAACTTGTGTTAAGCACAAGACCTTTGTGGCTAATGCACCAGGCTGTAACGTAAGTCTCTACCAAAAAAACATGCATCCAGGGGTGAGCAGCCAAATTGTTGCTAAGAAATCAAATCTTAAGGAATTGAAAATTGGATTAGAGAGCACAGAAATGTGTCACCTGCAAATCAAATCCTAACAATACATTCTCTTTCTCAGGTGTAGGTTGTGTTGTACCATGGTTAGCATGCCTAGCAGTGAGCATTTTATCACCTATCTTAATCCTATTGAGAACTTCACAAGCAATATCAGTAGCAGAAACATCCTAATAGACACAAAAGACTACATCTTTAACCAAATCAAATTCTCTAAGTGCACCAAAAGTCTCTAACAGCTCTCTAATCAGTGCTTCTGTAAAAGAGTTGGGCAGACCAGCAACAAAAATACAATTAGAGCCTTCATGTCCTCTTGCATGAATTGGGGACAATCCAACAGCTACCAGGTTGAGGTTTGGATTCGGATGGCTAGGACCATAAGTAGCAGCCATAGAAGGGTTGTAACCACTGGGTCTTCTGACTATACAACGTGCACCCTGGACAAAAAACACAAGGACAGAACAGTGTGTTGAAAGTAGGGACATGTACTTAATATTAAGCAATAGGAAAAAATTATACTTCGGATAGCCAATTATCCAATAACAACTAATAAGCTCCAATAATGATAATAACTGAATAATTGAAAAAAAAAAACAAAAGAGAAGAAACAGGTTTGAGGATATTCAGCTTTTGTACCAGAAGGGGATGAAAGGTTTTTCACCCAAAATTTTCTTGGACTAAGGAAGACTCGATGGACCGAGAATAGTTGCATATCCCTAAAACTAAAACTTTCTCCCTAGTGGATAAAGCACCTAGAACTATAAGGAGTAAAAAGTATAGCTAAAATTTCAAAACTACTTGATGAGCTATTACACATTCAGATACCTCAAATATGATGTCATCTCATTTCAATAAAAGCAGACTTCTCAAAGTTCATCACCTGAAAATTCAAACAATACTCTAAGCATCTGGAAGGTAAATTAAGTTGTACTTGTACGACAAAGGAGAGCAAATTTTAAACTAACCTGGACCAGCTGCATTTCCTCCAATTGCAGACATAACATGATTAAAGAAGGTCGCGACAGACTGTATGAGGAAAATATCAAAAAGATGATACTTCGATGATGAATCATAATAAAAATATCGAATTGATCCTGAAAGATGTCAAAACATGAAAATAAACAAACTTCCCAAATTTGAGACGATAAGTTTTAAACAACCAAAGTCAAATCATAAGAAATTCCAAATTTGCACCAAAGTAATTCTAACCCCATAAATATTTCTCATATTTGAAGGGGAAGAAAAGATGATGATATCAGAAACAGCAAAAACTGCTATGCAAGACACACAGGAGAGTGTTCGTGTTGTTTGTTTCAAAAAATAAAATTATATGGACTATGGCAATGTCAAAGAGACCAACTACTTCATGAGATTAGTTTGATACCTGTTCATTTGAAGAAGCTGGAAGTCCAACGACATAAACTCGTCGAGCATGCCTAGTGGCCTAATAAACAAGTTATGAAATACTTCAGGTAAAAAAATGAACTCCTATGAAGTATGAAGTTACTAACAAATTACAAACCTGTTGTGTCAATTCCTGGATCAGCAGAGGAGGAAGAGCTTCAACTGCCACAACCCCATCAGAGAACAGATATACAAGAATCTTGAAAATAGAATTAATCAATACAACTAAAAAGGAGTGTTGACAATACCTGGTCCGATGTTAAAGGAAACATTAGAATAGCAGGAGGAGCTATATGAAATCCTTTTGCTAAACAAGTACAAATTAATATAACATTTAATGGTCCACATAAGATTAGCCATGGGATATACTTTTAAAGAAGTGTATAACACCCAAGCAGGGGGACAACAATAATGTACGCAGACTTTATCATCAATAATGTACGCAGACTTTACCATTATCTCACAGAGAATAGAGAGAGTTGTTTCGTAGGAACCTTGTCTCAAAAACAACACAAGCAGGGCGAATAAAGGAAAATGTAGGACTAAAAAAATTCAAGAAATCAAGTGTGAAAATAAGAATCTAACTATTTTAGAAGATTTCTTCAACACTCTCAAGGCTGGGAAAGTATCTATACAAAATTGAAACTTCCAATCCTACTTATAACAAAGAAGAACCCTTCCCACTCCAAAATTGGAATTGAAAAGAAACCTTCCCTTCTTTTTCTTGAGCAAGAAGACAACGTGTTTTCTCTTAATAAATTCATTCATAATTATACTTCCCCATTTATATTTCAAAATTTTTCATTAAATACTTATGTAATTATGGTAAGATTGGAGACACTAATTAATAAATTAAATTACACAACTTGATACCTAGACTACTCATACCTATTCATATCATAATTACATAACTGACCCCTAAAAATTAGGCATCAGTTTCATTTTTTATCAATTAATGCCAATTTCAAAATTTTCATATAAAATTTGAACTCCAATTCCAAAAAAGTAAAGATCTAAACTTCCTCCTTTTCCATTTCGACCTAATTCCCCGTTATGTGTCACTTTAAAATTCTCCATATCAATGGAGTCCAACCCATCACTTTCACTTCCCAGTAAATTAGTACCAAAAATTATTTAAATGGGAGTCACACCATCGCCCTCCCTTCTCAATACACATGCACCATTGGTTATTGAAAATGCTCTTTAATCTGAAGTAGTCGCACTTTGTGTTAACGATCATAATTTCGAAGTAATCAAGAAGCGTCTTCTTGGATTCAGATAAAGTAGGTATCGAAGAAAACGATCATGATTTTTTCTTGAATAGACATAACTCTATAAATTTCTGTGCATAGATTTTTTTTTCTTGCTCTATCTAAGCATCAAATCTATAGGGCATCTGGCCAGGATCTTTCAAGCAACAGAAACCAGAATCATTGGCCCATTGGTGGCTCTGTTAGATGATAGGGAACCAGAAGTAACTAGTGAAGCCGCAATTGCACTCAGCAAATTTGCTTGCTCTGATAATTTCCTCAGAGTCAATCATCGCAAGGCCATAATTCAGGCAAGAGGCACCAAACACCTTGTTCCACATGTTTACTTTGGAGAACAAATGGTTCAGATTCCTTGTTTGATTCTCTTGAGTTATATCGCAACTTATGTTCTAGACTATGAGGCATTAGCTGATGACATTGCACATATAGCGTTTCACATAATCTATGGATTATGTCTATTAAATAGCTGATGACAATTATGTATTGATACTTCAATTTACAAAAAGGACTTTGCCAGTTACATATAATCATAATATGCTTTTTTTTTATATGTAGGTTATGCAGTAGAGTTTATTTGTTCTTTTTTCGAATCCTCAATATACAAACTTTTCTTTTTTCAAATCCTCAATATACAAACTTTAATTATCTTATACTGACACATTAAATCATACATATTAAATATTATTTGTTATTCAAGTTTGAAGTATCAAATATGAATAACAATATAGTCACACACATATTTATACGGCAAAACATGTTTTGTTCAAGTATCTTCTTATATTCTATGTTATACAAATCAGTTAGAATCAGTCAATTACATATTCTTAGTTAATTAATTGTAAATTTGTTTCACAAGGGAAAAACTATATTATAAAGAAGACCAATAAACACAATTTAAAGTTTGGATCTTCATACAACTCGAGTTTTGTGAATGACATTAAGGCTTCTATTGGTGATAAAGCGGTTGTTAAGTTTCGAGAAATTATTTTTGACCACTTCGTAGACATTCCTCATTACAAATTTCAAGGTCAAACTATAAAATGTCTCATGTTGCTAGAGTTGAAGCACAATGACATAAACCTGTTACACATCTGCCATTTGAAGGGAAATATGTTTTTTGCTTTTCTATTAGGGACTTTTCTGTAATCACTGGACTGAAATATATCGGGAACGTAAAGGATTTTATGTATCGAGACTCTACCATTGAAGTGTGCATAGTATCTACCATATTGATACCAAATCAAAAATACTTGACTTGACTGTATGGAAACTTGAACCATAAATACCAAATCAGCAAGATTGCACGTGTATAATGAACAAGTTATATTGTCATGATACGTTGTATAAGTATCAAAGTTAGATTTTCTTTCGTCCATGTTACATTCCAAATCAATAGAAGTTGTTATGTCATAAGATGAACTAAGATACTTTATTCAAAGTGTCGATACTTAAATTATGCACCTGTGTCTGATGAAAAAACCTATAAGGTTTAAAATAAATAAAATATGAATGATTGAAATCCTGTGTTAGAGGTATCATTATATGCATAAAGAGATAGTTTAAATATATACATACATACACATACAATTTAAGTTCCAAAAGTCCAATAGAAAATAATCTTCAAATAAAAAAATTAGGGCATTACAGTTTGCCTTTTAATAGCCTTAACATGTTGTTCATGAATTCAAAATAAACAATAACAGACAAATATACTAAGGAATGTCCACAACATTCTCCGTTTTTGACATAATGAAAACATCTCTAGGTCTAGGTGGATCGTCATTCTCACTAACGCAACCTCCGTCTTGTCAGTCTCGTATTTCCATAACAGTGTGACAATACCTCTTACGAAGATCCTCTGCATCTAGATGATTAGTTTGGAATGGAATCCCGTCACTTAAGTATTTAACGTATGCAGCAACCAACACACCATATTCACTGAAAAAAGTGAAATAAAAAATTAATGATAGGCAAAAAAAAAAACAATAACAAATATACTATAGCGTACAAACAGTAGCATTCAGATGCACAAACTGATATTATGTTGACATTTATATGGGGGCTGATACTCATGTTATATATTTTTGATACCTGACTGATGCATATGACCATGGACATTAAACTAAAAAAATACAGATATCAACTATAAGGAGATGACACAATTTAATGATACTTATGTTATATTTCTATTACATACACAGATAATCTTTTTTCTGATCCGAATTGTCACGACCCAACCCCGGGGCCATGACTGGTGCCGATTGGACGCCTAGACCAACGTTCAACCACGAGTCTTATCTATAAATA
>JAOTQR010000045.1:9071475-9095338 GCA_025774065.1 Solanum ossicruentum | reverse complement strand
ATTTGTTATATATCCCCTATATATTTACCCCTATTTAGAAGTGAACAAGGAAAGGAGATTTGTTATATATCCCCTATATATTTACCCCTATTTAGAAGTGAACAAGGAAAGGAGAAACATAACATCTCCTAATTGTACTAATGGTAGTAGAAATTGTACAATAAATTTAATTTTCTTTTATTGGTGAACTAACACGTGTCTCACTTTTGCTTCAGTTTGTGCACTACTTTTTGCACCATCAACTTCTTCACAATTCTCTGTAGATTTTTCTCTCCTTCTCTATTAAGCTTGGTCGATTTTCTCAACTGTAAGAGCCCCCAACTTCTTACTGATTTTTCTCCTTGATTTGTGAAAAAAGTCGAGTACCTTTAGTTGAAAGAGAACAATGTCAATGAAGGATAACTTAAGAACTGCAATCCAAATATGTTGATTAACCCAGAAGTTACAAAGATAGTCTGAAAAAGGTTAGTTGTCGGGTTCTCGAAATCATGCATGTGTTCATTTAGACTTTGTTATTAGTTTTGATGTAAATTTCTTTTTTAATTGGAATTCATTTATTATCTTTGTTTGCTGGGTATTGTTCGCTCACTCTGCTTCTGACAAATTCTTTGGTTTTTCTGTTTTTCAGTAGTTCCTTAGCGCAATTGCCAATATAGTTGTGATAAGGTAAATTTTTGTTTCGTTGGATGTCTTGTTTTTTTTCATATTTTATGGCTTGCTGGGTATTTGTATTTCTCATTTCCAGTGTCAAATATCATGATTTCTCTATTGATGGTTTGCGACGGTAATTAATTCTTCTCTCCTTCTGTTTGTTTGATTCTCTGATTATCGCCGGTTCATAAATTGTTAGGTGGTTCTACAAAGATAATTGATGACTTTAAGGTGTTTTGATAATACTCCAAAGTGATTGAAAATTTTTAAATTTACCCACACTCTATCTACAACATACTCCTCTTTCAATTCATTATGTATTTCCTACTTGATATTATTATGAGATAAGTGTCAAAAATGTACATGAACTATCCTCTTTTATTGGAGGAGTGGAGGAGGGGGTGAAGCTTGATTTTTTAAAAAAAAAATTTATAAAAAGAGGTTTTTTAAAAAAAAATGGCAGTGGGACGTGGGGGGAGGGTTGAATGGAGTAGGTAAAAAAATAATAATTTTTTTGAAAAATAATATTTTTTGAGAGAATATTAATATTTAACTTTTAGTTAATATTAATAATTTATTTCAAGGTGGAATATTTTATTCATATGGTATGCTATGTGACAAGTTTTTTTTTAATAAAAAAGAAATTTAGATATGAAACTCACCCTTGCAATAGTTTAGGTATAAATCATAATTGTGGGAACTTAGAATCATAAAGGAAGAGCGAGGTGGCCATAGAAATACTAGATATGTATAAATGTCACCGGAAAGAGATGAACTACTTGTGTTGCAACGACCTAAAACATAAAGGCGGTCTTGACCGAAACCTTTTGTTTGTCTGTTTGAAACATTGTTGGTGCAAAGTTTTGATTGATTTTTAAGCAAACCATACCTATGTCATCTTATACACCAAATAATGCAACTGGGATTTTCGTTGTGCTAAACAAAATAAATTGGCAAACCTTTCCTCTCTTCAAGTGAGTTGTCAGTCCGACTCCCTTTTTTTCATTTGTCGACAATTTCCGGTCAGCTGGCTAGTTGACTAGTATGTATTCCATTCATATTATTCTTTGACATCTGCTTTGGATATGATTTTACACTCTTGTTCAAATAGCTTCATGACTAACATATCTTATTCCAAGTATACATTTTAGTGTTTTATCAAACAGTTCTCTTATCTATTTGCAGCTGTTCTTCAATATTGTTATCTAGAAGAGACACTATCTTTTCCCGATTTGCAGAATCCATATATTAAAGCTTTTTTCGCTTTGCCAATGATCTCATCTCCATGGGGAAGTACTAGCTACCAACAATTTTTTTTCTCCGTCATCATTTGTTTGGGCTAAAATTGATGCTATTAATCAATATATGCGAATCCCTTCAGATAACAAATTACACTTAATTTTGATCCCATGTATTTTGAGATACATAATATTGCAAACTAAAATGTGTTTAGGTAATTAGCTCCTAAAGTAGTGGCATCCCACTCATTTTTGCTATTTTGCTCTATAAACTTGGTAGTTGGAACCATGCTCTGTAACCAACTTTTTCAAAAATGTTTCTTCTCTTTGTGACTATTGCAATCAAGTTCTATAAATAGTAAACCAAAGATAGACGTCAGTGGCACTGAACTTCAGCTTTTGCTGGTCAAAAAGTTCCAGAAAATATCATGTATTTAAAGCCGTTTGGCTTAGCTTAAAAACTGATCAAATCTGCTTTTAAGGTCTTTTTAGCTTATAAAAGTGTTTGACAATTTTCCAAACAGCTTAAAATAAGTTAAAAGTTAAATGCACCCCCCTTCCCACTTTTATTTTTTAGCTTAAAAGTTGTTATAGTTTATCCATATTTTTTCATACCCTCAAAATTATCATTAACTAAAGTAACCCTAATTACTCTCTCCCTTCTCATTATTTCAATTCAAACCACAATCCAACACTCTTCTCGCCGCACTTTCTCTTGACAAAACTTGAGTTCCCTTCTCCGCTACCATTAATGTAAGTTTTACTTCTTCTTTTTTCCATTAGTTTTTACTGTAATATTGTTACTAATCCAACTTTTCTTCTTGCTTAAAAAATTGGGTACTACAAAAACTTCATATAAATTTTACTTAAATAATAAGTTTATACTGATATCGAATTAAAATATAAATTTATTTTATTTTTTTAGACAGAAAAATTTTAAAGTAATAAGTTTTTATAATGTTAAGAGCATGAAGGATATTTTAGACATTTATAATTAAAAATGTGTGTTTAACAACACTTATGTGTCAAACACATCAACAACTTTTTTCAGCTACAACACTTTTATCCAAACACATAATTGCTTATTTTTCAAATAAATTTTAGCACTTTAAAAAGTATTTTTAAAGTACTTTTTAAAAACTATTTTTTTCATCTAAACCAAATGGGCTCTTAGTCCTTTCAACTGTTCAAAATTTTATGATAAATATTTAATCAATATAATTATACTTTATTTTATTTATTATATATGGATATAATTATGCATTAAATAGCAACGATAGTCTACAACCTAATGACTTTCTTTTTAGGCCTATACACGTTAGTACCTGTACACACTACTTCTTTCAATGTTTAAAGCGTATGCATTATTTCAAATTTAAATATTTTTCTCTTTCATTATTAATCAGTAGCGTGATTCTCTCCATTATATCTTCCCATTCATTATCATTCAAAGGATTTTTAGAAGAGAATGTGAGATTCTTTATATGTGGATATCTTCTAAATCCTCATTTCATCTTTTTATTTGTATACATTTATTTATATATTTTTTCTTTTCATTATACACGTTTTAATATTTTGTTCGATTTCATCTTTCAATTCATAATTTTTGAATGATTTAAGGCATTAAAGTGTGATTCTTCTTCTATCATCGGTATCTTTTAGATCCCTAATTTACAGTGAGAGTCTTATTTATATTCTTCTATATATTTTTCATCAATTTTTAGGGCTTGTGTATCAACTTTCTTTTTCAACATTACAATGGATGAAATTAGTAGTACAAGGAAGATTATACAAGGTATAAATTACTTTGATAAATTTTCGAATAAAGCACCATCTTTTGATTTGTGTATTACTCAACAACACGCTATAATTCCAGCATCGTTGCTGCAATGGAGATTGAAATGCGAACAAAGAACCACAATGATCCCGTACCATTGAATATAATTAGTCCAGAGCAAAGGGCAAAATTTGTCAAGAGAAAAGAAGGTTCAAAATACATTTAAAAGAGAAAATCAATTCTGGAAAGAAAAAAAAAAGTTTGTAATGTTGCCCCCAGTAGCAATGAAAAAGAAATGCAAGAAGAAGAACAACGATCAGCAAAAGAGGTATTTACTCTTATCCGAAAAAGCTTTGACACTTGAATATTTTATGTATTTATTTTAGTTCCATATAGAAAATGTATATAACTTTCTAGTGAAGTAACTATATTGGGACATAATGTTTTAGATTCATTCATTTTCATATGCAGAAAATCATATTTTACGTGTTAAATTGTCCTGTTGAAGCCCCGCACATGCAAGTATACAGAAATCACAATGTAATTCATGATTTGAAGCAAAAGCTTAGTCAGGTGCAGTTTAACAAGTTTAAGAATACATGTTTTGGTGTATACACCCATATGCACAAATGTTTTTTGCTGGCACAATATTCAGGTGTTTCATGGTATGTGATCAGGTAGAAAGTTCTCTCTTGATTCGTATAAATCATTCTACATTGCGAGTCAATCTTAGAGAGTTTGCCATCACGACTTTAAAGTGTGTTGTTGATATCGATGATTTTTCATTCAACACTAGTGAACCTAACAGGCTTATGAAATAATATTTCGAAGGTAAAAGACTATGAAAAAGGCAGAGTTAATTAGAAGAATAGCGCATCCATACCATGAATTCATTTTGATTTGGCTGAGTAATCGATAAAATGAATACCCTTGGAACATAAAAACATTTAAATCTTTGATTAAGAGTGTGAGACAGTACTATATTTTAATCAATCGATGAATAATATTCATACAACCATACTTGCATGGCGAGCGGCACATTGGCGATCCCATAGTATTGTTTCACGGCATCCATCCTCTTGGAAATATTCTTAACCAAAGCTTTAAATGCTTTTATGCTCCAAGAGCATTCATTGTATCAATCACTCTCAACGTGTGACAATAACAAACTCTCTAAGATTGAATCCTAATGTGAAATGATTTATAAGAATAAAGAGAGCATCTGAAGAACTTTCTATCAGTTCACATGCCATGAAACACCTAAATATTTGTGCTTGAAAAAATATTGGTGCATACGAGTGTATACACCAAAGTATGTATCCTTAAACTTGTTAAATTGCATCTAACTAAGCTTTTGCTTCAAATCACGAATTACATTGTGATTTGTGTATACTTGCATGTGGAGAACTTCTACAGGACTATTTAACAGGTAATATATGATTTTCCGCATACAAATATCCGAAAATGAATGAATTTAAAATATCACACCCCAATGCAGTTACTTTGCCAGAAAGTTGTATACATTTTGAATAAGAAACTAAAATAAATACATAAAATATTTAAGTATCAAAGCTTTTTCGAATAAGAGTAAATACCTCTTTTGCTGATCGTTGTTTTTCTTCCTGCACTTCTTTTTTATTACTACCAAGGACAACATTACGTACCTTTTTTTCCTATCCAAAATTAATTTTCTCTTTTAAATTTTTCGAATATTCTTTTTTCTAGACAAATTTTGCCGCTTGATCTTGATTAATTATATTCAATGGTACGAGATTATTGTGATTCTTTGTTCGTATTTCAATCTCTGATGCAGTAATAGATGCTGGATTTATAACTTGTTGAGTAATACATAAATCAAAAGATGATGCTTCATAATAAAATTTATCAAAGTAATTTATACCTCGTGTAACCCTCCTTAAAGTACTAATTTCATCCATTGTAATGTTGAGGAAGAAAGCTGATACACAAGCCTTAAAAATTAATGAAAAATATATAAAAGTATATAAATAAAATCTTCACTATAAACTAAGGATCTGGAAAATACCCGATGATAGAAGAAGAATCACACTTTAATGCCTATAATCATTCAATAATCATGAATTGGAAGATGCAATCGAACAAAATCACAAAAAAATCATGTATAATGTAAAGAAAAATATATAAATAAATGCATACAAATGAAACCTTTGAGATAAAATAGGAATTTAAAAGATATCAACATATAAAGATGATCTCACATTTTCTTTCAAAGGATGATCTCACATTTTCTTCCAAAAATCCTTTGAATGATATTAAACTGGAAGATATAAGGAAGAGAATCACGCAAGTGATTAATAATGAAAGAGAAAAATATTTACATTTGAAATAATATATACTTTAAACATTGAAAGAAGTAGCGTGTATAGGTACTAACGTGCATAGGTATTGTTGATATCCTGAAGGCTCAATGTCATGACAACTCGTAAAAAAAAATTAAATAAAAGAATCTAAAAAGAATTTTTAGAAAAAGTAATCTAATTTGGAGTCGCCACCTAATTTAAAGGATAATTAGAAAACCAATTATTCACAAAAATAATCGACGAACCAATTAGACTCCGGATAGGGGTTTAAGTTATTTCGAAAGAAAAAATATTAGCATCCTTCTGAATCTACAATTATGGGTCTCGATTGAATTTATTTTTTTTCAAATTGAGAAGGAGATAATACAATATAGCACAAGTATAATAATCAATAAATATACATAAAAAATGAAGTAATAATAATAGGAGAAACGACCTAAAATTTGTCTAATGTCAATAATATATACAATAATGAATAAAATAAATGAGTAAATAAATAAACTAATTATTTTTGTCTTTTTAAAATGAGAACTCGAAATTCGATGGATAGATTTTCCATTGGTCAATTTTAACAAAGCAATATGTATGTAACTTGAACTAAAATTTGTGAATTTTAAGATATACTCCCTCCGTCCCATAATATAAGGAACTTTTCATTTTACACGGTGATTAAGAATCATGGATGCATTAGTTAACTTTATTATTTTACCCTTCATTTATGTCAATGTATATTAAATTAAGTTAGAAAAAATTATTAATGCACTAATTAATGGTGTGGTTAAAATAGAAAAAAATAATTAATTCTATCCTAATTTAGTAAGTGTCATTATAATATGGGACAAATATTTATAGAAAGATGATCTTATATTATGGGACAGAGGTAGTAACAAATAACAATCTAAACTAAGATTTTTCCATCTTAATAAATGAGGAGACATCGAAATTCAACGGGTGACTCGTCATTGACCAGGTTTAACAAACAATGTATATACGCGATTTTAAACTACAATTTGTCGAATTTTAACATGTATTAAATGTGAAATTAAACTAATTTTTACCGCCTTTTTAAATGGGGAGGCTTCAAAATCCGACAGATAAATTTTTCATTGATCAATTTTAACAAACAATATTATTCAATATCGATTAAAGATACCAACAAAGAGTAAAAATAGCAAAATTACTTAAAATTAATTCTAAAGAAACGGCAATCAATAAGAGACAAGAACGTTTCACGTTACTTTAAGGGTTTGTTTGGAAAGCCCTCGTGTCACTAGGAATTGGTGTAATTAAGTGTGATTACACTCATTGACTTGTTTGGTAGGCCAAGTAATTACTTGGTATGAGTGGAATTGGATGTAATTGAAGGAGTGTAATTACACTCTTCAATTCTCATGGAGGAGCTAGAAATTGAGTGTAATTACATGATGTGACATTAAACTTTTTTTTCCTTTTTAAATATATATTTTATGTGAAATATGAAAAGGTAATTCTTTCTTTTTTTATTTGAACATTTTCATTTCTAGCAACATTTTAAGGTTCTTGAGTAAACTCTTTTTTTTTTAATTCTTTTTCATATTTTAATGTCTTGATAAATTATTTTATGTGTTTAATTTTTGTATTTTTTTTATTAATTTTTGAGAATTAATTTTTTAAATTTTAGATGATAATAATAAATTAGATCTTGTGTAGCCTATAAATAAAATGAAAAATAAGTAATAATATTATTTATTTAAAATCTAATTGTTAAATTAGATGTGTAATCATATTTGTCCAGCCAAAGAAGACAATAGAAATTACAGTGCAATTATATTTTGACAAATAAATAGGACAGTGAAATTATTTGACAAACAAATAGGACAGTGAAATTACCAGCGTATATAATTATAGGGCATGTAATTACTATTCTGATAATTACACCAATTTTAATTACCAAGTGACTTTCCAAATAGAATCTAAATTTCAACATCCAACCATGACAAAATAAAAAAAAGAAATATAAGGCTTTGAGCAATAAATATTAAAATATATTATATATATATATATATAAAACAATTAAAAGTGACCAACAGTTGGTAAACTAACAAAAATAACACAGCAATAGTTATTTTAACTAATAACCATACGAAAATATTTATCATAAGAATAATAGCACATAACTAAAAGAAAACAAAACAAATAGACAGGCATATAACTAAAAATAAACAGAGCAAGAAAAGAGGTTTGGGGTGATCTACGTTACCAGACGATGATGGGGGTTGGTTGTTGCGGTTCACCGGTGGTTGGAGCTTGCCGAGGCTAGATTTTTGATGGAGTGCCTCTTGGGTTGAATGCAGCTCGTTCGATTTCGTCCAGTTCATCCTTCGTAGTGTTTGTCCGTTGGTTGTTGTCCGCAAGATGGAGGGCTGTGGCATGGCTATTAGAGTTGTTGTTTGTTAGCCCTCCTGACGTCCCCCCTTTTTTTTAGTTGCTCGATTTTTCGGAGCGTAAAGCTCCTTGTCTGAGATTTAGTTGACAGAGAAAGGGTTTTGGGGTTCACTATTTTGGGTGGTGGTTTTGGTGTTCTCCGATGGGTTTTTGGGTTTTTCGGGGCTGCGGTTTAGGAAGGTTTCGGGGCTGTCATGGGTGATGTTATGGTTGGTCATTTGGTTACTGTTAATGGAGGCAACAATGGCTGTTTCGTTGTGTAGTTTTTTGACGGGATTTTCCAGTAGGTTTTTAGGTCGGTTTTGTGGGAGTTTTGTGGCTGTTTTGGGACTGAATTTTTGAAGGCGTTTTGGGGCTGTTCTGGTGGAGATTTTAATGGTGTTTCCGGTGATTTTTGGAAGTGGTTTTGTGTATTTTCAGGTGAGATTTTGGTAGGTGAAAAAGAGGGTCGTTTTCAGGTGTATTTGGTAAAGAGAAAAGGGTGGTTTTGCTGGGTTTCGTGGCTGCTGCAAGCTCATGGTGGCATCATTATTTTTGTGGGGGTTGAACGGAAAAATAGAAAAAGGGCAAAGTGGGGCTTGGGTGGTGGAAGGGTCAGAACTCCGGCTAGATCTTCCGGGGAGGAGAAGATGAATAATAAAATGAATTAAAAATTAAAAAGAAAACTGGAAAAAAATTATTCCAACCTTAATCTACAATTTTTCCACCACAAACCTAATGGCCAAAAATATGCCAATTAGATATGTATAATTTTATTTGTGTAAAAAAAAAAAGAATTATTAGTCTATGTTAAAAATTAAAATTCCTAATATTTATCAAAAAATATAAATAATTATCAAAAAAATTAAATATAAAATTGTTGAAAATAACAATATGAAAAGTATGAATTTTTTAAAATTTTGACCTAAGTATTAACGTGTATAGGCCTAAAAACAAGGTAAGGTAATTAGGTTGTAGAGTATCTTTGTTATTTATAGTATATAGTATCTTTCCTATTTAATATATAATTATATTCATATGTATAATAAATAAAATAAAGTACAATTATATTGACTAAATATTTATCACAATTTACTGTTTCCTTATTTAAAAGCTTACTAGGTTTGGTCCATGTCCATTTTTTATACAATAACTTAAGTTTCTATTAACGACAAAATTCATTAAATTCTCAACTCATTGTTTCAATTGTTTCTTTCTCCCTGCTTCTTTTTCTTTAAATTACTCTTATGGAAAAAAACTTTAACCTCGTTGATTCAAAATAAAATTCACCAGAAAAGAAAAAAATAACTCATAATCTTATTCAATGAGGATAAACGAAGCAGATTATTTCTACTAATGACCTTGAATATGCTAAAGTTTATTATAAAAAGAACAATATTATCACCAGTTAAATGTGGGGACCGATTAATTTATATTTAATGTAAACGAATTTCTTGCAATGAGAATAAAATTAGAAGTTCTTTTCTCATGCATTTTGTTCCGGATTTTATACGCCAACGACTTTATTGAAGGGAATTTGTTTTACTTTTTAGAAGTTGAAATTTGTAAAATGGTAATTTATAATTTTTTTATTAATTGTTTCTAAATTTTGAAAGAGATTGATTTTATTATTTCGTTTGTTTTATTTTCCCTAAAGAAATTTGAGTAATAAGATCAAATCACTTATTTTTCTTTTGTATGAAAAATAAAATTTGAATAACCTGCACTGATAATGCACCATTAACCGCTAAAGAAGAAAACATAACATAATTCAAATCACTAGCAACAATAATATGCTTTTGTTTTATTATCCATCGTATAAAATTAAAACTCATCTCTTCTTTCCTCATTAATTTTATTTTGATTCACTGAGGTTATTTTTCTTTTCACAAGAGTGAATTGAAAAAGTACTGGCGGGAAAAGCAACTGCAAAAATGAATTAAAAATTTTAATTTTACGAAGTCATAAGTTCCACCAAAATAAATCTAAGCTATATGCATTAAAAAACAAACCTAATAAGTTTTAAATTATAAAAGGACTTAAACCGGTAAATATACATCCAAGGACTAAAATCGATAAATGTATAGCTCAGGGATCAAACCTGATAAATTTTTGAATAGTTACAAGACCAAACTCGATAACTGTATAATTAAGGAACCATTTTAGACCCACCAAGATTTACCGTAATTGTGGGGTGATCTGAGGGTAATCGGACCAAAAGATAATAGTGTTACGTGACCTGACCTGGGAACTTTAAAAAGTAAAGAAAAGGAAGATAAACTAGTGATATTCAGGAGTAAAAGATAAAATAGTATGAAGACCTGAGCCTGTACTTCATCAACTGTCACACTGTTTGGTCAAGCACCAAAGACTATAAACCTATCTACCACCAGCAACACATAAATCCAACCTAAATGGATCGATATATTCAGAAAACAAACAATGCTCCAAAAAGGAAAACAGGAACGAGCTTTACTTCTACAGCACTAGTTCAGGACATTAATTCCTATAAGCCATCCAAGAATCCCCATGTCATAAGACTTGCTGAGCACTTCTGACAACTTACTGACCATCATAGTCCCCTTCGTAGAACTTGTTTTCTGGATAGAAGACAGCTACAACTTGGTTGCCACCAAATTTTCTCCCATTCAAGCTTTGCCGAGCTTTGCTGGCACTCTCGACATCTCCATACTCCAAAAATACCTGGAAGGTACACAAATGGTTTAGCAGTTCCACATTTTACAAGAGAAAAACAAGCCATTGACATAATAATATAATCAATCCAACAGATTGGACCTCTCCTTTCCATTGCCTCAAAGCAGTAGTCATTGGAGGAAATTATAACTAATCATACTGAAAAGCTTCTTCATAAAAGTTGAAAAGCCATTTTGAGATGGTCATGATGGCAAAGAACATTAGATCCAAGTTGTTTTCACTTTCCTTGTGAAATATACAAGATCACTATTAACAACTCAAACTTTAAATGACAGACTAAGAAATATGCAGATATATATATTTTTACCTTTCCAACCCCTGGGCCATGCTCACCATTAGGACTTGGACGTGGAATAACAACATTCACCAGTGAACCTGCAGAATATATATCAGAGTGGAAGAATTTTTAAGAAAGTATTGCTACAATATTTAAGCCATACGCTTAACACAACAAGGGGAAAAAGGTACCCACCAAATTTTCCACATTCAGTTCTCATGTCTTCTAAAATATCTTGATAGTCCTCGTCATTACTGAGCTCATCTACCTCAACAACTTGTGTCAAGCACAAGACCTTTGTGGCTAATGCACCAGGTTGTAACATAAGTCTCTGAAAAAAATAATTAAAAAAAAAATAAGGGTGAGCAGCCGAATTGTTGCTAAGAAATCAAATCCTAACAAATTGAATATTGAATTAGAGAGCACAGAAAGTCTCGCCTGCAAAGCTATCTGCTGTTGTGCATGCAACAATACACTCTCTTGCTCAGGTTTAGGTTGTGTTGTACCCTGGTTGGCACGCCTAACAGTAAGGGTTTTATCACCCATCTTAATCCCATTGAGAGCTGCACAAGCAATATCAGTAACGGAAACATCCTGATAGACACAAAAGGCATAGCCTTTAGAGTTCCCAGTTTCTCTATCTTTAACCAAATCAAATCCTCTAAGTGCACCAAAAGACTCTAACAGCTCTCTAATCTGTGCTTCTGTGAAATAGTAGGGCAAACCACCAACAAAAATACGATCAGGGCCTTCAAGCCCTCCTGCAGAACCTGGGGACAATCCAACAGCTGCCAGGTTGAGGTTTGGGTTTGGTTGGCTAGGACCAAGAGTAGCAGCCAGAGAAGGGTTGTAATCGCTGGGTCTTCTGACCTTACAAGGTGCACCCTGCACAAAAAACACCAGATGCACAGATGCATAGAGCAGTTAGTTGAAAGTAGGGATATGTACTTGATATTGATGCAGCAGGACAAAATGATAGTTCGATAACGAAGTATCCAATAACATCTGATAAGCTCCAGTAATGATAATAAATCAATAACAAAAAAACAATAGAGAATAACAGGTTTGAGGATATTCAGCTCTTATAAAGGGAAGGAGATAAAAGGTGATGCACCCAAAATTTTCTAGGACTAAATAAGAATCGAGGGGCATAGAATAGTTGCATATCCCTGAAACTAAAATTTTCTACGTCCTCTCTTTCTCCCTAATGGATAAACTAGCTACAACTATAAGAGATAAAAAGTATAACTTCTTTTAAACTTCAAAAATACTTGATTCGTTATTACACATTCAATTACCTCAAATATGATGCCATCCAATGCCATGGCATTACTAGCTTCCTCTACAGATCTCATTTCAACAAAAGCAAACTTCTTCTCATAGTTTATATAGACATTGACAACAGCATCACCTGTGAGTTCCAACAATACTCTGAGCATCTGAAAGGTAAATTAAGTTGTACTTGTACGATAAAGGAGAGCAAATTTTAAACTAACCTGGACCAGCTGTATTTCCTCCAATTGCAGACATCACATGACTAAAGAAGGTCGCAACAGACTGTATGAGAATCAGTGCATCAAGACAGATGTATGAGAGCAATATAAGGGATAGGTCATAGAAAATCAACTTTGACAATGAAGATAAAATGTTAGTATAATAATCTTTTTGAAAACATGCTATCAGACAAAAGTTTTAATTATCAGAATTATCAATAGTAGTGACCAGCACATAATAATGTTCAGAACACTGGAAGACAAGCTCCATTTTTGATAAACTTATATGTATTTCTATTAAACGAGAATACAGCCTCTATAATACAAAACTGAATCTAGAGGCTAAAAAGGATAGAAAGTTGAAAGTTGATGACAAAAAAAAAATGCTAAAAGTATATACAAGAAATGAATTTACATGCAAAAATTTTTTTTTCAAAAGAAGTATCAACTAATTCACAGACGTACGTACATACATACATACATACATATATATATATATATATATATATATATATAGCTAGATAATAAGAGAGTGAGGTGGCACCTCTCATAGCCAGCATTGACATTTATCTTTTTTCTGGTTTGGTTGGATTTTTTTTTCTTATTTTTGATCATTTCCTAATTTCTGATATCAAATTTAAAGTGTAGATGCCTAAAAATCTATATTAAAGAGACAGACATTCACGTAGCAAAGTCACCAATGGGCTTTTTGGTTACTACTTCCATTCTTTGCTTTTACAATAGCATTTAATACTATATATATTATAATTCATCAATGTGGTTATTCGTTATATACTGATTTAGAATTTTGTATTCCATGTCCTTTGGCAATCAAGTAGATGGACACAGCTGCAGAGATATACACACACACATTTGTTAGTATAAGGTAAAGCGAAGAGCAGAATCTCTCTTATTTTGCAATTCTCCCACTCCATATTTTTTTGAGGGAAATGTAGAGAGACAATACACAACTATTACTATCCAAAACCCACTAAAATCTCATTTTCTTTAGTAAAATTTGTTCATTCCGGAAGGTGCAGCTTTCTCTCCCCTTACAAAATCAAAATTAAGGTGTCACAACGATGAGCCAAGGAAGGGAGCGGGTATGCCATCTTATAAGAAGCCCCACCCCGGGACTGTTATTCTTTAGTTTAATCAATGAGTTTACATGTATGTTTGATTTCTTGCACTCTTTTCATGAAGTTATTCTTCCATATATATACTCTGTATCCCAGAAGTAAATTGCCAGATATATGGCTACCGATATAGTTTCATAGTTTCATCTGTAGTCTAACAACCCAAGAAGAACGGTATACTTCCATGGCCATGTTGATATTTTTAAGATAATATGAAACAATGTTTTTTGTAATTAACATTTGTAGTTACATTGGTTCTTTCCGAAATCATATCTCATAAGGTTTTGTTTAATGTAAATGCAGTCATTATCTTAGTTGAGTTACCATTGTTTAATCTGGTCAACAATATCCTGGGGTCTTCTAATTTTATGTGAACCATGTGTAGACAATTTTTTAAGTCCCTGAAAGAATTATGGAAAAAAAGAAATTTTTTTAAAGTGTGGAATGGTAATAACTATCGATAATAGAACCAAAGTAATTGTATAATACTTAGATAGCGATTAAGCAATTTTAAGAATTTGGTATAATGCTTTTAAGTACATTCTACCCGTCCAGACCCCACTTGTGGGATTCCACTAGGTATGTTGTTGTTATTGTTGTGCTTTTAAGTACCCTCTCCCGTCCTATTTGTGTGGCACAGTTTGACTTGATCCAAAATTTAAGAAACAAAGAAAAGCTTTTGAAATTCTAAAACTTCACTAAAAGGAAATTACAAAGTAAAATTGTTTTCATTTAGCTGACTAAATAGAAAGTGCGTCACATAAATTGGAACAGTATATGTTTTCTCTTCTCCTAATACTGGGACTCTTCTTCTAATTCTTGGAAACGTATCAGCAATAATTACTTGTAAATTATGGTGACACTGATTTGTAAGGACATTTTTCAAAAGTGAGTCAACTGTGATGACTCAAATGCAACTTAAATCTCCAGTTTATGTATTACGATCTTCATCGTTCTTAATGAAAAATAATTTTAGAAAACTCTTATATGGATAAGATTCTTCTGAACAAGTAAGATGTACGTCATATGTGAAGTTGAAATGTTTTATAATTTGACTAAAACGACAAAAAAATTCAATGATTAATTATTTTATTACAAAAGAGATCAATCCATACTTGGAAGGAAATTTATTTATGAAAAAATGTTATGATTGAAGCATGTAAAAGGATAAAATAAATCGACGGTAAGTTTATACAATCATTCATTTGAATTTTTTGTTTGCGCATGACAATGTCAAATTTTGTGTACTTTATTTGTACAAGTTCAATAAAATATTTTAACCCTATTTTTGTTTCTAATTGGACAGGAGCTCTTTTACTTAAATGTTGATATATCACTAGAAGTTCTAAAAGTTAAACTTTTAGATATATTTTTAATCACATTAACATTTTGTCATCTTACATCCATTTTCTTTGAATACGTAGTGTTGTAATGGTCCTCTCATTTAGTTTACATTGTGCGTTTCTCAATTTTCCTAAAGCTTTCTCATGATTTTTTAATTTTTTTTAAATAAAATTTCTTTTGCAAGTTTAATAGGTTATTTAACGACCGCGCAAAGAACAGATAAGTTCCCTAATTAGAAATAATACTAATGCGATATGAAATGAGGTTGGTTCTCTGATATTTTACTGATATTTCTAGAAAAAAGTGAAAAGCCTAGGAAAGCTTTTCACAGCCGTAACAGTAAGAAAGGTATTACTACCGATATCATACTATGCAGACAATAAAACAGAATAACAAAGTTATAATGATGAGCAAAATGGTGTAACAAATTTTATATCCATAAAATATAAGTATTAAACCATAATAAAAATATCAAAATGATTTTGAAAGATACCAAAACATGACAATAAACAAGGTAACTTCCCGAATTTGAGTGACCAAATTTTAAACAGCCAAAGCCAAATCATTAGAGATTCCAAATACGCACCAAAGTAATTCTTAGCCCATAATATCTCAGATACTTTTAGGAGAAGAAAGAAGAAAATATAAGAAACAGCTAAAACTACTATGAAAAAAATACAGGAGAATGCCCCTGTAGTTTGTTTCAAAATATGAACATTATATGGAAATGTCAAAAAGACCAACAACTTCATGAGATCGGTGGGGCATGGTCTAATACCTGTTCATTTGAAGTAGCAGGAAGTCCACCGACATAAACTCGTCGAGCATGCCTAGTAGCCTGATAACACAAGTTAGGAAATATATTAGGTAAAAAGAGGAATGCATTGCACCATGAGCTTACTAACGAATTACGAACCTGCTGTGTCATTGCCTGGATCGGCATAACAGGAAGAGCACCAAACTGCCACAATTCCATCAGAGAACAAATATATGAGAATCTTGAAAAGAGCATCGAATCCATACAACTAAAAAGGGAGTGTCGACGATACCTGGCCCGATGTTAAAGGAAACATGTTAGGCAACATTCCAGCAATTGCTGGGTTGGTCCCAGGAACTTGACCTGCAGAGATAACCAGGATACAGTTGAAAATGACATCATGACATACCTTAAACAATATGAGAGTGAGTATTTACATGAGCAGTTCCGTTTTTAAAATGATTTTGAAAGAATAACTGAATTCTGTATTCAGAAAATATTTGTAACTACCAAACAGGCAATTCCTGGATGAAGATGAACAAGACCTGTATTGGTTCTTCCTTGTACATAAAAGCTACAGAAGTCGGTTCACACCCATTGTCAGCACAGTGGGGCAAGTAGCCCAACATTGCCTTCTTAGGACATAAGACAAGACATACAAAACAAACAAACAAACACCAAACAAAACAAGAAACCAAAAACCCTCAGTTTCAGAATTACTTCACCAAGTAAACAATAAAGAAAATAAAACAGCCAATCTATTCTATGACTCAATACCAATATAGGTGGAAGTTAAAGAAACAATAGCTTACCAAAACGTAACCAAGCATTTTGATATGAACTTCCACACTATGTCAGAGAAAAATGTGGCAGTTATCAACATAATTTCAGCTGTAACCTTAATGATGAAACAAGTACCTGCAGCAGCTGTAACACCAGGTAACATTGCAGTGGTAGGAGGTGCCATATCAAAACCACTGATCCTTTTGCTGAAAAAATACAAATTAATAACAATAAAGTGACTAAAACCTGACTGCTAATATAACATTTAATGATCCACATAACATTAGCCATTCAATTTGTTCTTGGAACATACATAAAAGAATTTTTTACCCAAAAAAACCCAGTACAATACAAGGTAAAATTTGCCAGTTCCTTACAAGGGCCAACAGCGCAACAATTAATGTACAATTAAGTTTCTTGTGTTTCAGTAGATAAATACCCCTAAACCGACCATCTTAATGTGGAGAGTAGGCATGACAGGACAAGAACAAGGGTAAGTACTTCCCTCCAAGCACAGAAAGGAAAATGAATCACTGTTTCCAAGATGACCATTTACAACAAATTTGACCAGTTGTGTACTATAGAAGTTTCAGAAATAGCAGCCTGTATTACAAGACACATTAGACGTTGCAAATATGTTCCAGAAGTAGGAAGATGTAAATTGTAAAATACATGCAAAGCATGTCATTTGGCCTAAAGAAAAATTCAGGAGATCAATCAATGCAGGCTGTGAGAATAAGATTCTAACTATTTTATAATGCAACTGATCGTGCAATTTGCCTTATGCAAGTCCCACTGATATATGCTATAACCATCACCAGCTTAACCAAATATTTTAACCTGAATATGCCAATCTTCCAAAGATTAGACGTCTGCAGTGAGATGTATAACTGACAGTATTATCCAATTCTCCAAGAAACAAAAATCAGCCAAAGCAGACTCCTTATACAATGAAAAGCAAGCCAAGGCGACATAAATTGCTCAGTGTGATCTCAAAAGCACTAATCGTAAGTTTCTTTTAACTGTGTAAACTACACAGTGATACAAGGTAACTGAAAACCAAAGGAGAAAAAGAAACCTCTGGGCCACTTCATCTCCAAAAATAGTGGAAGAATCTCAGACCAATTTAAGTTTTTGTGATAAATAAATCTTTCCATTAACCAAATTTTAAGTCACACAAGCAAAAGGCTAAAATAAGAAAATCTCCATGTAACATTTAGTGCAGTTCTACGTAAAGATTGGATATTGGTCATTTTGTTCCAACCTGACAGATCAAGGAGTGTTATACAAGTTCGAAAAATTTACAGTAAATTAGTATTTACAAAAACTATAAACTGATGTTCAAACAGAAAAAACCTGTCTTAAGTGAATTTAGAAATTCAAAAGAAAATATAACATGAAAATGCTCCAGTGAGAATGTATATCATCAGACAACTAACCTCTTGGATCGAGAACGAGATCGAGACCTTGATCTACCCCTTGAGCGAGACCTGTGTCTATGCCGACTCTCTCTATCTTTGTCATGATCTCTTTGCCTTAAGCAAACAACTTTAAACATATCACAAACTGAAAATGAAGCATGCCTCCACTACCACTCAACAACAACTTGAAATTAAAGATCATAAAGCAAGATCCTCAAGTCTGAATCCGACTCATAACAGTAACATAAAGTCAAGGTGAAATTGCAAAAGCAATGCAAATACTAACATCAAGAAGTGTTGTAGCTCTTACTTGTCATAATCACGAGTCCGATGACGTTCATCATCATCTCTATCTCTGGTCCTCTCCCTCTCCCTTCTGTCACTACGATCCCTATGACGATCTCTGTGATGACGATCACGGTCCTTCTCCCTCTCTCTGTCCCTGTCTTTGTCTCTTTCCCTGCCCCGGTCCCTATCGCGCACTTTCTCCCTATCCTTTTCCCTGCTTCTTGATGAGGTCCTATCTTTTTCATATTCACGAGAACTATGCTGGAAGGAACACACAAGTAGAAAACATAAGCAAGTGAAGGAAACTAGAAGTGGAATTTCACTGGGCATGTTGTTTTGATTGTTGTTGAAGGAAACTAGAAGACATTTGAATACAAAACTACGGATGGAAAAGGAATTATATTAATAAGCAAGTGCAGGAAACTAGAAGACACATGAATACAAAGCTAAGGATGGAAAAGGAATTATAACTTTTTGGAGATAGATGTAAAAGGAATTATATTGAGGCTCAAATCATAAAAGTTGAGTTTTGAAAGATGGCAAAAGACTATAGCACCAAAATTAATGCTAAGAAAGCAACCTGATTAAGACTATGAGGAAACGTTTAAAAACCCAACACAAACTTTGGGATGCTCAGTTTACACATATCAGAACTACAAAAGCAGGGTCACCCCGAGAGCTTTACCCCTGCCAGGATGGAGAAGTTTTTCTGAGAATTCAAGAAATGTGCAAGGTAAGCTGTTTATGCAGCTGCAGCATCCGTCTTTTAATTCCCGCCACCCCCCCATACTGATTAAGCAGAACTCATGGATCACATCCCATCAAGCAGAGAGCGCCTACACAAACAGCCTAGAATATTTGAATGCTCACCATTAGAATGATTCACACAGTTCGACGAGCAATACTCATAACTGGCCTCTAATAAAATCATTATGAAACACCTAAACAAAACCATTGTTCCATTCCATCATAACACTTCCCTCTGCAGATCAGACCTTTCAGATAAACAACTTTATCGGATAAACAGCTTGCTTCGACTAGTCTACCAGCAACCTACTATCATCCACCGGCACTAGTATGGGAAACTTGCCCCAAACCAGCCTGCCTCCATCCACCTAACATGAAACCTGCTACTGCCCACAAACACATGTATTGTGCAAGTATGCCTTCATTCTGTTGTCTAGAAAAAGATGGGAGCTTTTGGGTGTTCCCGAAATTGATCTGGCACCTCCTTCTCTTAGTTTGGGAGCTAGGTTATGTAGGAACACTAAGGCACTATTGAGTGTTTGTAGTGGATTCAAGCACCGTTTCAGTGGATCCTGGAATCTCCAGTTTATATTTCCAAGGTCTCAGCCATAGCTCGATTCAAAAAAGAAATGGGGGAAAAAGGATGGTCAGAGAGATAGAGAGTATTTTTAGTACCTGAGGCTTGGAGTCGGTGTAATCATCGGGATTATAGCCTCCATGGCTGCTTCTGGATTTGGGAACGGGAGAAGAGCCGTAATTGTCTATGTCTTCTCCATTTGCTTCATAGTCCGGCATGGCTGGCTTCTGTAGCTCTCAGTCAAGGTAGCTTTCTCTGACCAAGGGATGGGGACGGGGGGTTTAAGAGATTTTATATATTATAATAAAGTCTACAAAATAGTGCCCATAGGGTATTTCTATCAATTGTTTGGTCAGCAAAGCGCTTGGTACATACATATTACATTGTGAAGTAGTATGTTTATACAAGTTTTCATAGTAATCCGATCAAAATATGTTTTGAGCATATTTTGGTGGGAATTGATAAAAAATTGATTTTACTTTCGGACACCTCTTTGTCCCTTCCTTGCTCAGTGCATTTGCCAGTTAATTCTGTTCTCTAAAGATGTGCTTCATTGCTACTTTCCATGAGCTCTGCAGCAAGGACCTGTAATCATGAAAAATGGTAGCATATAATAAGCTATCATCTTTCAACATTTACACAACTTTCAATAAAATTATATTAGCCTCTAGCAGGAGCATGTTATTAGTGATGGCAATGTTCAGTCCAATCCTAAGGGCCCGGAGTCAAGAAATATGAACTCATGGAGTGGAAAGGTGTAGGTGAAACCTATAACCAATTCCTCTTCGTGATCTCTAATGACTCTTCCCAGCCCACTATATCTTGCATTTGATCCCATAGCTTCATTGTGTTAAGCTTGAAGGAACATCCAAGAGGGATTTCCCACTCAACTAGGGTAGTAGTCATATGATTAGATCTTGGGGTGTCACTATTATTATTGATGATAAGGCAGTACTCAACTGTTTGATTAAGGTTGTTCTTAAAGGAGGTGGTGTCTCTTTTCCTTCGGAAGAGATTAATTTTTTTTTTTGCTGTCATATATTCCAGAAGCACCAAGGAAGTAAAGTATCCTAATTTAGGGCTTTCTTTTGTTGGTAGTCTAGAGCTCCTCCCAGGTATTCAGGTTAAATTGATCCTCATGGAATTGATTTGGATAGATGTTGTTGTTGATAACCGTGTCCAGAATTCTTGGGCCTTGTCGCATTTGAAGAAGACATGGTTAAAGTCTTCAGCAAACTAATTGCAGAATGATAAAAAGAGTTGATGTCCATGCCAATTGTGACGAACCGCTCAAATTCTTCCGCAAAATGCTTTAGAAACGTCCATAGTAAGCTGGAGCACTCCAAAATTCTCTAGAATTCCCTAGAGATATGTGGATATTAAAGGAGAGGCCTGGAAGGTTCCAGAGCATTCAAGAGAGGTCTAGAGAATTCTTACCCTTTGTAAATATCTTACATATTTTGGTAGAATTTTCTAGAGACTCATTTGTAGTCATTGGATCAAATAGATCTTAGCCGCCCATTGAGGAGGTGTAGTATAAATACTCCTTCTCATTCTTCATTTGCAACCGCGCAAACAAAGCAAGTCACAAACAAACAAAGCATTGTAAAGCATTCAAGGGTTTAATATAAAGTTTCTTTCTTTGGTCCTCAAGAGTTCCAAGCATTAAGAGTTAGCTGACTAGCAACTTGAGTGGAGAAGTTTGCTAGGCCGTACGGTTTATTAGAAATGCGACCAAGTCTGTGACAGTTGGTATCAGAGCCAGGTTCGAAGACCGTCGAAACATCAAAGGAGATAGAAGGTGGAAGCAAGATTACCCAAACTAGTAATTAATCCTAATTGTTGAGTTATGATCTAGTAGATTGTTATTTAGATTGGGTTCATGGGTAAGTCTGTCGCTTGAAAATCACTCTAGATTTGTAAATATGCCAAGGTTCGATCAATAGTCGATTTTGACGGAATGATCTTAAAGAAGAGCTTAGTGGGAGAGACGAATACTGACACTAGAAGATCGTAACTTAGAATTTTGGTAATGTCGATTATTCTTCCATCCCCTTCTGTATGTTCGAGGACAAACATGATTCTTAGTGGTAGATAATGTAACGACCCTAAAATTTTGTCTACTTAATTTGGAATAGTGTAAGGAAGATTTAAAAAAATAAAAAAGGGAAATATGCAAATTAATTAGTTCAAGGAGTTCGAGTCGAAATTTGACATCACTATGTCAAGGTTTGATGTCATCCATGACATCATTATGTCAAGGTTTGAAGTCATCCGTGACATCACTAGTTTAAGGTTGGTGTACCTACCATCCACCCACTTTAGTGATTAAATGACAATTATAACGCTCTAAAAGTTCTATAAATAACCCTTCTCCTCTTAGTTTCTACATCAAGAAACAAATCCCCAAATCTATATTTCTCTCCTCAAAACTCTCTGAAAAGTGTTGAAAAATAGTTCCGAGTTGAGAAGGTTCGGGTCACATCCGAGTCAAGTTGAGCATTTTTGGCAATTTTATTCTTGTAAGTTGCTCATATTTTCTACATCTTATATAATAAGATATTTTATATAAATGAGTTTATTTTCATGTACTTTTAAGTACTTTATGAAAATATTATTTATGATAAGTGATGAATTTATCTTGATGTATCAAAGTTAAATCGAAGTACCCTGCATATCACTTTATTTACTTGAGGTAGAGATTTAAAAGAAGTTGTTGATGAGGAAGTTTTATTTATTATATTGCTATCATATGAGGATTTTACTGTTTGAGATTAAATTATGTCTTGAGATTTATGTTCCATGTGAAAAGAGCTTATATAAAGTTAAGTTGAGGTGTAATTAGTGACAATTGCTCATAATTTATATATACCGAATATAATATTATTCTTTTAAGTTGTGAGAATTTGAATTATATTACTTGGGGGATTTAAGATTAAATCCTAGACTTGAAACTTTGGAAATTAATAACGAAATTGGTTGGTCTTTGGGTCTAGGATAGACATATAATAATATGGGTTTTGTGAGTTTTGAAATCTTATGGTGATAATTTATTTGACTAGATCGTGGTGCTATATATTCCATTCAAAAGAAAAGGCCAAAATATTAGATTGACCATGATTTGACTAAGGCAAGTGGACTTTCAAAACTTTGTAATTCTCGTAGAATTCTCAAATTCTCCCTTTTCCTATGTGTGATACATGAATATTTTAATATTATAAAAAATGAGATGATTAAGAATGGAGGATGCGAGTTGGTGTGTTATTATGGTACTTGAATTTATAAATGTGGTGAAGTAATGAGAATTCTATATTTTCTATATATATATATATTGTTGTGATTGAAAATAATGAGTGAATGTGTCTGTGGAATTCATATTATGTTTATTCATTCCATGACATGTATATTTGCATTGGTTCCTGATATTGATATGAGTGAGATGGAAATTATTGGGACCGAGGTCTTTACTGGTCGAGATATGATGCCGAGGTTTTTGCCAGCAAAGTTATGATGACATTGTGATGCCGAGGTAATATGCCGGCGAATTTATGATGATATTGTGATGCTGAGGTAACATGTAAGTGAATTTATGATGATATTGTGATGCCGAAGTGTAACGACCCGACACCAATACTGTGAAGTATTGTCCGCTTTGCCCGCATACAGCCTAGGCGCGTGGTTTTGTCCCCTTGGGGGGAAAGCCCCAAAAGGTGCCTCACAGGTTAAGCTACCGATCCCTCACTAAATAGCCCAGGACTCCCCCTCTCTTTTCCGATGTGGGAGTTCTAGCAAGTCAGGCATCCGCACACAGCCCAGAACCTGCGCATTACTGCACTTACCCCCCCGTAGGGACTCAGCGTCCTTGCTGAGTTTAGCCCCCACCATCGTACTAGGCGAGAGTCGGCTCTGATACCATC
>JAOTQR010000045.1:9038843-9057436 GCA_025774065.1 Solanum ossicruentum | reverse complement strand
GAAGAAGAAAGGGAATTGTTGGGATATAAGGGGGCGCGTGGGTCACACGCGCCCGTAAAATAATTCTTTTTTTTTTTTAAGATTTTAAAATTTAAAACATGATTAAAAAAATGCATATTTTCCCAAGATAAATGTTTCAAAATTGTTCCCAATTTGATGAATGATTTATGAAAAGACTGGACAAAATTGGGTGTCAACAATCAGGGTAAGTTAATACTCCATAGATTTAAAGCTTCCCAACTCAATTTTTCTTCATCTATTCATGAATCTCTAAGAGAAATCTTAAATCATAACCTAAAATTTCAAGAAAATGAATTCAAGAATTCCAAGAAAGGATTTCTTGATTTTTTTTTCAAGAATTAGGGTTCTTCAAGTAACTCTAAAGATTCTAAGTCAAGAATTCAAGAATCAAAGAGAATCTCATTGATTTTCCAAGTTCTTCCACTCTAAAAGAACTACATTATCATTCACTATTTCACCACAATTTCTACTGTCGGCCTCAAGCATTTCAATTGTATAACCATTTTATAGTTCTTGATATTACCTCAATTTTATATAAAGGTAGTAGCAAGTGCAGTAATGTTGTTGAAGTCCTCCATAAAAATTCCTTTCAGCATGACACAAAGTGGATATGAAGATAAAACTTTATTTTTTCATTTCAATTCCATATAAACCCTCCTAATGTTATTGTGTATCACATAGCTGGAATCTGATCAGTGAAGACATATCTAATCTCTGTATAAAGTGGATTCAACACCAATTTATGTGGAATAATGGTGATTAGATCTTTAAAATCGCAATCAAAGTTGACAACAACATCATCAACAATGTAATTGATGTATTTATTGTCATTTTAACATCGTTAAGTTAAATTAGAATGGTGACACAATCCATCAAAATGGAAGAACTAATAGAGAAATTGATGAAATCAGCACAAAGATTGAGTGAATCACCAACAAAATTGAAGAATGTAAAATGAATTACTAGTGAATTTTCGGCAAAAGCGAGCTAATTCTCAACTTAGTTCGGAGATCTGCGTTTTCCGGACGAAATTGGAGAGAAAATCATGTATTTTGGGCTTTTTTCTGTATGAATTGAGCTCTTTTTATATCATCTCTTATGTTTGGTTATTGTTTTTTTATAAACAAAAAGTGAGTTATATTTTATGTAAATAAACTTTTTTATTATATATATACAAAATTTGTCCTATTAAATATTGATCTTTGGTGCAACTTTATATCAATAAGCTAATTTAGAAAATAACTATTTATTTATTTTTGGCATCAATACTATTTGGCGGGAGGGCTCAACAGAATTGGTGGCCTAATATCATTTTTCTTTAAGAAGTCACATTTGTTTAATATTTTTATATATTTTATTCTCATAATTTTTTTAAAAATATTATAACTAATTATAATCTAATAATTAATTTTTTCAGTTGTATGTATAATATTCTTGTAATATTTTGTAAGAAAGAATATATATATATATATTGCTAATACTTGTTGGGAATATTTTCCCGTTTCCTTTTTGTTGCTAATGCATAGTCAATATAAAGTGAGTATATTAAAATGGACCTACGATTGCCATTTAATTCATGGTTAAACAATGGTTATTGTTTAGATTATATTAGGGATAATTACCTAACCAAACAGATTTATACACTGTATATCAAACATAGCGAAAGTTTAAAAATATTAGAATCATACCTAACAAGAGTTCTTTAAAATTCGCTTTTTATAAATAATTCAAAGTATTTCACTATTATAGAGTGAATTGATGTATCATTAATACATATTTTATATCACTGATATGGAGTGAATTTTGAAAAGTGAATTATATCATTGATACATAACAAATTTTATTTGTATTTTTGGCATGATTCTTGGGTGATCCTGAACCTGATTTTAACAAATAGTATATGCTTGATTATGATTTTATCCGTTTAAATATTAAGTATTGTAATAATTTTAACAAGATTGTGACTCAATGTATATTTTGTGTTGTTTCTAGATATATAAACTTTTTTCTATTGAAAAAGAATTGATTTGCGACGTCAAATAAAAAAAATTAGATATTCTGATTAATATTCTTTATTTGATAAAAAAAACAATAACTAATGGGACAACCACTCTACTACACTTACAAGGATATAAATAAATTGACCATGAGGTTTCTTAAAGATTCATATAATCGCAAAATAATTGTTTAGTTATGTAGGTGTTAATCTTTTGAGGTTAACATTTAACCTTATCATGCCCATGTTAATAAATTTGGCATGTATATTTATCTAACCTTTAAACTAGTAGGCATTTTTGGTCATTTTCACGATTTTTCTAAAGGAGACAAAAGACCCCTATTCAATGGATGGGAACAAATGGGTAAACATAGTATGCTCTAATGACTAAGCAACCCAAGTGGATAGAACATTTTACATTGATATTGTGTTCGAAGAAATATTAGCAGTGTAATATAAATTGCTAGTATTTGCGATTAATTTGATAATTCAAACCTATGACCCACATATAAATCATAGAGCTAGATAATTTTACAATAAGTCCTACACTTTATCACTCTTAAACTACTAAACTAATTAGTTAATGTCCCCTCATAACCATATACTCTATATTTCTTTGATATCATCATATTGCAATTTGCACAGAAACATTAACTTATTAACAAGTAGACCTTCTCTTATCTGGCTTTTCCCTAAATGGGGGGACGCATGTATCCTGAAATTTCCTTGAAAATGTTGTTGGTTTACAACTTGGGGTATTGAATTATTAATTAATCTAGAGCACAGAAGAGAGAAATATTTATTTACATATGATATTTACAAGAGCCCAATTAATTTAATTTTAAATATTAAAACTAAAGTGACAATTTTAAAATGGAAAGCTATACAAAGATTCATTAGGCAAACTATTTATTTAAATTGGATCCAATCTAATATAGTTATCTTGATTGGATTCAAATTCAAATTATTTATTCGATTACACTGTTATTGAACCACTGGTTTTTAATCTTTGATACAATTAAAGTGTATGTGTATGTCTTTATATATATAATGCTAGCTTTAGTAATCTGGAAACACACATAGTATTTGGGAAAGAAAAATCTTTGATGACTTTTGATTTTAGTAATCTGCATAATATCTTCAACAATTAATTATAATTGTCACCTACCCATTAAATAAATACTTCTTGGTTGGTCAAAAGGCCGAAATATCTATGCAACTTGGCCAATATGCATTAACTGTCCTACCATTTTAACTCGTATATTAACATTAAAAAAAATGTGACAAATAAAAACCCAACAAGTATAAATTTTGAGCTAATTTAACCTAAATAAATAAACAAGTCCATATCATGCGCAGCTAATCGACCTTGATTGGTAAAAAGTAGAACTTTGACAATACATTACATATCATTAGTATATAAGAGTATGGCCTAACAACTATGAATAAAAGTGAAAATTACCAAAAAAATAAGAGAGAAAATATTAAGTCATTTAATTTTATCTGTTTAAACTTTAATGACAAAATTATTCAATCTATTTGGCATTACTTAAACAATGAAAGTAGGTATGAGCTGTCTAAATATTGCGATTGAAAAATTAAGAGAAATTTTCGTATATAACCACTTAAAAATATCTTAATTATGCTCCATATTTATAGTAATAGCAATATTTGTATAATTCACACAACATTTGTATACGTTTGTATAATTCGCTATACAATTCGCAGTTTTTGTATATTGTTTGTATATTTTGCTATATAATTCATGCACAATGTTCGTATAATTTACTATACAATTTGCAATGTTTGTATATTTTGCAATACAATTTGATTCATACATACTTTTTGGATAAATCACGCACAATATTTGTATAAACTCAAACTGTAATTATAGCTAAATATTAATTGCAAACCATAATTAATTCAAACTATAACTATATTAACTAATTAATTAGCATATATTTACTTATCCATATAATTTTTTTCCAAAAAATAATGGTATGACAATGATTAGTTCCCATCAGCCTCTCAAGTGAGTAGCTATTCATAGTCATATATAGTTGACTTAGCCTTTTAAATATTAAACATAAATATTAGCCTCCCATAATGCTGAAAAGGATGCCTCTTAACTTATTCTATGCACCAATACATCATCACTTATTATCCTATCCTATTGTACATATATTATATAGTGTAGGTGGTTGCAAATTGTGTATATTTTCTTGTTAAAATGCATGAGACAAACCAAACGTTGACTATTGCATTTATGACTAATTAATAGTCGAGATCTCAAAATCAGGAGGACATAAACAATGTATTTTACTAGTAAAATTATGGCATAAAAAGAGGTAGGTTGTTTACTTGTTTAGATAGAGATGCATGATGACTCTTATTTATCGGCATATAAATAATGTCGATCCATTTTGGAAAAATTAATGTCAAAAGTTTGAATATTCTATCCCGATCCATTTTATTTTACTAAAGATAGTAAATCAATTATTGTAGAAGTTTAAAAGTTTAGTCAAATATGCTACTTCCTTTGTTCCATATTAATTGAATTTGTAAGATAATGCACACATATTAAGAAAAACATTCAAAGAGTAATAGTGAAAAATATAGTGTAAATTTTATTTTTTGAATATTTTTCTTAATATGTGTATATTATCTCATAAATTCAATTAATATGAGATATAGAAAGTAGTATGAAAGGTGAGGTTGGCAGAATCAAGACCAATAATTAGGCATATAATTATTAGCACCCACATGTTTGGATTCATACGAAAAACAATTTAATATATTTATCTTTAAAATCATAAATACAATAGACATACTTACCGCTTAAATTCATATCTAATCCTTTGTTTAGATGGTTGTTATCCATTATATTGTATTATTAGTTTAAATATAATATTTATTTTAATTGTTACTTAAATTTTATTGTATCGTATCGTTTAAATTCATCGTTATGTAACGATAAAAGACCCATTTCATGTAACAACTGATTTGGTGTGATTGTGTTGCTACTTTAATATCTCCTTTTTATTTTTGACTTTATTTATTATTTAATAATTTTATTTATCACTTGCCCTATCTTTTTATGGTAGTTGTACCATATATCCTACAATTTCTTGTAGATCTATCATTCAAATGACATTACGTAACAACGGATCTAAACACTGTATTCACTGAAATAATACAATACAACACAACATAATATAATATATTATGAAACAATACATAACAACTATCCAAACAAAGCGTAAGGGACAGAAGTTATGTATTACCCAAGATCTATATCATATATTTGGTTAAAGAAGATTGACGCTAACTGTATTCGTTTGGACATGATATTAAATTGATTTGAAATTAAAATTTTATTTAAACATATAATATAAGTTAATTGTTTTAAATTTAAACCCCAAATTCTTTGAGTAAACACCTATTAAATAAATATGGAGTGGGAATTAAAGTCAAATTTGATATCTAAAAAATGGCATAAAGTCAATGCTCAGCAATTTCAGTGGTCAGTACCATGAGGACTCGTAAGACTTGTAATTCCTATCCAACTAATTAATTTAGACTGAAAACCCAAATAAATATAAAATTTAATTAAAATAGGACTAGTATTTTGTTTCTACATATAAAAAATAATCCCAAGATTAGTTGAGTTTATTAAAGGACAAAAAAATATGATTACTTTTAATCCGTATCTGTAATGCCTGCACTAGATTAAAAAGTTATCATAGATCTTGAGTGTGTTTCACAAGCTTTTAGTTTATATATATATTGCTCAGTAGACATATTTTCCTAGCAAAAGTGAAAAATTATGGAGAAGGGTGAAGGAGAAAATTCCACAAGGATTAACAAATATGCTTGTGCTTGTTCTATTGTTGCTTCCATGATATCCATCATCTTTGGTTATGGTATGCTTTCTTCTTTTTACCTTTTCCATCACGCATATCTTTTTCTTAAATAGAATTTATGTTTGAATTCAGATACGGGAGTGATGAGCGGAGCAATGATTTTTGTGAAAAAAGAATTCAATATCGGTGATGCAAAAACAGAAGTTGTAGCAGGGATACTAAATTTATGTGCTTTAATTGGATCACTTTGTGCTGGAAGAACCTCTGATTATATTGGCCGACGTTACACTATAGTTATAGCTTCCATGATCTTCTTATTAGGATCTGTTGTGATGGGATACGGTCCAAGTTACGCGGTTTTATTAGTAGGCCGATGTGTTGCTGGAGTTGGTGTTGGTTTTGCACTTATGATTGCACCAGTTTATTCAGCAGAAGTTTCATCTCCATCAACACGTGGATTTTTGTCATCTCTACCAGAAGTTGGAATTAGCGTTGGAATCTTACTTGGTTATTTGTCCAATTATGTTTTTGCTGGATTGCCTCTGAGACTTGGCTGGAGAATTATGTTGGGAATTGCAGCAATCCCTTCACTTTTCTTGGTGATTGGCATTCTCGGAATGCCAGAGTCTCCTAGATGGCTCATCATGAAAGGCCGTCTAGGACAAGCCAAGGAAATAATGTACAAAGTTTCAAACGATCCTAAAGAAGCTGAATTCCGACTGAGGGAGATTAAAAAAGCTCTAGGCATCGACGAAAATTGTGATGATGACACTGTGAAGATTCCAGATTCAGTAAAGTCACAAGGCGAAGGTATTTGGAAAGAATTATTGCTAAGACCAACGAAATCACTTAGATGGATATTAATTGCTGGTGTGGGAATTCATTTCTTTGAGCATGCAACAGGAATTGAAGCTGTGATATTATATAGTCACATAATCTTTGACAAAGCAGGGGTACATGACCATAAACACCAAATTCTTGCCACAGTTGGTGTTGGATTTACTAAGTTCATATTCATCGTGCTCTCCACTTTCTTGATTGACAGAGTTGGTCGGAGAAAGTTATTGTTAACAAGTTTAAGTGGTATGGTTGTGACATTATCTGGACTTGGGATTTTCTTGACTTTGGCAGAGCACTCTGGTGGAAAACTTATATGGGCTTTGGTCCTTAGCATAATTACAACTTATGGGGTTGTGATGTTTTTCAACATTGGGCTTGGCCCTGTCACTTGGGTGTACAGTGCTGAGATTTTCCCTCTTAAGTATAGATCTTTAGGAGTTGGAATTGGTGTTGCAGTTAATAGGTTGATGAACGCAACCGTTTCCATGACTTTTTTGTCAATCTCTTCAGCAATTACAACTGGTGGTGCTTTCTTCATGTTTGCGGGGATAGCAGTGGTGGCTTTGATCTTTTTCTACTTTTTCTTGCCTGAGACTAAAGGAAAGTCTTTGGAAGAAATGGAAGCTCTTTTTATCACTCGAGGCAGATGTTCAAAGAAAGTTAGCAAAGAGATGGAGATTGGAAAATATTGATGCATGATCAATAATTATTATGCATTTAAATTTTTGTATAGCTATCCTTGAAAACTTCCGTCTATGTCAGCGCAGATAAAGGAGGAGGGTTGACATCGACAAGGCTATATGCTGAGTTCAAAAGAGTATTTGATTCCACCCATAGTTTGTAAAATGGGCATTTGATCCTAGCAAAAAATTAAACTCTGTAATGCTCTGTAACACCTATTAATGTATCAATGCAAATGAAGGGTTCATATCACAAATTTGTTTGGGCAAAACAGCCACCAAGTTACAAAATATATCAACCTCATTCACCTGAAATTATAGTTTTCTTGTTGAGTTTAAGTTATATATATCATTAGACTAACGATAATTTTCTATAACATCTTCATGGAATAGTAAGTCTTTTTTACTCTTCTGTTAAAGTTTAGTAGCAATTTTATTCCGTCTACTAATAGCCTTCCACACAAGCTGCACACCTATCACGATATTACTTTGATCCATTTTTAACTTGGTAAGTATTGATTTAACATACTTTTTTAAGGAGCTAAAAATAAAATGACTATTTTACTATATTATTTAAATGTTTTGACAAGTGCATAGAGAAATAACTATAACTAACAATAAAGATAAATTAATAATAAAGTGATAAATTATCTCTTGATTTTTTAATTAAATAAGTAAAAGGACATATTTATTTTTAATAATAGTGGAACGGTTAAAAAGATGGGAGGGAGGACAATATAATTGATGATGTGGCTGCCCAACATGGAAAAGAAAATCCTTCCTCAATTGAAGTCAACAAAAGGTGCCAAACCTGAAAGCTAGGAGAGCCAACGGAAACTCTAAGTTTAGTCAACTCTGTTAATTGTTGGACATAGTTGTGAGACGAGTTGAAATTGATGCCAAAATATATGTACTAGTACTTCCGTCCTATATTATATAGATATTTTTTATTTTACACGGTTATTAAAAAATTATTAATATATTATTTTATTCTTTATTTATATTAATGTACATCAAATTATGTTAGAAAAATATACATAAAATATCGAAATAGTTTACTCTTTGAATGTGAAAATAATTAATCAACCTCTTGAAATTTTCAAATTTTACATTAATGGTAGGGATAAAATGAAAAAAATAATTAATTCTATCATAATTTTATAAATGCTCATATAATATAGGATAAATATTTAGATATTGGAACAGGTTCATGGATAACTTGAAAGAACTACTAAAAAAAATAACTCAAATAAAAGGATTCCTCCTAAGACAATAAGGTCTCACCATTAGAAATTAATAGACCTTTCAACTATGTATTTGTTGAGGATCTTTAGCACTTGTATCTGTATCGTAAGACAATGCAGCGTTAAATGACATTAGTATATGAAATGTACGATATGTAAAAAAATAACTGAAAAGGAAAAACGCTTAGTGACACTCATCATCATGAAACTTAACTGAAGTAAAGCATTCAAGTTTGGAAAAAGATAATGCTTTATAAAAGGACTCAATCATATGTAATCTCAATCAAATCATATTATTTATTTTTAGAGAGTTTCTCTAATTGACAAACAACACTTATGAGCTAGTGACAACACTTTGCACTGTCAATGCGTAGCCGTACCATACCTTGCTAGAGTTAGGGATGATCAACCTACCTGGATCCATAATCAAATCAAAGCCCTCTTTTGAGAGTCAAGAGCAGGGTCACCCAAATTAATGATATGATCTTATCCTATGCTGGCTACGTGATTTATGGAGATTGAGTTATTTCAACTCTTATCAAAGATGCTTAATACTATTTCCAAAATACATTATTACGCTCATACGCTCAATCAAATAAAACTGAAATCATTTCTTCTAGTCTCATTGAATTCTCATCAAACTCAATCTTATCTCAAACCATCATGTTCTATGATTTAAACTCAAATGCTTTAAAATCACTCACATATCGTCAAAATCTCTTTCTCAAAAAATCATTTAAATTCAATTAAAGGTGAATTTCTTTATGGGACAATTCGTACTCTATGTATAGTAAAATTAAAATCTTGATTATTAACTCAACTAAGTTTCATGCATGTGAAGATAACCATGAATAATGACCTCAAAAATTAAAAGTGTAGGAACAACAATAATCTCAACACATAACTATATGAAACTCAGAAGACAAGAATTAACTCAATTTGGGACCTAAGGAAATTAGGGTTCTTCTCAGCTCAACTCAACTCATACTCATAGATGAAAAAGTTTATATATTAAGTGCGTGAATGAGCTCAATTCAACGCCTATGAGTAGAGAATAATTAGACCCCCGAACAAATTCAAAGAACTCAATGAATGCTCTTGAAATTCTACATTTTCTCCTCTTCAATCTTGCTCTGAAATAATTTAAGGGGTCATTTGGTACAAAAATAAATAATGTAGGGATTAGTAATATAGGGATTAGTAATGCAGGGATTAGTTATGCAGGGATTAGTAATGATAGGATTATTTTTTATCCCCTGTTTGGTTTGTTGCTTTCCGTTTAATTTTGTGCTTGATTTAAAATTCTATAAAAAGTTTCTTTCCAATTATGCCCTTGAACTAGATTTTTATTTCATGTAATTAGATCAAAGTAGATTTTTTTTGTGACTTCTAACTAAGTTAGGAGAATAATAATTTTGTCATTGTGTTTGTTATTTTCTCACTTGAATTGTTTGAGAATAAATTATCATTCCCCGAGCCTACACCTTGGATGTGATTGACACTCAGAACCATTTATGGTCCCAACAGAACCACTTGACTTGACTTCTTACTCGGCCGAAGACTTAAACAATCATGGAAAGACATACAAAAAAATAACAAGCTAAGATCAATAACTGTCTGCATAGGCTGAAATGTAAAGGGTCAAAGCCAACAATCGAAATAAATAAGAGCTGAAGTACTTGACACATAATCTATGGAACCTCTATCTAGAACTATTTGAAAGGACCACCGGGATAGGCCCCAAAGTAGCCGATACTGAAATAAATATTGAAAGAAACATAAATACTTCAAGAGTCTCTGGCCGAGAAAAGGCTTCACCAATGACCGGAAGATATCTGGTTTCTCAACGAAGTGCCTGTTGAGCGACTCTGTCACCTGCTCTGCATCATAAAATGATGCAGGTCCTAAGGACATCAGCATGTGGAATGTATGGTATGTAAGATGGCCAAAATAGGAACTCAGAGTGATGTAACATTTCAAAGTACATAAACATATCTCAAAGTAGAATAACATATGTGATAAATACTCTGTATGCTGAAAATAAACATACTAGAACAAACATTCTAAAAATAATCTATATGAAAATCATTACTTGCTTTAACTTGGGGAGTTTCTCTAACCGACAATCACTACTATGAGCTTCGTGGTAATACAACGTCTTTCCCACGTTGCCAGAGTCGTCTCATACTTTGCCGGGGTAGGGGACGAAGAACTAGGGGAGTGGATCTATCCCAAAATTGGACCATCTAAGTGGCTAATGACGAATGTATCTTGGTACAATCCTATCCTATGCAAGTTACATAGTTTATGAGTTCAAATAATTAATTCTACTCTTACTCATATCGGTGCTCATACTATTCCCAACACTAACTTCTGTATAGCTCATAACTTAAATGATATAAATTCTCAAAATGTCTTTGGTCTTTCAGGGACTTAACCTATCTTGACTTTCCTGAAACTTTCTCATCTAGATTATTTGGCTTGACTAAAACTAGTATCAACTCAAGTATTTTAAAACATATTGGGTTACTCAGCTAAAATGTAAAAGCAGTTCTAAAAATTATTCTTAAACTTAACTCAAACTTTAAGCTTCATGAGTATTCCTGAAACCCATGCAAGATTTTACAGAAGTTCCTCCAGGTTCTAAATCTTGGTAGCAATACCTCAAATTAATGGTAAAGAAATCAAGAAGCATAATAGTTATCAAGAATCTATACATATGAATGGAAATTTAATGAGCTTCACAGAAATACATGAACTTTGATCTCAACTAGTAATTGAAAATTCTTGGATGAAACTAATGTATAATTTCTAAAATATCCATAAAATAGATTTTGGATTGCCTTACATACCTGGGGAAAGAATTCTTGAAGAGTTGAGGGGATTCTTGAGCCCTAGCTAGCGTTTTTGATCCTAAACTTTGAGTCTTCTGGGAGGTTTTGAAATTATGCAAGTGTATTTGTGCATTTAGGGTCTAATTTAGAGTTAAAACCGACTATTTTAGGCTTATAGAGTGTGAAAAAGGTCGAAATTACCCTTACTAAATAAAAGAGAAAAATTTCGGCAGAAATTATACATGTGTGCATCGCGCACATGCACATTTTCCCCATTTTTTGTGAATTTCAGCTTTCGTCGAATATCACAAAATTTTTCTAAGTGTGGCTCCGCGTCCCAGGCGTGTCGCGCCCCAGGCGCAGAAACCTCATTGTCCGAAAAGAATTAGCAAAATTTTTAATTCGCCTCGATTATTTATAATTTAAAGCGAGACCATTTTCCCTCTCAATTTTTCGTGCTGATCGCAAATCCGATCTCGGATTTGCAAACGCGGCATGGGAAGATGCATTACGCGCATGATCAATTCTAAGGGTATTTTGATCTTTACATTGGTGCCATAATATCTTCCCCTAGGGATCATTCGTCCTCAAATGATAACGAGATGAATAAATCTTAGCTCAAATCACTAAATCACCGAACCTAACAAACATAAATCTTCGAGATGAGTTATGAAAATTTACCTTCAAGATCCTCATTTAGGCCAATGAACAAGTGTGGATACTTGGCCTTCATATCTTCCTTTGCTTCCCATGTAGCTTCTTCAACAAATTGGTTCCTCCACAAAACCTTAACATAAGCAAACCCCTTGGTCCTCACCTTACGAACTTGCTAGTCTAGTATATGTACTGGGATCTCTTCATATGACAAGTTATCTTTAATTCCCACACTTTCAACAGGAACAAATAGAGAGGGATTTCCCAAGCATTTCTTAAGCATGGAAATATGAAATACTGGATGTGTAACACTCAATTCTGCTGGTAACTCCAACTCGTAAGCAGTGCTACCTACTCTCCTCAGAATCTGGTAAGGGTTAATATATCATGGGCTGAGCTTCTCTTTTTTCCCAAATCTCATAACTCCCTTTATCGTAGACACCTTCAGGTATACTCAATCATCGACCTCAAACACCATGTCTCTCCTTCTAACATCTGTGTAAGACTTTTGTCGGCTCTGAGTTGTCTTGAGCCTCTCTTGGATAACCTTCGATTTTTCCATAGACTGATGGACTAGATCAGGTCGTCTAACTTGTCCGCTTGGCGTCCCCGACGGCGATCCTCCATTCCCTGAGCATGGGCCTGAACGCGGGCAATGTCCATACCCGATTGGGCAGCCAAGACAAGACAGCTATCCACAAAATAAAAACCCAGCCCCACAGTATAACGATGCATGCGATCGGCCATGCTAGAAACATGTGCTGGTGCATACCGGGCCAAAAAATCAAACTCCAGACTGTATTTTTGAATTGACCTGCCCCTCTGCCTTAACATAAAAAATCTATCAAAAACCTTGCCTCACAAACTTCAAACCACCTAATGGGTGGTCTACACCTTCTCCCATAAAGGGCCTCATATAGTGCCATCTGTATGCTGGCCTGGAAACTACTATTATAAGAAACCTCAATCAAGGGTAATTGATCATCCCAGTTACCTTTAAAGTCTATCACGCATGCCCTCCACATATCTTCCAGGGTCTGTATAGTTCACTCCGCTAGCCTATCTGTCTGCAGATGAAAAGTTGTACTAAGGTTCACCTTCGTACCAAGCCCCTTCTGAAAAGACTTCCAAAATTGTATTGTGAACTGAACTCCTCTGTCTGAAATAATGGATGTATCATAACAATCTCCTTCAGATAAAGTCTGGCATGATTCTCTGTTGTATTCGTGGTCTTGAAAGGTAAAAAGTGAGCTGACCTAGTCATTCTGTCTACTATGACCCATATCAAATAATGTTGTCTATGTGATCGAGGTAAGCATGTTATGAAGTCCATGTTAATCATCTCCCACTTCCATTCTGGAATTTCAATGTTCTGGGCTACACCACAAGGCCTGTGGTGCTCTACATTAACTTGCTGGCAATTTAGGCATCTAGACACGAACTCTACAATGTCTCTCTTCATGCTACCCCACCAATAAACTTCTCGCAAATCTCTATACATTTTTGTTGCACCAGGGTGAATAGAGTATCTGACATTATGAGCTTCAGCCAAGATCCTGTCTCTAAGACCGTCAACACTTGGCACACACAACCTATCTTGGTACCTCAAGACTCCATATCCCCTTTTGGCAAACACTAATACCTTCTATTTCTGAACATCTTCTTTCAACTGCAGGAGAATCAGATCCTGATCTTGACTTTCTTTCACCTCCACCACTAAGGATGACTCTACCGCATTTCTGATAATGGCACTATCTTAATTGGAATCTTCAATCTGCAGCCTCAAACTGACTAGTATGAGCACCTCTTTAGCTAATTCTTTTCTTTTGTCTTCTATGTGAGCAGTACTACCCATGGTCGACCTGCTAAGAGCATCAGCAACTACATTAGCTTTACCTGGGTGGTAGAGAATGCTCATGTCACAGTCTTTCAGCAGCTCCAACCACCTTCTCTGCCTCAAATTCAACTCCTTTTAGCTGAATAAATACTGCAAACTCTTGTGGTCCATGAATACATCCACGTGCCCACCATAAAGATAGTGTCTCCAGATCTTTAGAGCAAATACTACCGCAACAAGCTCAAGATCATGAGTTGGGTAGTTCTTCTCATGGGTCTTAAGCTGTCTGGATACATATGCTATCACCTTGCCTCTATGCATCAACATACATTCCAACCCAACTCTGGAAGCATCGCAATATACCACCAAGTCATCAGTTCCTTCGGGTAAGGATAAGACCGGGCTGTGGTTAGCTTGGTTTTCGATTCTTGGAAACTCTTCTCATAAGCCTCTGACCATTCGAACTTATCCTTCGTCTGAGTGAGTTTAGTCAAAGGAGCTGAGGTAGAAGAGAACCCCTCTACGAACCGTCTGTAGTACCCCGCCAAGCCCAAAAAACTCCTTATCTCTATTAGAGTTGCGGCCTTGGCTAATTCTTCACTACCTCAATCTTTTAGGAATTAACTTGGATGTCTTCACCAGACACAATATGCCACAGAAATACCACAGATGCCAACCAAACCTCACACTTGGAGAATTTTGCGTACAACTGCTGATTCTTAATGGTCTGAAGGATAATTCTGAGATGGCCAGCATGTTCCACCTTGTTACGAGAATAGATCAAGATGTCATCTGTGAACACAATGGGAAACATATCTAGGTATAGCCTCAAAACCCTGTTTGTAAGATCCATGAATGCTGCTGGTGCATTCGTCAGTCCGAATGACATGACCAAAAACTCATAATGACCATAACGGGTTCTGGAAACTGTCTTAGGAATGTCTTTCTCTCTAACTTTAAGCTGATGATACCCAGATCTGAGATCTATTTTGGAGAAACAAGTAGCACCTTGAAGTTGGTCAAATAAGTCATCAATTATGGGAAGAGGATACTTGTTCTTTATGGTGACTTTGTTCAACTGACGGTAATCTATGCACATCCGAAGAGAACCGTCCTTCTTACGCATGAAAAGGACAGGAGCACCCTAAGGTGAGATGCTTGGTCTAATGAAACCCTTATCTAAGAGATCTTTTAGCTGTAACTCTAACTCTTTTAGCTCTAAAGGAGCCATACGGTATGGAGGGATGGATATGGGCTAATTATTTGGAAGAGCATCTATCCCAAAGTTTATCTTCCTATCGGGAGGGACTCCAGGAAGATCCTCAGCAAAGACTTCTGGGAACTCATTCACAACTGGGATAGATTGAAAAGATGGTTCCTCAGTATGAGAATTCTGAACTCTGACTAAGTGGTATATGCACCATTTAGAAATCAACTTTCTAGCTTTAGATATGAGACAAACCAACCCTTAGGAAAACCTGAGCTACCTTTCCATTCCAGAACTAGTTCATTAGGAAACTGAAACTTGACTACTCTAGTTCTGCAATCTATGGAAGCATAACCGGCATGTAGCTAGTCCATGCCTAGGGTGACATCGAAATCTATCATGTCTAACTCCACCAAATCATCTATAATAGTCTTATGGTAAACTGAGACTGGATAACCTCTATAAATTCTTTGGGCTAGAATAGATTCTCCAGTAGGAGTGGAAATACTGAAAGGCTCAAGAAGGCATTCTGGACTGATTATAAACTTCATAGCTACATAGGGGGTCACAAAGGACAATGTGGCACCTGGGTCTAATAATGCATAAACATCATGAGTAAAGATTTTGAGCATAATCGTAACCACATCTGATGAGTTCTCTTGCTCCTGCCTGGTGGCCATGGCATACAAGCGATTTGTGCCTCCGCGTACTCCTGCTTTAGTGGCCCTGTGAGGTGGCTTACGCTGTTGTGCTGAAGAAACTGACTGTGATCAATTATCTATCATATTCTACTTTCCCATAGGACATTCTTTCAAGAAGTGCCCCACCTGATCACATTTGAAGTAGCCATTTGTGCACATAAGACATTTTCCGGGATGAGACCTGCCACACTTCCCGCAAATAGGATAACGGTTCAATCCTTGAGCGATGCTACCCTATGATAAACTAGTCGGGAACCTGCGGTTCTGTGATCCCTACTCATTCCTGACCCTCGGTGCAAGTGCACTAGCAGATGAAGGTGTTGGTCCCGATATCTTCGGCTGGAAGGATGAGTGATTTCTACCTCAGCCCCCCTCTTACCTGTCTCCTGGCCTGATGTCTTGGCCCTTTTACTACGGAACTTCTCTCTATCATGCATTTTCTCCTCCTCTACCTGCTGTATATACGTCATCAAGCAGGCTATGTCCATTTCCCCAATCAACATAACATTTTCGCCCTCTCTCTTAGTCATCCGAGAGAGTCCTGCCACGAACAAATCCATCATAGTACATATGTCTGTCACCATAGCTGGAGCATAACAGGACTGCTGGGTAAACTTGAGGTTGTACTCCCACACACTCATATTCTACTATTTCAAATTCAAGAATTCTCTCACCTTCGTCTGCCTTGTCTCTCCAGAAAAGTACAGTCCCGGAAAGACCTTCTCAAAAACTGCCCAACTAATAGTTGGTGCCCCATCTAGCCTACTTTCCCTCCACTGATCAAACCAGAGTCTGACTACCCCTTTGAGCTGGTAGGTAGCCAACTCAAGCCACTTAGTATCACCAATATGCATAACCTGGAACACCTTTTGAAGCTCCTCAGTAAAATTTTCAGGATCCTCCTTCATATTAGACCCCATGAATTCAGGTGGGTTCATCCTCAGGAACTCATGAACTCTAATGGTATCCGACCCGTCATTCCTATAATCACCCTGGCACCCTCCTAAGTAGTGACTACCTGAGCCAAGGGTCTGGATGGCCTAGAGGAGCTCAGCATTGGAGATGTCTTCTTGCTGTGGCTGGGCGACCTCTGCCCCTAACTGGTCCGTCGGCTCTGCGTGGAGGCATGATCTGATAAACACGGTGTGAACACACGAGTTAGGAGGGACTTAAAAGAGGTAAACTCTGAAGCACGAGACAAAGAATAACGATTTAATAGTGACACCTCCTAATGTTCTGTAGCCTCCCCATTATAGATATGATGCGCTTCACACCCATAATACGAACTCTACTAGACATGGTTTCACAGACTCCATAGGACTCTTAAACTTTGTACTCTGATATCAAGTTTGTCACACCCCGAGCCTACAACATAGACTTGACTGGCACTCAGAACCCAAGCAAACCACTTGGCCTAACTTCTTACTCGGCGGAAGATAAACAATCATGGAAAGACATAAAAAAATAAATAAATAACAAGCTAAGATCAATAACTGTCTGCATAAGGTGAAATGTAAAAGGTCACAGCTAATAATCGAAATAAATAAGAGCTGAAGTACTTAACACATAGTCTATGAAACTTCTATCTACAACCATTTGACAGGACTACTGGGACAAGACCCAAAGCAACTGGAAAGAAATAAATATTGAAAGAAATATAAATACTTCAAGAGCCTCTGACTGAGAAGAGGCCTCACCAATGACTAGAAGATATCTAGTCCTCAATGAAGCGGTTGCTGAGGGACTCTGTCACCTAAGTCTGCATCATAGAATGATGCAGGTCCTAAGGACGTCAGTACAAAAAATGTAAGGTATGTAAGATGGCCAAAATAGGAACTCAGAGTGATGCAATATTTCAAAGTACATAAATATATCTCAAATTAGAATAACATATGTGATAAATAATCTATATGCGGAAAATAAATATGCTAGAAACAAACATGCTAAAAAAAATCTGTATGAAAGTCATAACTTGCTTTAACACGGGGAGTTTCTCTAACCGACAACCACCACTATGAGATTCGTGGTAATACAACATATTGTCCACATTAATAGCCATCCTGTACTTTACCGGGGTAGGTGATGAAGAACTAACGGAGTGGATCCATCCAAAAACTGGGCCATCTCAGTGGCTAATGAGGAATGTACCTTGGTACAATCCTATCCTACACTGGCTACATAGTTTATGAGTTCAAGTAATTAATTCTACTCTCACTCATATCGGTGCTCAATACTACTCCAAAAATAATTTTCATATAGCTCATAACTTAAAGAATATGAATTCTCAAAATATCTTTGGTCTTTTGGGGACTTAGCCTATCTTAACATTCCTGAAAATTTCTCATCTGTACTCTTTGGCTTGACTGAAACTAGTATCAACTCAAGTATTTTAAAACGTACTGGGTTACTTAGCTATAATGCAAAAGCAGTTCTAAAAATGATTCTAAACTTAACTCAAACTTTAAGCTTTATAAGTATTCATGAAACCCATGTAAGATAATACAGAAGTTCATCCAGGGTTCTAAATCTTGGTAATAATACCTCAAATTAATAGTAAAGAAATCAAGAATCATAATACTTATCAAGAATCTATACATCTGAAAGGAAATTTAATGAACTTCACATATCTGCAAGAACTTTGTCACACCCCACCTAGGGTCGTGACCAGTGCCCGATAGGGGCACCTAGACACATACTAAATCGAATTCCCTCATTT
>JAOTQR010000045.1:9024498-9038743 GCA_025774065.1 Solanum ossicruentum | reverse complement strand
AGTAAATACACCAAGAAGTTAGTGTATTCCAATTCTTTTTCTTCAATAATCTAACAAGAATTTATTTTTGAATTCAGGTACGGGTGTGATGAGTGGAGCAATGATTTTGGTGAAAGAAGAATTCAATATCAGTGATGCAGAACAGAAGTTCTAGCAGGGATACTAAATTTATGCGCTTTAATTGGATCACTCTGTAATGGAAGAACCTCTGATTATATTGGCCGACGACACACTATAGTTATAGCTTCCATGATTTTCTTATGTGGATCTGTTGTGATGGGATGCGGTCCAAGTTACGCGGTTTTAATAGTAGGACAATGTATTACTGGAGTTGGTGTTGGTTTTGCACTTATGATTGCACTAGTTTATTCAGCAGAAGTTTCATTTCCGTCAACGCGTGGATTTCTGTCATCTCTACCAGAAGTTGGAATTAGCGTTGGAGTCTTACTTGGTTATTTCTCCAATAATATTTTTGCTGGATTGCCTCTGAGACTTGGCTGGAGAATTATGTTGGGAGTTGCAGCAATCCCTTCACTTTTCTTGGCGATTGGTGTTGGAATTGGTGTTGCAGTTAATAGGTTGATGAACGCAACAGTTTCAATGAGCTTTTTGTCAATTTCTTCAGCAATTACTATTGGTGGTGCTTTCTTCATGTTTGCTGGAATATCAGTGATGGCTTTAGTCTTTTTTTACTTTTTCTGTCCTGACACAAAAGGAAAGACTTTGGAAGAAATGGAAGATCTTTTCACTAGTGGCAGATGTTCTGAGAAAGTTAGTAAAGAGGTGGAAATTGGAAATTACTAATATGCTTTAATCTTTTGTACATGTACAAGTTATGTTTTTCGGTACTAGTGAAGTTATTTCAATGGATCAGAAGAATCTTCAAATTTTGTTTCGCTATGTTTACTATAATGGACCTTGTGAAGGTAGAAATGTTATTTTCAATATTAACAAAGTAAGAATGTAAGAGCAACTACCTAGTAGCCATCTGTACATGAATTTTGAAAATTACTTGGATGATTTGAGACTAATTTCTTCCATATTTCAAAACAACATGAAAACTAATTTTTGTTCATATCACGCCTCAGGAGGGTACTCTTGGCGTGGTCGACGCTTGAAGTTTCAGACTCTGATGAATGAACTCTTGAAGTTTTTCTTTAACTCCTAGCATATTCTTGCATAATCTAGAAAATATTTTTCATGATATTTTCACAAGAAACTCTAGTCCTATATATATACAGATCTAGTCCTATAGAGAGTAGTATATAAGTATTATATTTTGCCTAGATACTTGTTGGATGGGATTTGGAACAAATTTACTAGATCTAATTCAATTCATATTTTCTTCCATTAACCATCAAAAAATTAAGAAAAGATTGAAAACAATAAAACACTTATTTGAAAAGAGGAAAACAATGAGACATTACTGGAGGGGGGGGGGCAATAAGGTGTAAGGCATGTGAAATCATGCTCTAGTGCAACTGAAAAATCAATGACCAATGAAAAAAAAAGCAGCTCAGCCCCAAAACCTGCTAATGAAACCTTTCTTATCTTTCTTCATGCGAGAGTCTAGTGATGGGAACTCAATAAGGTTATATGCCAGGTCCAATATAATGGGATTACGAGGAACAGGTTGGAAGGTAGGTGGAAAAAAGTTTCAATTCTAGGAACAACATTCATGTTGGGTTCACCAATAGCTGATTCGTATGTATCCAATTTTTCCATGAGAAGTTTCTCCATCTAAAAGAAGTATAAAACATTGGTTACACACATCAGGGAATAAGAAGAACACAAAACAAATATGCAATCAACTGTCATGGAATTAATGAAAGAGAAGTAGCAAGAAAACTTTAAGCCTATAGTACCATCAAATATATAAAAATTTACCAATGCAGAACTATTTGTCATACTTGGTGCTTCAAACATTCAGGTTACCCTAATGTATAAAGGTTATGTGTACCAAACTAAAACTAAATGAGAATGGGAAAGGTTGTGCTAGTTTATATATAACTTCCAAGAAAATACGTCCAACAACTGGGAGCACCTACGTAGTACTAAATGGATAAAAACCTAAAATGAACCAACAACTGGGAGCACCTACGTAGTACTAAATGGATAAAAACCTAAAATGAACTGTAAAACTGAAACTTCTACAGATGGGGTGGGGGAGAGAGGGGGGGATGTCAAACACAGTGCTGAAGGGCTCATTATCATGAAGAAACACCATTCTTACGTGTTTATGTTTTAACTTTTTAGGGGACGCAAACAGAATTATAACACCAGAAGAAATTCCCTAACTTTTGTTTATTTTAGAATTCATAACATGTAATTCCCTAAGGGGTTGTTTGGGAGGTGTATAAGAATAATACCAAATAGAATGTATTACTAATGCTTACATTGATTATTTCTTTTTTCTTTTTATTGATGAAGATATGCAAAGATTATTTCCTATGTATTGTTTGGTTTTGGCATACATTGCATAATTTTTTAGAAGACAAGTATTTATTTACCAAGATACCCTTAACAAATATGTGGAAAAGATATAAAAAAAAAGTTTGTATGAGCAATTGGGTCTGTAACCATTGCTAATTCGTGCATTAGAACCCCCTAGCATTACTAATACCATGGATTTCCATGTAATAGTAATACACACATCAATATACAATAGTGTATAAATAATGACATAGGTTTAAAAATTGTACCAAACAAGGTACTACTCTAATGCATGGATTATTTCTTCTTATACCCTCTATCAAACGACCCCTAACTGTATTATCACTTCATAGAGTTGAAACACTTTCCAGCACAAACACTTGAAATACAATGGAATTTAGAGTTTCATTTCACAATATGCCTATCAATTTGAGGAATCATGAATACAACATGCAGTATCCTCTGCAGGAAACGAGATGGAGAGAACAATTAATGCTTCTACTAAGATAAGCGAGAGGCTTATCTAATGTTAACTAGATTTTGAAATACCAAGAATTCAAACTTCTTTTTCAACTCTCACAAGTCACATACTTCAGCAGACAATAATTATTCTTCAAAAGAAATCCAAACTTTTTTCCCTTCAATGTCATCAAACCCTATCAGGAAAGGCCATAGAAGTAGTTGGTTGGAAGTAGTTCAACACCACGAAATCTCCATGGGTTTCTTTCGTAGTTTCATAAAGCAATATGTGGTTCCATATGCACCAGAACATCAAAGAAAAGGTGAACACAAGAAAATTAACTAATTGGAATGATAGAAAAAGCAATTAACTGACATGGAAGGGCCAAATCATACCTTTGTATCAGTTCCATTCAATGAGATATTAGATATCTTTTTCGAGAGATTTTCCTGAGCCTTTTCCTCCTCCATAATTGCTTTAGGGGTGCTGCAGAGGACTGTGCTTTATTACTTTCATCACCCTGTCTTCTCATCGGGCACTCATTCTTAAAGTGACCAGCTTTATCCATATATATAACAAGCATCTGGGCCCACACGATACTCACTCGGATAAAGCTTGCCACACTTTCCACAGGGTGGCTTTCCCCTCGAACCTTGGGTCACACTAGCCTAGGATTTGGAACCCTGAGCCCTAAAATTCTGGTGACCATAAGAATTCTTACTATACCTATTTTTTTAGACGGACGCAATTGCTATAGAGGGTGCATAGCTAGAATACCTCTTCTGAAAGTAGGATTTATCACCCTTATTCTGCTTCTGCTAGCTAAGCTCATGCCCTGCTGATTTGGCTTTCTTGCTCATATGCTCTTCTCTAACTTTATTTTTTATCTTTCTCAATTTGATGGGCATAAACCATAATCCTGGAGATATCCATACTTGGAATTAGCTATGCTGCTTTGCGCTCCTTCTTTACATGCCTGCCCAACCCCGTCACGAACTTTCTCATCCTTGCCCTCATGTACTAAACCATTTCTGGAGCATACCTAGATAGCTTAATAAACTTGAGGTTGTACTCCTTAACAGTCATCCCTTCTTGCTCCTTAACGGTCATCCCCTCTTGCTTTAAGTTCACAAACTCGTCAACCTTTGCCTCTCTCAACTCTTGGGGAAAGAAGTGATCGAGCAAAGCAGTCTCAAACTCATGATACTCAGTAGGATCAACATTCTCACCTTGACTATCCTCTCACTTGTTATACCAGATGTTCCCAACAACTTTAAGCTAATAGGAGGCAAGCTCAACTCCTTCAACATCAGTCGCATGCATAACTCTCAAGACCTTGCACATCTCATCGATAAAGTTTTGTGGTTCCTCCTCAACCTTTGACCTTGTGTATACTGGCGGGTTTATTCTTAAGAAATCTTTGTGCCTAGTTGCAGCAGTGAGCTCTTGAGAGCTAGAGCTAGAGCTAGGGGCCTGGGGACCACGGTTGTTATTCTGGGAGGCCACTAGCTAAGTGAGCATAATAATGACTCTCCTGAAGTCTGCCTTAGTGGTAAAGGTTGGATGTGCAGGAGGTGCCTATAGAACCTCAGCAGTTCTGGCTGGTTGGCCCCGTCTGAGTAGGAACCTCTAATGAGGGATTCTCAGCAATTGGAGCTAAGGCATCTCTTTGGGCAGCAGTATGTTTAGGAGTCATGATCTGCAAACATGTAACATACGAATTAGAAAACAGTTTCATGGAGTTAAACTACATCGCACAAGCTCAGAATACAAAAGAAGTGTAACCATTCCTAATGTCCTATAGCCTCTTGCTTATGAAGTGTGTTGCACAACACACCTATAAATAAGACTCTACTAGACACGACTTCATAGACTCCCTTAAACACTTAAACTCTGGGCTCTAATATCAAGTTTTTCACGCCTCGGGAGGGTACCCTAGATGTAGTCGGCACACAGAGGTTATTGCTAGTTCTCAAGTGAACCACTTAGTTTCATGACAATCATTCAATCAACTATACAGCAGAAAACATCAGAATATAAGATATGGGATAGTGGGCAGCTCAACACAGTCACATGTATATCAAGAATAATGGTCATAGGCCCAAAGACTAGTCTCAAAATTCATGACATAAAATAGATTTAAGAAACTCAGTTTAAAAAGAGAGAGACACCAACATTGAAATATCATCTCTATGTCTATGTAACATCTACTTCTACAGTCTAGGAAGGTACCATGACAGGTCATGACTACCACAACTCAAAAGAAATAACTCAAACATATGAAAGAAAATAAATGGTATCCTTCGAATGTTGGGGACGACTCGCTAATATCTAGAACTGGGAATGCTGAACCTCAATGATGCGTTAATTGAAGCCCTCTACCTTCTATATCTGCATTATGAAACAATGCAACACCATGGCAGGCACTCATCTCAAGTAAGTGTAAGAAATAGGCATTGACTCATCAACATCAATTAAGACTCATACAGTCAACTCAACATCAGAGTACTATCAGTGTGGAACCTATCTGAGAGTTTCTCTAATCGACAACCATCACCTATGAGCTAGTGATGATACAATGAAGTGATTTCATTGCCACATCCACCCAATACCTTGTCAGGGTAAAGAACGTGGCAGTTGTGGATCCATAATGACATTAAGTCCTCATTTAGAACTAAAGAAACATCCATTTTTATAGTTCAATCCTCTACTACGCTGGCCACGTACTAAATAAGTGCAAGTGGGATTTACTCTTACTCATTTCGATGCTCAATACTCATCCCAGGACTCAACATTCTCATAAACATCAAATATCAAGATTTCACATCATTTAGTCTCGTTTGGACATAGAACATCAATTCATCTCATCAATTCATCTCATCAACCATCAACTAATTAGATTAAGAACATTCTTTTAGGATAAATCATATACTCTTAAGACTCCATGAACATCAATTTTCCTCAACATCATCATCAACATTCTCAAACCAAGGCTACAATCGCAAATCACAAGCACATACATACCATCGTTGCTCTAGACCCATCTCCTAAGTTCATAAAATAACAGATAGAGTTGTATGAAAAGAAATCATAATAAATCATTTGTCCAGTAAATTAAGTTTTTGATGATCATCAACTTAAGAAAATACATAAGATAGGTATACTTAATAAGAAAATACTCAAGAAATTCATACTAGCAAATTCAACACATTTATCTAGCAAATTTACTTCAATTAAGGGACACATGGAACAACAATTTTATGTTTTACGTTAACCATAATTACTTAGGATGAAGAACATAACAAGTCTTTACAAGGAATCTACCACAATCGTGAAAATGTCAAGTTTCCCTCTCTTCTTCTCTCAATATTTCTCTCTTAGAAGTTAGGAAAAATGGGTTTTGAAAGCCCTAATATGAGAAAATGGCCTTAATATTTATTTATTAAACTTGGGAGGGGTTGGAAAAGGACCAAAATACCCCTCATGAAAATTAAAAAAAATTCATCTCGGAAATTACACAACTTCACAACGCGCCTTGGGTGCAGACAGTGTATTTTCTTCCAAAAATCTTCCGAACAAGTTTTTTCAATTTTTGTCAAATATTTGAAAAACAATACTCCCTTCGTCCCATTTTATATGGCACCCTTTGACTTTGCACGGTGTATAAGGAAACAAGGAAGACTTTTAAAATATGTGGTCTAAAATCATTCTTAGATATCTGTGTGACTAAGAATTATTTCATTAAAGGTAAAAGGAAAATTTTAAAGGTAAATTGCTTCCAATTAAAATAAGGTGACACTCTTTTTAGGACGGGCCAAAAATGAAAGAGTGTCAATGGGATAGAGGGAGAATAAGTGTAATTTCGCATTCAGGGCAAGTCGCTGCCCTGACGCGCACATACTCTATCTTGGTGTTTGCATCAAAAAATTATCTTTTGATCCAATCGCTCTAAAGTTAGACGGAGACTATTTTCTCACTCAATTTTTTTATGTTTATTGCAAATCCGATCTCAAATTTTTTATTGGAGCTTAGGAAGACCTTTTATGTGCACGTCTCTCCTCTAGGAGCCATCTGTATGCTAGCCTGGAAACTGTTATTATAGGAAAACTCAATCAAGGATAGGTGATCGTCATCCCAGTTACCTTTAAAGTCTATCATGCACTCCCTCAACATATCCTCAATGATCTGTATGGTTCGCTTCGCTTACTCATCTATCTGCAGATGTAAAGCTATACTGAGAGTCACTTTTGTACCAAGCCCTTTCTGAAAGGACTTCCAAAACTGTGTTGTGAACTGAGCTTCTTTATCTGAAATGATGGATATAGGGACCCGGTACAGCCTAACAATCTTTCTATGATAGAGTCTGGCATAATCCTCATTTGTATAAGTGAGCTGACTTGGCCATTCTATCTACTATAACACATTTTGAATCATGTTGTCTACAAGATCGAGGTAAGCCTGTTACAAAGTCCATGTTAATCATCACCCACTTCCATTTTGGGATTTCAATGTTCTGGGACACACCACAAGGCCTTTGGTGCTCTACCTTAACCTGCTGACAATTCAGGTATCTAGACACGAACTCTGCAATATTCCTCGTCATGTCACCCCACCAATGGACTTCTCGTAAGTCTCTATACATCTTTGTTGCACCAAGGTGAACAAAGTATTTAGCATTGTGAGCCTCAGCTAAGATCTTATCTCTAAGGCCATCAACACTTGGCACACACAACCTACCTTGGTATCTCAGGACTCCATCTCCCCTTTTTGAAAACACTAATACTTTCTATTTTTGAACATCTTCCTTCAACTAAAAGAGGATAGGATGCCTGTCTTGCTTTTTTTTTTTTTTACCTCTACCACCAATGATGACTCTGCCCCATTTTTGATAATGGCACCACCTTCATTGGAATCTTCAATCTGCACCCACCAAACGGGTTCATCTGTGCACCTCTTTAGGCAATTCTCTCTATTCGTCTTCTATGTGATGCTCCCCATGGTTAACCTGCTAAGAGCATCAACAATCGCGTTAGCTTTACCTAAGTGGTAGAGAATGCTCATGTCATAATCTTTCAACAGCTCCAACCATCTCCTCTGCCTCAGGTTCAACTCTTTTTGGCTGAATACACTAGGCTGTGATCAGCCTGGTTTTCAACTTTTGGAAACTCTTCTCACAAGCTTCTGACCATTTGAACTTAACCTTCTTCTAAGTAAGTTTAGTCAAAGGAGCTAAGATAGAAGAAAATCCCTCTATGAACCGTCTGTGTACCCCGCCAAGCCCAAGAAAATCTTTATGTCTATTGGAGTTGTATGCCTTAGCCAATTCTTTACTGCCTCAATCTTTTGGCGATCGACCTGAATACCTTCACTTGTCACAATGTGCCCCAGAAATGCCACAGATGCCAACCAAAACTCACACTTCAAGAATTTTGCATAAAGTTGCTGATTCTTAAGGGTTTGAAAGATAATCCTGAGATGGTCAATAAGCTCCTCCTTGTTACGATAATTGTCACGACCCAATCTGGGGGTCGTGACTAGTGCCGATTAGGCACTTCGACAAACGCTAACCCAAAAGACTAACTTTTATAGCCAAGGAATCTACCAAAATTTCGGCAGAGTTTCCTCTATTTTATGGACTAACCACACCTGCAGACAGAAGCCCAGTACATAGCAAACATATACACATATACAAATGCGGGCCAACAAGGTCACCGTTGCGGTAGAACCGCCCAACGAAAGTATCATACATATATAGTCACAGCACAGGCCATACTCTATACCCACATGTATCCACAGACCTCTAATCACACAAACTGAATCATAAGACGGGACAGGGCCCATCGTACCCTCGAATATACATAAGTACAAAATACAGATAATAAGAAATCCATGAGTATATGAGATGATTATTAGTAATGCACATAATTAGAATTAAATACTTTTCTTGGAGATAATCTTCATATGTGGAATTTGAATAACTACTTGATTTTAATTTGTTAATTTGAGTAACTTTGGCAAAATTTCATAAAAAAATGTTTTCTTTATTTCAAAAATGATTATTTTACATATTATAAGTTTTTGGAACTAGTTTTATGCATATGATTCTAACAACTCTATTCGTTCCATGTATGGTCTCGTTCACCGGTTCCCGGGCTGGTTTTCATCGTGCGTATGTATAATTATATGTGTATATATATATATATATATATATATATATGTTCTGAAGTAGGCTGGATACGGCGGGTCGGTTGCCCATGGGCCGGCTTTTCTTAGTTGGAGACATAAGGAGCTGGGCTTAGGATATGTTGGCATCATGCTGTGTGAGTGCAGGGACGGCGATACGTAATGCCTGTGCTTTACACATTCCGATACGCGACTGCAGGGACGACGATACGTAACGCCTGTAGCTCACTATCGGGCATGATGGCCTTTACATGACAGGTGAATGCAAGGACGGCGATACGTAACGCCTGTAGCTCACCGATGCTATGGTTGGGACTTGTGTTGGAGATTTCGAGAATTTGAAACTTCTGGTGTTATGCTGTGGTATGGCGTGAGTTTGAAGGTCGCTATCGTTCCCGTCCGATAGGCATTATTTTGATATTTTAAATAAAGAATGATTTTGAGGGTTGCATACATTCATATATTTCTTATTTGGACTATGTCTCTTATTTATATTTTGTATCTTCCGCTTCGCATACTTGGTACATATTTCATACTGACCCCCTTTCTTCGGGGGCTGCATTTCATGCCCGCAGGTACCGACGTACAGGTTAGAGACCCACCCTCTTAGGATCTCTATCAACCATTGCATCGCTCCCTTTGGCCTCAGGAGCAAGACATTTGGGTATATACTCATGGATTTCTTAGTATCTGCATTTTGTACTTATGTATATTCGAGGGTACGACAGGGCCCTGTCCCGTCTTACGATTCAGTCTATCTGATTAGAGGTCTGCGGATACATGTGGGTATAGAGTATGGCCTGTGCTATGACCATATATGTATGATACTTCCGTTGGGCGGTTGTATTGCAGCGATGACCTTGTGGGAACGCACTTGTATGTGTGTATATGTTTGCTATGTACTGGTATTTTGGTAGATTCCTTGGCTGTAAAAGTTAGTATTTTGGGTTAGCGTTTGTCAGAGAGCCTAATCGGCACTAGTCACGGCCCTCGGATTGGGTCGTGACAATAATAGATCATGAAGTCATCTATGAACACAATGATGAATATATCTAGGTATGGCCTCAACACCCTATTCATAAGATCCATGAACGTTGTTGGTGTATTCGTCAGTCTAACTGATATGACCAAAAACTCATAATGACCATAACGGGTTTTAAAAGATGTCTTAAGAATGTCTCTCTCTCTAACTTTAAGCTAATGATACCCAGATCTGAGATCTATTCGGAGAAACAAGTAGCACCCTGAAGTTGGTCGAATAGGTCATCAATTCTAGGGAGAGGATACTTGTTCTTTATGGTGACCTTATTCAACTGAAGGTAATATATGCACATTCAGAGAGAACCGTCCTTATCCGTGAAGAGAACTGGAGCACCCCAAGGTTAGATGCTTGGTCTAAGGAAACCTTTGTCTAAGAGATCTTTCAACTGCAACTTCAACTCTTTTAGCTCCAAAGGAGCCATATAATATGGAGGAACGGATATGGGCTGAGTATCTGGAAGGGTATCTATCCCAAAGTCTATCTCCTTATCAAGAGGGACTCTGGGAAGATCCTCAGGGAAAATTTCTAGGAACTCATTTATAACTGGGACAGACTGGAGAGATGGTGCCTCAGCACGAGAATCCTGAACTTTGACTAGGTGGTATATGCAACCTTTGGAAATTAACTTTCTGGCTTTGAGATATGAGACAAATTGACCCTTAGGAAAAACTGAGTTACCTCTCCATTCTAGGATTGGTTCGTTAAGAAACTGAAATTTAACTTTTCTAGTTCTGCAATCTATGGAAGAATAACCGGCATGAAGCCAATCCATGCCTAGGATAACATCAAAATCTACCATGTCTAGCTCAATCAGATCAGCTATGATTTTCTTATGATAAACTGATACTGGACAACCCCTATAAATTCTTTGGGCTAAGATGTACTCTCTAGTAGGAATGGAAACACAACAGGGCTCAAGAAGACATTATGAACTGACCCCTAACTTCATAGCTACATATTGAGTCACAAAAAAGACAATGTGGTACCTTGGTCTAACAATGCATAGTAATCATCAGTAAAGATTTTAAGCATACCAGTAACCACATCTGGTGATTTCTCCTGCTCTTTCTGGTGTCCATGGCATATAAGCAGTTTATGCCCATGCTGGCCCCTAATTAGTGCCCCTCTGAATTGGCTTACCTGTAGTGCAAAAGAAATTGATTATGATCTATTACCTCTCATGTTCTGCCTTCCTATAGGACAATCCTTCAAGAAGTGTCCCACCTGACCATATCTAAAACAACCATTTGTGCCCATAAGGCACTTTCCTAGATGAGATCTACCTGGGTTCTGTGATCCCTACTCTTTCCTAACCCTTGGTGCAGGTGCACTAGAAGATGAAGGTGCTGGTTTGGCTTCCTTAGGCTGAAAGGATGAGCAATTTCCACCTCCATCCCATCTTTTACCTATCTTTTAGCCTGATGTCTTGGCCCTCTTGCTCCTGAACTCTTCCCTATCCTGTATTTTCTCCTCCTCTACCTGCTGCACATAAGTCATCAAATGGGCTATGTCCATATCCCCAATCAGCATAACATTCCTGCCCTCTCTCTTAGTCATCCGAGAGAGTCTTGACATCAATGAGTCCATCTTAGTACGCATGTCTGCCACCATAGTTGGAGCGAAACAGGATAGCTGGGTAAACTTGAGGCTTTACTCCCGCATACTCATATTCTCTTACTTCAAATTCAGAAATTCCCTCACCTTAGCCTGCCTTATCTCTCAGGAAAGTACTATCCTAGGAAGGTCTCCTCAAGCATTGCCTAATGCAAAGCTAGTGCCCCTTCTGCCCTGCCTCCTTTCCACTAATCCAACCAGAGTCTATCTACTCTTTTGAGATGGTAGAGAACCAACTTAACCCGCTCAACATCACATATGTGCATGACTTGAAAAACTTTTTGGAGCTTCTCAATAAAGTTCTCAGTATCCTCCTTCACATTAGACCACATGAATTAAGGTGGGTTCATCCCTAGGAACTCATGAAATCTGGCTGTATCCGACCCGTCATTCCTACCATCTCCCTAGCATCCGCCCTGAGTAGTGACCGCCCAAGCCAAAGTCTTGATGGCCTGGCAGAGCTCCACATTGGAGATGTTTGTTTGTTGTGGCTACTCAATCGGCACAGATGGACCTCTAATTCCTTCAGGAATTGGGCTAGGCTGGATTGCGTTTCTCCTAGCTGTGCGCCCTCTTCCCCTTACTAGTCCGTTGACTCTGTGTGAAGAAATGATTTTTAAACCAAGCCGTGAATGCATGAGTTAGAAGGAGACTAATAGAGGTAAACTCTGAAGCACGAGGAGGAAATAACAAATGATGGTGACTTTTCCTAATGTCTTATAGCCTCCCTATTATAATGTGGCGCACTTCACACCCATAATATGGACTCTACTAGACACGATTCCATAGACTCCCTAGGACTCTTGAACTCTATGCTCTAATACAAAGTTTTTCACGCCCCAAGTTCACACCCTAGGTGTGGCCGACACCCAGAACCATTTCTGGTCCCAAGCGAACCACTTGGCCTGGCTACTTACTCAACGGAAGACTTGGATAATCAGAAAGGGCTTATATGTAGTCAGCTGAAAATACTAAACTGTCATAGATATCTGAAATAAAGAATTTCTCATCAACAACTTAAATGAAAGCAAACTAAAATACTTGTCGCGTAGTCTATGGAACCTCTATTTAGAATAATCTGCACGACTACCGGGACAAGCCCCAAAGTAGGATAAACTGAATAAAATGCTAAAAGGGAAAACATAAATAAATTCCAAGCTTCTGACTGAGAAGAGGCCTCACCGATAGCTGTATAGGTGTCTGAGTCCTCAACAGAATAGTTGTTGAGAGGCTGTGTCACCTGCATCTGCATTATAAAACGTTATAGGTCCTAAGGACGTCAATACATGGAATGTACGGTATGTAAAATGGTCAAAACGAAACTAACGGTAATGCAATATTTCTCAAAATACATAAAATATGTTTCTGAATGAAGTAACACAACAATAAGTACATTGTATGCTGAAAATAACATGTGGAAAACTTGTATGAAAAATATATCTTACTTTAATTTGGGGAGTTTTGCTAACTGACAACCACCACTATGAGGTTTGTAGTGGTACAACGTCTTATCCACGCTGCTAAAGCCATCCCATACTTTATAGAAGTAGGGGACGAAAGACTAGGGGAGTGGATCCATCCCAAAACTGTGTCATCTTAGTAGCAAGTGAGGAGTTGTACCTTGTACAATCCTATCATATGCTGGCTACGTAGTTTATGAGTTCAAGTTATTAGTATCACTCTCACTCATACTGGAGCTCAATACTACTCCCAAAATAGCTTTTATAGTGTTCAATCTTAAAGAGTAAGAATCTCAAACTACTTCTTTAATCTTTTGGGACTTAGCCCAACCTTGGCTTTCTTAACTTTTCTCATCTCATCTCATTCTCTTTGATTGAATTTATATCAACACAGAGTGTCTAAAAAGCTGAACTTTATTCTCAGCTATCTTGTAAATATAGAGACTTAAGTATTTCTCAAACTTGACATCAAAACTATGAATATAAAAGCTTTTCATAAAATATATAGTATTCTCAGGAATATTATAATATCTGCAAATCTTGTTTCAGTAACTTAACTTCATGCTAAAATAAGTAAAAGACATGATTTTGTATCAAGAAGAATACACGAACAACCATTTTGATGAAATTAACTAGTACTTGAGGAAATCGGGATCTCATATTGTAACCATGATCTTGAATTGAATTTGGGGATTTTAGATACTAAGATAATAATAGAATGACTTTTGGAGGGCCTTACATACCTAAGAATTTAAATTCTTGGAGGATTTGAAAAGATTCTCGAAGCCCTAGCTAGTTTTCTTGATTTTAGCTTGAGTCTCTTGGAAGGTTTTGAAAATATAAGTGTGAATTCGTACGTTTTTGGGACTTAATTTGATTAAAATCGACTAGTTTGGGCTTAAGGAGGATGGAAAATGTCGAAACTACCCTTCCTTAAACAAAAGAAGAAGTAATCTGTGTAATACAACATGTCCGCTGTCACGACCCAACCCCGGGGCCATGACTGGTGTCGTTTAGACACCTAGACCAATGTTCAAACACAAGTCTCATCCG
>JAOTQR010000045.1:9010385-9024398 GCA_025774065.1 Solanum ossicruentum | reverse complement strand
GCACTTTTTGAGTTTTAAATTGTTGTGGTTGGTTTTTTTTTTTTTTTTGTTTCATTTGTGGTTTTTTATTTTTTTTTTGTTAATTTTCTTTGTTTTTTTTTTAGTTTTTTTTTTTTTGGTTTTGTTGTTTTTTTTTTTTTGTCTGTTTTGGTGTGTTGGGGGGGGGCGGGGGTGGGGGGTTATCAAGTTTCATTTATTATATCAAGTTCCTTTTTGTATCAAGTTTCTTTTTGTATCAAGTTGTAAACTTTCAGATTTTCTTGTATCATGTTCAACTATATACTTTGAATTTTTTTTGTATGAAGTTTGATTCTTTTTATCAAAAATTTTTTTAATCAAGTTTCATTGTATCAAGTAGCAAACTTTCAGGTTTTCCTATATCAAGTTCAACTTTGTAATTTTATTTCTATAAATTTAGGAAAAAGAGCTTTGATAAAAGAAAAAATGTTATTAATAATATCAATGAATGGCGAAAATGAGGGGGGAAAAATTAAGAAAAACATATCTTATTGTCAGAAGATTATATTAATTATGATCTCGTGAACAAATGGATGCTCTAATTATTTTCAGGAGAAAGAACCCGATGAGGAAAAATAGGATCGACCAATTAATTGGAAAGAGAATTAAAAGGAAAATGATAAGAAAGTTATGAGGAATAAAAGAACTTGTTAAATTGTGGCTATTAATTAATTAATTGAATCCTTAAAACAAATATTCACAAGAAACTCTAGTCCTATATATATACAAATCTAGTCCTATAGAGAGTAGTATATAAATATTATTTTTTGCCTAGATACTTGTCAGATAAGATTTGAAACAAATTTACTGGATCTCATTCGATTCATATTTTCTTCCATTAACCATCGAAAAATTAAGAAAAGATTGAAAACAATAAAACACTTATTTGAAAAGAGGAAAAAAATGAGACACTACTGGAGTAGGGGGGGGGGGCAATAAGGTGCAAGGCACACAAACTCCTGCACCTTGTAAGGCGTGTGAAATCATGCTCCTCGTCCTTGACATTACCTGATGACCGTTAAGGGACAAAAGGCAACGCATGTTAGGCCATATATCTTTGCCTTTTTGGTTTCTTTCTGAATTTATTAGCCCTTTTGAGATTTTTGCATCAAAAATTTTGCCCTTCTAGCTTCAAACTCGAGCTGATGTAGGTTCTACTGTCAGATGACATATACCCATGCCTAAACATAGATTTAACACACACACACTCCTCCTGAAATGGACCAACGTGATGCAACTTGTGAGTACACTGCACTTCTAAAACAAATTACGTATGTTCAAGTAAACCATTTGATGCAACCAAATGAAGGCCCACGTAATTATTCTTTTGAAATCTTTTCTGAAATTAGAATTTCAGAAAAAAAAACACAGTGCATATAGAATGAAAATTTCTGACTTCTCAGGTGTGAAATTTTCCAAAGGCATGTTCCAGAATTTCGAAGCTTAAAATTTGACAAAATTTTCTCAACTCTGGTGCAACTGAAAAATCAAGGAAAATGAAAAAAAAAAAAAAAAGAAAAAAAGAAAAAAGCAGCTCAGCCCCAAAACCTGCTAATGAAACCTTTCTTATCTTTCTTCATACGAGAGTCCAGTGATGGGAACTCAATAAGGTTATAAGCCAGGTCCAATACAATAGGATTACGAGGAACAGGTTGGAAGGCAGGTGGAAAAGTTTCAATTCGAGGTACAACCTTCATGTTGGCTTCACCAACAGCTGATTCGTACATATCCAATTTTTCCATGAGAAGTTTCTCCATCTAAAAGAAGTATAAAACATGGGTTACACACATCAGGGAATCAGAAGAACACAAAACAGATATGCAATCAACAGTCATGAAATTAATGAAAGAGAAGTAGCAAGAAAACTTTAAGCCTATAGCACCATCGAATATATAAAAATTTACCAACGCAGAACTATTTGTCATACTTGGTGCTTCAAACATTCAGGTTACCCTAATGTGTAACAAAACTTTTTTTATAAAGGTTATGTGTACCAAACTAAAACTAGAAGAGAATGGGAAAGGTTGTGCTAGTTTATATATAACTTCCAAGAAAATACATCCAACAGCTGGGAGCACCTACGTAGTACTAAATGGATAAAAACCCTAAATGAACTGTAAAACTGAAACTTCTACAGAGGGGATGGGGGAGGCGGGGGGAGGATGTCAAACACAGTGCTGAAGGGCTCATTATCATGAAGAAACACCATTCTTACATGTTTATGTTTTTTTAACTTTTTGGGGGACGCAAACAGAATTATAACACCAGAAGAAATTCCCTAACTTTTGTTTATTTTAGAATTCATAACATGTAATTCCCTAAGGGGTTGTTTGGGAGGTGTATAAGAATAATACCAAATAGAATGTATTACTAATGCTTACATTGATTATTTCTTTTTTCTTTTTATTGATGAAGATATGCAAAGATTATTTCCTATGTATTGTTTGGTTTTGGCATACATTGCATAATTTTTTTAGAAGACAAGTATTTATTTACCAAGATACCCTCAACAAATATGGTGGAAAAGATACAAAAAAAAGTTTTGACGAGCAATTGGGTCTGTAACCATTGCTAATTCGTGCATTAGAACCCCCTGGCATTACTAATACCATGGATTTCCATGTAATAGTAATACACACCTCAATATACAATAGTGTATAACTAATGACATAGGTTGAAAAATTGTACCAAACAAGGTATACTCTAATGCATGGATTATTTCTTCTTATGCCCTCTATCAAACGACCCCTAACTGCATTATCACTTCATTGAGTTGAAATCCTTTCTAGCACAAACACTTGAAATATAATGGAATTTACAGTTTCATTTCACAATATGCCTATCAATTTGAGGAATCATGAATACAACATGCAGTATCCTCTGAAGGAAATGAGATGGAGAAAACAATTAATGCTTCTACTAAGATAAGCGAGAGGCGCATCTAATGTTAACTAGATTTTGAAATACCAAGAATTCAAACTTTTTTTTCAACTCTCACAAGTCACATACTTCAAACAACAACAACAACATTACCTCAGTGCCTCAAAGGCTCCCGCCCATTGCAGGGTAAGGGGGGGTCGGACGTACACAGCCTGACCCCTATGTTTAAAAACATAGAGCGACTATTTCCGGATGACCCATGATGAGCGTCGAAAATTGCATTAACTAATTGCTACTTCACAATTGAAAGAAGCGCAGACAGTTTAAAGAGCCATTTTGCTTTATTCTATCATACCCCAAAGCCAAAAAATAGTGAATCTTTGGCTCCATCCGAGATTGATGGAAAGACCAGTCACATAATCCAGCAGACAATAATTATTCTTTAAACGAAATCCCAATTTTTTTTACCTTCAATGTCATCAAACACTATCAGGAAAGGTCATAGAAGTAGTTGGTTGGAAATAGTTCAACAACACAAAATCTCCATGGGTTTGTTTCATAGTTTCATACAGGAATATGTGGTTCCATATGCACCACGAACATCAAAGAAAAGGTGAACACAAGAAAAAACTAATTGGAATGATAGCAAAAGCAATTAACAGACATGGAAGGCCAAATCATACCTTCTTATCAGTTCCATAATGAGATATTAGATATCTTTTTCGAGAGATTTTCTGGAGCCTTTTCCTCCTCCATATTTCCTTTGGGGTGCTGTAGAGGACTGTGCTTTATTACTTTTATCACCCCATATTCTCATTGGGCACATTCTTGAAGTGACCAATTCTATCCATATATATAACAAGAATCTGAGCCCACACGAGACTCACTCGCATAAGCTTGCCACACTTTCCACAGGGTGGCTTTCCCCTCGAACCTTGGGTCACACTAGCCTAGGATTGGGAACCCTGAGCCCTAAAATTCTGGTGACCATAAAACTTCTTATTATACCTATTTTGTTGGACGAGCGCACTTTCTATAGAGGGTGCATAGCTAGAATACCTCTTTTGAAAATAGGATTTATCACCCTTATTCTGCTTCTGCTGGCTAGGCTCATGCCCTGCTGATTTGTCTTCCTTGCTCAGATTCTCTTCTCTATCTTTCTTTTTATCTTCCTCACTTTGATGGGCATAAACCATAATCCTGTAGAAGTATATAAAAGAGAGTCACAAGCTCTTTAACGACCTTTAAAGAAAATCCATACCTGGAATCAGCAATGCTGCATTGCGCTCCTTCTTTACACGCCTGCCCAACCCCGTCATGAACTTTCTCATCCTTTCCCTCATGTCCTGAACCATTTCTGGAGCATACCTAGATAGCTTAATAAACTTGAGATTGTACTCCTTAACGGTCATCCGCTCTTGCTTTAAGTTCACAAACTCGTCAACTTTTGCCTCCCTCAACTCTTGGGGAAAGAAGTGATCGAGGAAAGCAGTCTCAAACTCATGATACTCAGTAGGATCAGAATTCTCACCTTGACTATCCTCCCACTTGTTATACCAGATGTTCCTAACAACTTTAAGCTAATAGGAGGCAAGCTTAACTCCTTCAACCTCAGTCGTATGCATAGCCCTCAAGACCTTGAACATCTCATCGATAAAGTTCTGCGGTTCCCCTCAACCTTTGACCTTGTGTATACTGGCGGGTTTATTCTTAAGAAATCTTTGAGCCAAGTTGCAGCAGTGGGCTCTTGAGAGCTAGAGCTAGAGCTAGAGGCCTAGGGACCTCGGTTGTTATTCTGGGAGACCACTAGCTGAGTGAGCATAGTAATGACTCCCCTGAAGTCTGCCTTTGTGGTAAAGGTTGGATGTGCAGGAGGTGCCTGTGGAACCTCAGCAGTTCTGGAAGGTTGGCCCCGTATGAGTAGGAACCTTTGATGGGGGATTCACAGCGATTAGAGTTGAGGCATCTCTTTGGACAGCAGTACGTTTAGAAGGCATGATCTGCAAACATGTAACACATGAATTAGAAAAGAGTTTCATAGAGTTAAACTACATTACACAAGCTCAGAATACAAAAGAAGTGTAACCATTCCTAATGTCCTATAGCCTCCTACTTATGAAGTGTGGTGCACAACACACCCATAAATAAGACTCTACTAGACACGGCTTCATAGACTCCCTTAAACACTTAAACTCTGAGCTCTAATATCAAGTTTGTCATGCCTCAGGAGGGTACCCTAGACGACTACGACACTCAGAGGTTATTGCTAGTCCTTAAGTGAATCACTTAGTCATTCAATCAACTATATAATAGAAATCATCAGAACATAAGATATGGTATAGCGGGCAACTCAACTCAGTCACATCTACATCAAAAATAAGGGTCATAGGCCCAAAGACTAGTCTCAACATTCATGACATAAAATAGATTTAAGAAACTTAGTTTAAAAAAGGAGAGACCCCAACATTGAAACTATCATCTCTATGTATATGAAACATCTACTTCTACAGTCTAGGAAGGTACCATGACAGGCCATGACTATCACAACACAAAAGAAATAACTCAAACATGCAAAAGAAAATAAATGGTATCCTCCGAATGGTGGGGAGGACTCGCCAATATCTGGAACTGGGAATGCTGAACCTCAATGATGCGTTTACTGAAGCCCTCTACCTTTTGTATCTGCATCATGAAACAATGCAACACCATGGCAGACACTCATCTCAAGTAAGTGTAAGAAATAGGCATTAACTCATCAACATCAATCAAAACTCATACCATCAACTCAACATCAGAGTACTATCAGTGTGGAATCTATCTGGGAGTTTCTCTAATCGACAATCATCACCTATGAGCTGGTGATGATACAAGAAGTGATGTCATTGCCGCATCCGTCCAATACCTTGTCAGGGTAAAGAACATGGCAGTTGTGGATCCATAATAACATTAAGTCCTTATTTAGAACTAAAGAAACATCCATTTTTATAGTTTGATCCTCTCCTACGCTAGCCACGTAGTTAATAAGTGCAAGTGGGACTTACTCTTACTCATTTCAATGCTTAATACTCCTACTAGGACTCAAAATGCTCATAAACATAAAATATCAAGATTTCTCATCATTTAGTCTCATTTGGACATAGAACATCAATTCATCTCATCAACCATCAACTCATTAGATTAGGAACATTCTTTTAGGATAAATCATATATTCTTAAGAATACATGAACATCAATTTTCCTCAACATCATCATCAACATTCTCAAACCAAGGCTACAATCACAAATCAGAAGTACATACATACCATCGAGGCTCTAGACCCATCTCCTAAAGTCATTCTTGCAATCTTTAGCAAAATAGCATATAGAGTTGTATGAAAAAAGTTCATAATAAATAATTTGTACAGCAAATTAAGTTTTTGAAGATCATCAACTTAAGAAAGTACATAAGATAGGTATACTTAGTAAGAAAATACTCAAGAAATTTGAAATACAAACTCGACACATTTATCTAGCAAATTTACTTCAATTAAGGGACACATGGAACAACAATTCCATATTTTATGTTAACCTTAAATACATAGGATGAAGATCATAGCAAGTCTCAACAAGGAATCTACCACAATCGTGAAAGTGTCAAGTTTCCCCCTCTTCTTCTCTTAATATTTCTCTCTTAGAAGTCAGGAAAAATAGGTTTTGAAAGCCCTAATATGAGAAAACGACCTTAATATTTATTTATTAAACTTAGGAGGGGTTGGAAAAGGCCCAAAATTCCCCTTACGAAAAAAACGTTTGTCTCGGAAATTACACAGCTTCGCAATGCGCCTCGAGCGCAGACCAGTGTATTTTCTTCCAAAAATCTTCCAAACGAGTTTTTTCAATTTCCATCAAAAATTTTAAAAAATAATACTCCCTTCGTCCCATTTTAGATGGCACCCTTTCATTTGGCACGATGTTTAAGAAAAAAAGGAAGACTTTTAGAATATGTGGTTTAAAATCATTCTTAGACATCTGTATGACTAAGAATTATTTCATTAAAGGTAAAAAAATTTAAGCATAAATTGCTTCCAATTAGAATAAGGTGACATTCTTTTAGGACAGAACAAAAATGAAAGAGTGCTAATGGGACAGAGGGAGAATAAGTGTAAGTCTGCATTCAGGGCACGTCGCGGCCCTGGCGCGCACAGACACCCTCTCAGTGTTTGCATCAAAAAATTATCTTTTGATCCAGTCAATCTAAAGTTCATTCGATATCATTTTCTCACTCAATTATTCATGTTTATCGGATCATTTTCTCACTCAATGTTTCATGTTTATCGCAAATCCAATCTCAGATTTTTTATTGGAGCTTGGGAAGACCTTTTATACGCATGTCTTTCCTCTAGGTGTCATCTGTATGCTAGCCTGGAAACTGTTATTATAGGAAACCTCAATCAAGGATAGGTGATCGTCATCCTAATTACCTTTAAAGCCTATAGCATGCCCTCAACATATCCTCAAGAGTCTGTATGGTTCGCTCCGCTTACCCGTCTGTCTGCGGATGGAAAGCTTTACTGAGATTCACCTTTGTACCAAGCCCTTTCTGAAAGGACTTCCAAAACTGTGTTGTGAACTAAGCTTCTCTATCTTAAATGATAGATATAGGTACCCCGTGCATCCTAACAATCTTTCTAAGATAGAGTCTGGCATAATCCTCAGTTGTATCAGTCGTCTTGAGAGGTAGAAAGTGAGCTGACTTGGTCATTCTGTCTACTATAACCTATATTGAATCATGTTGTCTACATGATCGAGGTAAGCCTGTTATAAAGTCCATGTTAATCATCTCCCACTTCCATTCTGGGATTTCAACGTTCTGGGCCTCACCACAAGGACTTTGGTGCTCTACCTTAACCTGCTGACAGTTCGGGCATCTAGACATAAACTCTACAATGTTCCTCTTTATGCCACCCCACTAATAGACTTCTCGTAAGTCTCTATACATCTTTGTTGCACCAGGGTGAATAGAGTATTTACCATTGTGAGCATCAGCTAAGATCTTATCTCTAAAGCCATCAACACTTGGCACACACAATCTACCTTGGTATCTTAGGACTCCATCTGCCCTTTTTTCAAACACTAATACTTTCTATTTTTGAACATCTTCCTTCAACTACAGGAGGATAGGATCCCTGTCTTGCTTTTCTTTTACCTCTACCACCAATGATGACTCTGCCCAATTTCTGATAATGGCACCACCTTCATTGGAATCTTCAATCTGCACCTGCCAAATGGGTTCATCTGTGCACCTCTTTAGGCAGTTCTCTCTATTCATCTTCTATGCAGTGCTCCCTATGGTTAACCAGCTAAGAGCATTAGCAACCGTGTTAGCTTTACCTAGGTGGTAGAGAATGTTCATGTCATAATCTTTCAACAACTCCATCTCCTCTGCCTCAGGTTCAACTCCTTCTGGCTGAATACGCTAAGGCTGTGATCAGCCTGGTTTTCAACTTTTGGAAACTCCTCTCACAAGCTTCTAACCATTCGAACTTAACCTTCTTCTAAATGAGTTTAGTCAAAGGAGCTGAGGTAGAAGAAAATCCCTCTATGAATCGTCTGTAGTACCTCGCCAAGCCCAAGAAACTCGTTATGTCTATTGGAGTTGTGAGCCTTGGCCAATTCTTTACTGCCTCAATCTTTTGGCGATCGTCCTAAACACTGTCACTAGACACAATGTACCCCAGAAATGCCATAGATGCCAACCAAAACTCACACTTTGAGAATTTTGCATAAAGCTGTTGATCCTTAAGGGTTTGAAGGATAATTCTGAGATGGTCAACAAGCTCCTCCTTGTTACGAGAATAGATCAAGAAGTCATCTATGAACACAATGATGAATATATCTAGGTACGACCTCAACACCCTGTTCATAAGATCCATGAACGTTGTTGGTGTATTCGTCAGTCCAAATAACATGACCAAAAACTCATAATGACCATAATGGGTTCTGAAAGATGTCTTAGGAATGTCTCTCTCTCTAACTTTAAGCTAATGATACCTAGATCAGAGATCTATTTTGGAGAAACAAGTAGCACCCTGAAGTTGGTCGAATAGGTCATCAATTCTGGGAAGAGGATACATGTTCTTTATGGTGACCTTATTCAACTGACGGTAATCTATGCACATTCAGAAAGAATCATCCTTGTTACACATGAAGAGAACTGGAGCACCCCAAGGTGAGATGCTTGGTCTAAGGAAACCCTTGTATAAGAGATCTTTCAGCTACAACTTCAACTCTTTTAGCTCCAAAGGAGCCATATAATATGGATGAACGGATATGGGCTGACTATCTGGGAGGGCATCTACCAAAGTCTATCTCCTTATCAGGAGGGACTCCGAGAAGATCCTCAGGGAAAACTTTTGGGAACTCATTCATAACTGGGAAAGACTGGAGAGATGGTGCCTCAGCACAAGAATCCTGAACTTTGACTAGGTGGTATATGCAACCTTTGGAAATTAACTTTTTGGCTTTGAGATATGAGACAAACTGGCCGTTAGGAAAAACTGAGTTACCTCTCCATTCTAGGACTGGTTCATTAGGAAACTGAAATTTGACTACTCTGGTTCTCCAATTTATGGAAGCGTAACCGGCATAAAGCTAATCCATGCCTAGGATGACTCGAAATCTACCATGTCTAGCTCAATCAGATCATCTATGATTTTCTTATGATAAACTGATACTGGGCAGCCCCTATAAATTCTTTGGGCTAAGATATACTCTCCAGTAGGAATGGAAACACAGAAAGGCTCAAGAAGACATTCTGAACTGACCCCTAACTTCATAGCTACATACTGAGTCACAAATGTCAATGTGGTACCTGGGTCTAATAATGCATAGTAATCATAAGTAAAGATTTTGAGCATACCAGTAACCATATCTGGTGATTTCTCATGCTCTAACTGGTGGCCATGACATATAAGCAGTTTGTGCCCCCGTTGGCCCTTGATTAGTGCCTCTCTGAATTGGCTTACCCTCTAATGCTGAAGAAACTGATTCTGATCTATTATCTCTCATGTTCTACCTTCCCATAGGACAATCCTTCTAGAAGTGTCCCACCTGACCACATTTGAAACAACCATTTGTGCCAATAACACACTCTCCTAGATAAGATCTACCACACTTACGACAAACTGGATAACGGTTCGATCTTTGAGCTATGCTACCCTATGACTGGATGCCAGGAACCTGGGGTTCTGTGATCTCTACTCATTCCTGACCCTTGGTGCAGGTGCTGGCTTAGCTGCCTTAGGCTTAAAGGATGAGTGATTTCCACCTCCATCCCCTCTCTCACCTGTCTACTAGCCTGATGTCTTTGCCCTCTTGCTCCTGAACTATTCCCTATCCTATATTTTCTCCTCCTCTACCTGCTGCACATAAGTCACAAATGGTCTATGTCCATATCCCCAATCAACATAACATTCCTGCCCTCTCTCTTAGCCATCCGAGAGAGTCCTGACACGAATGAGTCCGTCCTAGTATGCATGTCTGCCACCATAGTTGGAGCATAACAGCCCAGCTGGGTAAACTTGAGGCTTTACTCCCATACATTCATATTCTCTTACTTTAAATTCAGAATTCCCTCGCCTTAGCCTGCCTTATCTCTCAGGAAAGTACTATCCTAGAAAGGTCTCCTCAAACATTGCCTAATGCAAAGCTGGTGCCCCTTCTGCCCTGCCTCCTTTCCACTAATCCAACTAGAGTCTAGCTACTTTTTTGAGCTGGTAGACAACCAACTCAACCCACTCAGCATCACAAATGTGCATGACTTGAAACACTTTCTAGAGCTCCTCAATAAAGTTCTCAGGATCCTCCTTCACATTAGACCCCATGAATTAAGGTGGGTTCATCCACAGGAACTCATGAACTCTGGCAGTATCCGACCCATCATTCCTACCATCTCCCTGGCGTCCGCCCTGAGTAGTGACTGCCTGAGCCAAAGTCTTGATGGCCTGGCGGAGCTTCACATTGGAGATGTCGATTTGCTGTGGCTACTCAATTGGCACAGATGGACCTTTAATTCCCTCAGGAATTGGGCCAGGCTAGTTTGCATTTCTCCTGGGTGGGCGCCCTCTTCCCCTTACTGGTCCATCGACTCTGCGTGGAACATGATTTGTAAAACAAGTGGTGAACCCATGAGTTAGAAAGAGACTAATAGAGGTAAACTCTGAAGCATGAGGGGGAAATAATAAATGATGGTGACTTTTCCTAATGTCTAATAGCCTCCCTATTATAGATGTGGAGCACTTCACACCCATAATACGGACTCTACTAGATACGATACCATAGACTTCCTAGGACTCTTGAACTCTGTGCTCTAATACAAAGTTTGTCACGCCCCAAATTCACACCCTAGGCGTGACCGACACCCAAAACCATTTCTGATCTCAAGCGAACCACTTGGCCTGGCTACTTACTCAGTGGAAGACTTGGATAATTAGAAAGGGCTTACATATAGTTAGTTGAAAGTACTAAACTATCATAGATATCTGAATTAGAGAATGTCTCATCAACAACTGAAATGAAAGCAAACTAAAATACTTGACGCCATAGCCTATGGAACCTCTATTTAGAATAATGTGCACGACTACCGGGATAGGCCCCAAAGTAGCCCAAACTGAATAAAATGCTAAAAGGGAAAACATAAATAAACTCCAAGCCTCTGACTGAGAAGAGGCCTCACCGATAGCTGAATAGGTGTCTGAGTCCTCAACGGATTGGCTGTTGAGGGGCTGTGTCACCTGCGTCTGCATCATAAAATGATATAGGTCCTAAGGACGTCATCACGTGGAATGTATGGTATGTAAAATGGTCAAAATGGAACTCAAGGTAATGCAATATTTCTCAAAATAGATAAAAAAATATTTCTGAATGAAGTAACATAACAATAAGTACTTTGTATGCTGAAAATAACATGTGGAAAACTTGTATGTAAAATATATCTTACTTTAATTTGGGGAGTTTCTCTAACCGACAACCACCACTATAAGGTTTGTGGTGGTACAACATCTTGTCCACGCTGCCAAAGTCGTCCCATACTTTGTCGAGGTAAGGGACGAAAGACTAGGGGAGTGGATACATCCCAAAACTAGGCCATCTTAGTGGCAAGTGAGAAGTTGCACCTTGGTACAATTGTATCCTATGCTCGCTATGTAGTTTATGAGTTCAAGTTATTAGTATCACTCTCACTCATTCTGGTGCTCAATACTACTCCTAAAATAGCTTTACAGTGTTCAATCTTAAAGAGTAAGAATCTCAAACTACTTCTTTAATCTTGTGGGACTTAGCCCAACCCTGGCTTTCTTAACTTTTCTCAACTCATCTCATTCTCTTTGATTGAACTTACATTAACACAGAGTGTCTAAAACACAGAAATTTATTCTCAGCTATCTTGTAAATATAGAGACTTAAGTATTTCTCAAACTTGACATCAAAACTATGAATATACAAGCTTTTCATAAAATATATAAGATTCTCAGGACTACTGTAATATCTGCAAATCTTGTTTCAATAACTTAACTTCATGCTAAAATCAGCAAAAGACACGCTTTTGTATCAAGAAGAATACACGAACAACCATTTTGATGAAATTAATGAGTACTTGAGGAAATCGGGATCGCACATTGTTACCATGATCTTAAATTGAATTTGGGGATTTTAGATACTAAAATAATAATAGAATGACTTTTGGAGGGCCTTACATACCTAAGAATTCAAATTCTTGGAGGATTTGAAAAGACTCTTGAAGCCCTAGCTAGTTTTCTTGATTTTACCTTGAGTCTCTTGGAAGGTTTTGAAAATATAAGCGTGAATTCGTATGTTTTTGGGACTAAATTTGGATTAATATTGACTAGTTTAGGCTTAAGGAGGGTGGAAAATGTTGAAACTACCCTTTCTTAAACAAAAGAAGAAGTAATCTTTGTAATACAACATGTCCGCATCACGCCAGGGTGTGCAGACGTGTATTTTTGCCATTTTCGCGAAAATCAGCTTCCCGTTGAAAAACAACCAAAAAACCTTAAGTGTGGATCCGCATCCCTAGAGCATCGCGCCTTGGGCATGGATCCTCACTGCTCAAAAATTAATTAGCGAAAATCTTAATTCGACTCAATTGCTCCAAAATCGAGTCAAAACCATTTTCCCACTCAATTTTTCGTACTGATCATAAATCTGGTCTCGAATTTTTGAATGGAGCATAGGAAGATGCATTACACGCATGGTTCCTTTGTAGGGGTATTTTGATAATTTTGCCAGGTGTCACACTCAACAAGCTAAGTTTGGGGGGGGGGGGGGCGCAAAAGGCAAATTTCATAGAGAGACTTTATTATTTTTCTTATGTATTCATATATAAATTGAATAATTATAACATACTCAAGGTAATTTTACAAGTAAAACTTTCAAAAAATTAGGATATACGTAGTCTTTATGAAGTAAGAATGCAAATAAAAAAAATATTTAATGAAAAAAATAATATAAAGTTAAAATAATCTAGTCCGACTCAAACCTTTAAAAAGTTTATATAATGATATTGAAATAGTTACTCTAAATTTGTTGAATTGATGTAATAATGTTAAAATAGTATTGATTTTTTTGTAGTGCTTGAAGTTTAAAGAATACTCCAAAAAATAAATTTGATCATTTTATAATAAGACAACAATATATTTTGCATATCGCAAAAGTTATACAGTTTGATATACTTTAGATATTCAAGAGTGAATAAAAATAGAAAGAGAAATATAATAGGTAAATACTTGTAAGAATAATAGTTTGGGTTCGTGATAAAATCGACAAGATACTGTTAGACCCCGTAATTCTTTAAATTAAGGATAATTATTCAATTGGAAATGTCGTTGTGGATGTCGTGTAATTCGAACTTAAGTATATTTCCGGTGCATGATTAGAGTGTCAAGTGAATTTGGTGTGCATAATTAAATTGGAGTTGGAAGTCCTTGCTTGGATCAAAAAAGAAAAGTTTGGGACCAAATTGATCAATAGGCTAAGATGGACCACTTATGATGCAATTTTGGAAAGTTTGACATCTATATATAGGACCTCTTGTCCCAAAGATAAGAACATTTCATATGTT
>JAOTQR010000045.1:8989212-9000460 GCA_025774065.1 Solanum ossicruentum | reverse complement strand
AGTAGTTCAACAACACAAAATCTCCATGGGTTTCTTTCGTAGTTTCATACAGGAATATGTGGTTCCATATGCACCACAAACATCAAAGAAAAGGTGAACACAAGAAAATTAACTAATTGAATGATAGCAAAAGCAATTAACAGACATGGAAGGCCAAATCATACCTGCTTATCAGTTCCATTCAATGAGATACTAGATATCTTTTTCGAGAGATTTTCTGGAGCCTTTTCCTCCTCCATAATTCCTTTGGCATGCTCAACGCAACTGCTAGATCTGCTCTCGTTATACAGTGTTCTCAGTTCCTTGATCATGACCTGATACAGATGGAGAGAAAACAATGACAAAAGGAGAGAGAGAAGAATCATTCACACTCATAATACTGGCTGAAGTGACATAAGTAGAAATATAAGAATGCCATAATTATGCATCAGAATTTAATACTTATATACAAGAGAGTTAGCAGCTGAAGGTCAATATGACTGCTTGAAATCGTAAAATCCATTTTATGGCATTGTGGTCATTTTTGTCTCACTCTCTTTTAACACTGGCACTATAAAATGAAATGGTCATTGTCCTATTTTTGTGCATTATTTATATGTGATAAAGGCTTCAGTGCTTTGTTCATGCTGTGCCATTATCATTCTTTTAGAGACCAACAGAATAAAAATGTTATAGCTTTAAAGTTGGATCTTAGTCACATTTTGTTATGTACCCAATTTCCTCAAGCATGTTCTTAACTCATTAATAATAATATCAACAAAAAATATAAAAATGAAGCATGTATGTTTTTCTTATAAAATGTATAATAGAGCAACACTCACTATTGTTATCATCACTTTTAAATTTCGATATTAAGAAAATAAAAGGTATTATTTGGATCACTACAACAACAACATACCTAGTGGAATCCCACAAGTGGAGTCTGGGGAGGGTAAAATGTACGCAAACTTTACCACTACCTCATAGAGATATAGAGGTTTCTGGAAAACCCTCGTTTCAAAAATATCAAGCCCAAAAAGCAGAAGACACTAGAAATAAAAGCACATGATAATATATAAATACAGTAAAAGTAACAAATATACGATAGACAATAACAACACAATATATAAAGACACGACTAATCCTACTAACCTACTACTCCCTCCGTCCCATTTTATGTGGCACCCTTTGACTTGGCATGGTATTTAGAAAAAAGTAAGACTTTTGAAACTTGTGGTCTAAAATCATTCTGAGATATTTGAGAATCATTTCATTAAGGGTAAAAAGAAAATTTTATAGTTAAATTGTTTCCAATTAGAGTAAAGTGACATTATTTTTGGGACAGACCAAAAAGGAAAGGGTGTCACATAAAATGGGACAGAGGGAGTATATCATGGGTCAGGCATTATCCTACCCCTACTAGCCTATTAACCTTCTATTCTAATACGTGAGTTCCACTCCTTTCTATCTAATGTCATGTCCTCGGTGAGATGAAGTTGAACCATATCCTGTCTAATCACCTACTCCGAATACTTTTTCGGTCTACCTCTATCCCACCGCATAACCCCTAGATTCAATCCCTTGTACCTCCTAACAGAAGCATCAGTACTTCTTCTTTGTACATTTCCAGACAAATCGCAGTGTTGCTTCCCTCATCTTGTCAGTCATATAGGTCACCCCTAAGTTCTCCCAAATAGTCTCATTCCTAATTTTATCACCCCTGGTGTGTCCACACATCCATTTCAACATCCTCATCTCCGTGACCTGTACCTTCTGGATATGTAAGTTTTTGACTGGCCAACAATCCACTTCATATAACAAAGATAGTCTAACCGCTATTCTGTAAAACTTACCTTTAATTTTAGGTCGAATCTTCTTATCACAAATACTCCAGAGGCAAGCCTCCACTATATTATTTGGATTGCTATTTTATATATTGAGCACTATCTCAAGACCAATACTAATACCTAAATAATGATTCACAAAATTTTAAAGAAAATTTGAATTATCTTATTATATTTAATTTTTATTAACATATCAAAAAGATTTGTACATATTAAAGAGTATAAAAACACATTACTAGATTTAAAACCCCAGAAGTTTCTACCACATCTTATCCTTAAGGATTTAATCAACTTAAGTTTAATTGTAGAAACAGTATTATTATTAAGAAAGATCTTGAGATTAAAAGCTCTGAGAAAGTCAGGAAAATTATGAGAACATTAAGATAAAAAATTGAATACTTTTGGAATTGGGCACACATCTACATTAAGATGAAAAAAAAATTGAACATTTTGGAGTTGGGCACCCATCTAGCATGGGCATCTTCATCCTATAAGAAACAACTAGAGCTAGCGAACAATTATAAAAGCAGGTAGTTTGACAGATTAAGTGCTTACCTGATCAGCAGCAGATGCGGACTGCAATTTCATAAGAGCTGCATCAGCTAAAGAACGAGCTCGTAAGTACAAGGCATAAGCTTCTGTCCTCTTTCCCACCGAACTGTAGGACTTTGCTAAGTAGAAGCACCTGGAGGGAAATTGAAATGAAAGCTTTTTATAGGTTTCAAACAAGAAAATATTCATTCCAGGACAAAGTTAAAGATACAGAAGCTGCAACCCACAAAACCAGTAAGATCCTGAAAAGCTGAGATGACTAGCGCTTCATAGGGGAAGAGAGGGAGGAGGGGCAAGAGAACTTTATAACAAGACCACATCACATTGCAAAAGCAGAATATTCATTCCAGGACAACGTTAAAGATACAGAAGCTGCAACCCATGAAACCGGTAAGATCCTGAAAAACTGAGATGACTAGCGCTTCATGGGGGAAGAGAGGGAGCAGGGGCAAGAGAACTTTATAACAAGAACACATCACATTGCAAAAGCAAAATTATTTTTCAGAACAGGCTTAAAATAAGAGGATCAGTAAGATTCCTATGTCTAGCAAGAAGTTGAAATGAGTGCACCAAACTACAATTTTGCCACACCAAATTGAACAAAATTTTGCACATGAAGATAATAAAAGCGGAATGAAACTCAGTATAAGTTGTGAAGTAACTGACAGGATGCAAATAAGATTAATCCAATGATGTCCTTAATTAAGATAATGAACATCTTATAATAGTCTAAAAAGATACTGACACTAGAACCACGATTACAAATTACTTCAAACAGGCAAAGTACAATCTCACACTATCACTGACCCATAATTACTGATCATCACTTAAGCATTTTGTACATTGAAGTTGTACAACCTCCTTATCTGGTACACAAAAAGTTCCGGATCTCCTTTTCGTAAATTCACCAATAATATTACTTTTAGACGGCTACAATAAATGCTAAAACCATATGAAGATAGTTTTCACTCTTATCTTCTCACCAGAAACTGTATTTCAACTATCACATAATGAAAGAAAGAACACAACTACACTATACCAAGGTATAGTCCCACAAGTGGGGTGTGGAGGGTAGTGTATACATAAACGTGACCCCTACACCTTGGGAGGTAGATAGATTGTATCCGATAGGCTCTTGACTCAAAGAAAACATTTCATTGACTGAACCAACAAAAAATCAAACCTTTCTGCTCGGAAAACCATACTTTTCAGCTTGCACTCTTCAGCTAAGGAAACTTCTTCCATCTTTCTATCTCTACCAGAACTAACTAGATCAGAAAGATCAGCAGTATTCTGCACAAGTGAAAGCAATTACAAGTGCAGTCCAATAGCCATATAAGTGAGCCTTGTCATGTTGCCAATATCTGATCTTAAAGGCACTGGTTAAGAATGTAATTAAAAAACAACACTCGAAAATTGTTACCTGTAAGAGTAGATCATACAGCCGAACAAGCTCCTCCGGCTTTGTGAGCTTCTCATTTTTATCATCGCGGACCTTGTTGAGCTTGCTTTTAGCTATTTTAACTAGCAACTGATTACGCTCAATGGTTCGCTGCCCTAAAATTGCACCAATGGCTTTATCCAGTCCACTTAACTCATCCTTCACATTTTCTGAATTAGCAGCTGTAACCTAGAAGAAAAACATGGGTAAGATGAACCAATTCAGGACTTCAATTTGATGTTTGCAATATCAAGATCAACTTGAAATTTTCAAGAGTCAGCAACTATAATATAACATCAGGAGTAGTCACTCACCAGATCATTCCGGATGCAACTCCTGGCTTCATGATATGCTGCAAATATCTTGTCATATAACACAAGTTTCTTCTCAGCTGGAAGAGAATCAGCAGCTGAGCCATGGATATTTTTCTCCAGTTCCTGGGCTGATGAATGATAGTGCATGATATAAGCTTGAAATAAAGTTAAAACCAACATGATGTATTAAAGGCAAATATGCAAAATGCAATTAGTTGACCAAAATCCAAAGTCATTAAAAGTTACATCCTCCATTTCAATTATGTGTTAGTGTTTGACTGAGAATGCAATTTAATAAAGTATTTAGTTTAGATCTTGTAGTCTTATATATGACATGATATTTTTTGTTATTACAAACATATATCATTAAATGGTAAAATGAAAAGTTTAAAGTCAAATTGTTTCGTATAGAAAGGTGTCATTCTTAATGTAACAAACAAGGAAAGAGTTTCATATAAAATAGAACAAATGGAGTATTTCACTAGATACACAAAAATGAGGAAAAATTTAAAACTAAATTACGAGCCTCTTAAGTTAAAGCCAGTGAAAATTCTCATTTCCCACTCAAGTTGGCAGAAGCAACAACATTGATGCAATTTTTTTAGGAATAATACACGCATCTGTATACTTCATTCTTTGTAAGATAACAGACTTGTTGCATTGTATAACCTAGCATTCCTAGTGGACAATTCCTTGCAATTTTTGGTTTGCCTCATCTTGTTACATATTTTATACTCTCTTACATTTATCAACACTGTCGCTGGGACTACACATGCAAATCTGCAACTCTTAACATCCTTAACATTAGAAGGCAACTCACAAGGGTCATAGAGACTGGCTCTGCAGCCTACAAGGACTTTGAGTACACATACACAAAAGCTGAGTGAAAAGTATCAAGGAATTCCTAGAAATGCTTTGTTGCATAAAGAACACAAGTATGCAGACCAAAATCTGAAACTAGGTTATAAGAACAAAATTTGGTCCAAAACTAGTAGACGGGAAGATTCCCAAACTCAGACACAAAAAAGTTCCTAACCCTAGAACCTCCAGTAAGTTGGCTATTGATGCATTTTTCGAAGTGCAACCTTTTGCATTGAAGTAACTGCATACCTTTCAGAATGGACACCTGTGCCTTTGCATTTGAAATTGGAAATCTATTTCCAAGCCAATGGAATTCTGTCATAGATGCAGCCTGCTGAGATCTTGCCTCTGCTATAGCAGCCTGCAAACAAAGAAAAGAGAGTGCTAGATCAATTAGGAGTAAATAATCCTCAAAACTCATTTTTCAGAAAAATCTTGAGAAAGACAGCACCATGGTAGAATGGAAGCATTATCTTACCAAAAACAATGCTTATAAACTGTACACACTTTTATTTTATTGAAGTAAATCGTAGAGACACTTAGAAATGACAGCTCACCTCCAATTTTGCTTTGAAAAGGTCCAGTGCAGGCCCTTCCACTTCACCGATGGAAACAAGTTCAGAAGTTTGTAAGTTAGACTCACCAATCTTGTGTAAACAATATCTGATGCTAGGTTCTAGTTCCTCGACCCGTTCACGGCATAATATTTGGTTCTCCAGATCTCCATATTTTCCAAGTTCCTCATACACAGCCCTATCGAAATTAGAGATAGTGAGCATTCAGGACCTTGTTGAAGCAATACTATATTTCAAATAAAAGAAGCGGATATTGCAAGCAGTATGAAGAGAGTATTCTACAACTTCCTCTATGGATATCATTTAAAAACAAACAGGACACTCTGACCATTTTCTGTCAGCAATAGATTAGTCTACATCTCCATAAAGGCTACGGTACCTGGCGCTTTTGAAACACTTAAGAACAACATCCCAATTTTGATCTTTTTCAAACAATAAACTCCCTTTCATGTATGCAGCATAAGCCTGCAGATTAGGAAACAAGATTGCTGAATCACACTATATTATAGAACTCTTGAAGAATTATTTCAATAGTTAAAAATTATGTTGAGTCGTTGAAACACAAAATGAAACACCACACCTACACAAGAACAATGAAAAAAAATAATGACAATGTTTAAAGGATGTAATTCGAAAGGAATGGAGTAATCAGGCTGTTCAGAAATTTAGATTAGTTAACCTTTTCTTTAAAACAGAATTTATTTTAGATTAGTTAACTATTGTCAATGCAAAATCTCCCAAAAGGAAAAAATCTTATGTCGACAATTTGCAGACCTGCAAAGTTTGATTCTCTGTTTTTGTTTTTTTCACAGGGTAAACAATTTTACTAAAACCATCCCCAATCCATCTCTATTTTACTATCTATTCTCTACATATGGAGAATAAATAAATAGTAGACTCTCCAACCATCCTCTATATTACTCTCTCATCTCCAAATATAGAGAGGTGAATAGTAGTTCTCCAAATTTGGGAAACTACTATTCTACTCTATATTTCACTTTTTTGAAAATTTAAAATTATTTCTATTATATAAGACAAATAATTATTTTCTAATATATATAACAACAACAACATACCCAACGGAATCCCACAAGTGGGGTCTGGGGAGGGTAAAATGTACGCAAACCTTACCACTATCTCATAGAGATAGAAAGGTTGTTTCCGGAAAACCCTCATCTGAAAAAAACAAGCCCCATAAGTAGAAATACTAGATATAAAAAAAAGGAGAAAAAAGAAACGGAAAAAGAAAGAGAAAAAAAAAAAGACTAATAATGAAAAGCAAATGATAATATATAAATACGATAAAAGTAAAAATATATAAGACGAGTGATGACAACACGGGGTATAAAGACACAAGTACTCCTACTAACCTACTATATGACAAGGCCACAATCAATCTACCCCTACTAGCCTATTAGCCTTCTACCCCAATACTCGGTTGCACTCCTTTTTATCTAAGGTCATGTCCTCGGTGAGATGAAGTTTCTTCATATCTTGTCTGATCACCTTCCCCCAATATTTCTTCAGTCTACCTCTACCCCTCCGTGTAACCCCTAAATCCAACCCCTAGCACCTCCTAACCGGAGCATCGGTACTTCTTCTTTGCACATGCCCAAACCATCACACTCTCGCTTGCCTCATCTTGTCAGCCACAGGGACCACATTTAATGTATATGACATCTAAAATATATCATTGACAAGTGTACTACTTTCATTCCAAACTAATAGTTTTTCTACTTTATTTTTTAAAAAATTTTTATCATTTGAATTTAAAATTATTTTAATACTATATAAGACCATTAATAAAGTCTTTAATATTTGCAATTATTTTCTAGTGTAATACTCCCTCAATCCTATTTTATGTGGCACTCTTAGACTTGACACGGTGTATAGAACAAAAAAGAAGACTTTTGAAACTTGTGGTCTAAAATCATTCTTAGATATTTGTGTAGTTGAGAATCATTTTATTAAGTGTAAAAAATGAAATTTAAAGTTAAATTGTTTCCAATTAGAGTAAGGTGACATTTTTTTGGGATGGACCAAAAAGGAAAATATGCACATAAATGAGACAGAGAGAGTATAACATCTAAAAACATATTATTAACAAGTATACATATTCCGTTGTGAATAAACATTTTTTTTTAATTTTCTTCACTTTAAATATGTAATTTGAAATTATAATTATTTTTCACCATGTAAAAGATGCAAAATTTTAGCTAGACATAAGAAAATTATGGACAAAAATGCTCATTTTGCACTTTAATAGAGCATCTATAGGAGCAATGTAACAATCTTGAAAGTTGAGTATTTATACTCAATTAAAATAAATTTTATGATGACGTAATATTTATTATGTAATATTATTTCATCAACGATTCCACTCTTATTTGAATTATCCATCAATATGTATAATAATATATAATATTTGCTTGCAATTTATGTTGTTTAGAATAAAATATAATTTTATGTTAAATAAAGAACTTGATAAATATAAAATTTTATATTACATAAAGATTATATAGGGTGAATTTAGGGATAAAAAGAATTAAAGGTTTTATATTATGAAAGATAAAAATAAAAATGAAATAGAAATAATAATATGATATAGAGGAGAGAGAAAGATTCCTCTTTAGAGAGTAAAATAGAGAATGGGGTTGGAGTTGGCGGTCTCAAAATGCTCTCTGTTCTCTATATTTGGAGAGTAAAATAGAGAGTGGTTGGAGATGGCCCAACCATACAACAATCTTCCCACATAAAAGTAATACATTAAAAAGTAGAGAATTACCAACATTATATGTTTCTTTATGTTTGGCTTGTTGTTCTACCACTAACATATAAACACGAGATGAAAGGCACTACCAATCATATATATATATAAAAGGGGATTTGCATCCCGTCTACGTGGCGCTACCAAATTCCTACAACTGTCAAGCAAGGAAGGCGCAAAAATTCCAATTCTACCTTGCCTTCCACCTCTTCTGCACCTCCTCATCTTTCGCACCCTTTCCTACCAATATCTGAATAATTCTTCCACACAATGCAGCGACAACCCAAAAAAAACCCACTATTTACCCTATCGCCCCTGCTAAGACTGCAAATAAGATCCTTCGTCTGTCAAGAATATCCTTCTTCTCCTCATACATTATGTCGTCTACAGATCATTATCTGGTTTACTGCTTCGCCCACTCATCGCTCCCTTGAGCCGAAAGAAGATCTTCTGCACAGGAACTCTTCTTCTTCATGGATTCAAAACTTCACCGCCACTAATGCTGCCTCAGTCAAAAGAAGACCTTCTGCACAAGACCGCGGCTACCGCTGCCTCGACTCAAAAGAAGATCTCATGCGGAGGTACGCTGCTTCTTCGTGGATGTGCCCATCCTCAAAAGAAAACCTTCAGCGCTTGCACCTAACATCGCATCCTCACATCTATTATTACAAAAGAAAAACTTCGGCAGAACGTAGGATTTCATTGCTAATTAAGTATTTGTCAAAAAAAAGGTGCATTAATTGTCACCAAATAACATAATAACTATTATGCTTATACATGAGTCTTTTCTTCACTTAGATTAATAGTAAGAGTACTTACAGGTAAAGAGATCGAGAGTATCTTCACAAATCCTATTTATTCCATGGATTATGCTTAGATCTTAGTATTGTTAGGTTTACAGAGGATTTTAATTTGTTTTAGATGTTTTTTGTATTTGGATTATTGTTAGTATAATGTACTCATCAAATAGAATTGTGTAAACACATATTTAGGTATTCTAAATATTGACCAGTACGAGAACTTATGATTTGAATGTTCACTTGCATTTCTCTTCATTCCCTCCTTAAATGTGCCATTAGATGTTCTTTTGTATTTGGATTATTGTTACTATAATGTACTCATCAAAAGAATTGTGTAAACACTATAATTACTCTATTTTTGATTATTTAGAGGTTGCAATGTCGATTGGATCTAGAGTAGATCTTTAAACTTTAAACTGCTTTTTTGCCCTTCTTCAATTGTCCGCTTATGTATGGATATAAGGAATTAAATAAGCCCTGTACATTGTAATACATACTTTCTTGCCAACATTATCTAACTTTGAAATGATTAGTTACATATACTCTGGCATCAAACTTTTTGGTGGATTTAATTCTACAGGAAAAAGACAAAGTGAAAGATTGTCATGAACCGGATAGACAGAATGATGAAGAATCAACATAGAAGTGTCAAAAGAACATGCTGACGATGGCGAAGGGTTTTCAAGTTGAAAGAGAAGGATTTCTACAAGAAAGTTGAAGAAAAGAAGGAAGCTCTTCATAGACGGTGACTTACAACCCTTTGAAAAAGTCACAACTCTTAAAAAAAGTCTCAATCCTTCGAAAAGGTCACAACTATTTGAAAAAGTCACAATTCTTCAAAAAAAGTCACAACCCTTCGGAAAAGTCACAGTCCTTCGAAAAGCCAAAACCCTTCGAAAAAGTCATAACCATTTGAAAAAGTTACAAATATTTAAAGATGTCACAACTCTTTAAAAAAGCGATAACTCCTTGTAAAAGTCATAACCTTTTGAAAAAGTCACAGTTATTTGATGTGAAAAATTATTTGATTTCATATAATATAAAATAATTAAATAAAATAAATATAATGCAGAATACAAAAAATATACTCAATTGATTTTTAAGTTGGAAATATTAGTAATTTAATTTGTGAAGTATAAGCACTATTGAAAAACTAATATATCGAGAAATAATGTTATATCCAAAAATATAATTGAAGATAACTAGGACTTTAGCAATATTATATTAATAAAGTTCTTGAGATATATTTATAATCCTAACTTTTTAGGTAAAAAGAACTTAGTAACTTCTAGAGTATTTTATTAATTTTAATATTAAGATATATATATATATTTAATTAAATTACTTATGACCGCGTGAAGCGCGGGCCAATTAACTAGTTACATAAACTTAAAAAACAGATTTTACATTGTACTAAGTTCTCCATTAAGAAAACAAAATTGATCAACCAGATCAGGTTAGTGATTAGCCACACAAAAGGGCAGATAGATTAGTGAAAATGCCAGCTTTAAAACCATATTTTAGAAACAGATTGATAGAAAAGGAGCTACATGTTTTCATCTTCCGAGAACGTAGCTGAAAATCACATATTGACCATAGCCAACGTTAATGACTGCAGTCAAACAGATTCACTAATGCCTCGTGCACCGCAACTGGAAAACAACCTCTCAATATAGCTACAAGCAGACCAAGTTTTCTCTAGAGTATTTACTCATAACACCAGCTAATATAAGTACTCTTGTCCTCATAATTTCAACAGCAAGTTTGGCCCCCTAATTGTCATCCAAATGAAGCTCCTCTTCGCTTTTATCCTAGCTATCCAAGTAAGTCACTTGGATTATTTGTTTTATGCTTCCAAGAGTCTAAACTACTAACTAGACAAGGATACTAACACTTACGAACTTACTCAATTTATGAAGCCATTAGCAAGTACCAAGGCAACTTCACTATGTAAGCTTCAAAGCCAGTTCCATTAACAAATTAAAGATGATGATCTTTCACAGTAATATTATTTGTGTTAGAATAGGAATATGATTCCTATTTAGAATTGAAATAGGAATAGGTAAATACTATCCTACTTAGAATAGGAATAGGAATAACAATATTATATAGAAT
>JAOTQR010000045.1:8966856-8979777 GCA_025774065.1 Solanum ossicruentum | reverse complement strand
ATATATATATATATATATATATCTATATATATATTGTTATAATTGATGATGGGTAACGAGCAAATTTATGCACACTTCAAGCAATTACTCCTTGGTTAAGCCAAAATAATTTTTGAATGGTTGAGTCATGACATATTGATTGGCTTGATCAATATTTAAAAAAACCCACCATAGGCACCCCTCTACTCCTCTCTTCAAGGAAAAGAAAATACTTGCACTTGTCAATATCAAATAAACTTTATTAACAACTTGTTTGGATGGTGATTTTTCATGGTATGGTTTCGTATGGTTATCAAGAAAACAATGTTTGTTTTGATAATTTCATTAATTACATGGTGTAGTGTGGTTCTATTTCATGGTTACAAAATCATGAAAACTCTCACTTTTGGAAACCACCAATTTGATGGCACAGTTCTCTTTTTTTTTTTCAATTATATCCCTCCTTAATTTTTAATAATTTTAATTTGCCCTTTATTTATTTACTAGTAGGACTACTACATCCAGTAAATTCTATATGTTGTTTCATCTGTTGTTGGTATTGCTTCCTGCGATTTCAGCTCCTAATTTTTTGTCTTCTTTCTGTGGGATTTCACTAGGTATGTTGTTGTTATTTCTGTGGGCTAAATTTTAATGCAGAAGTGCTTGTCTGCTATTGTCCCATGTTTTCTTTTCTTCTTCAGTTAATATTATGGGAAACCTCCATCCAAACAAGCTCCAATTAAAGAAAAAAATGGAGGAACAACCATGGTAAAAGGAGAAATTAAGGGTATTTTTATAAATTTATTGGTTACAATACAATACCACACCATCAAACCAAACAACAAAATAATTATGAAACGATAATAAACCATACAATCTATCCGAACATTGTATTGTATTGTACTATATCATACATACCATACCATACGACACCATACATTATGAAACTATGAGAAACCACTATCCAAACAGACTGTAAGAGTTGTATCAATGGAGTAAAGGAGAGTTCTAATATAAATGATAAAGTTGGTAATTAGGAAATCAAGTGTTCAAAGGATAAAATTTCATAAAATAGACCGTTGTGATCTGCTTCTTACTGAATTTAACTCATAGCAGAAATGTTATAGCATTGTGTTACCTTTTTTAGTTATATCAATGGGCTACATTAAGCTTGCATTTGGACATGTAATACGAAATCGTGATTTTAAATCAACGTTTAGGTACCATTTGGCTCCAAATATTTTTTTAAAAAAATAAATTAAAAAGTGGTGTTTAGCCACAAAACGTCGCAAGTATTTTTTGGCAAAATCCCAAACTTTTTAAAGACTAGAAAATTAGTTTGGGGACTTGGATCATATTTGAAAAGTTTTAAAGATTTAAAAATTATCCCAAAATTTTATATTTTATACAAAAATATCCATCATTTATTAATTTGAACTAATATTTATCTATCAATTTACTTCATTGGCATGGTTAACTAGACTCATTAAATATCCCTGACTACTAATAAATAACTAGAGTATTTCTCTCTATATATCTATCAAGAAAATATGTCCACCAACCTTATTTAATAAAACACTTTTATCTGTTAAATAACATCAGTTAACCTCATTTATTAATAAATATCTCTATCTACTAATAAGTAATTATGTTATTCCTCTTTGCCATATCTATTAAAAAAATATGTCCACCAACATTATCTAAAACATCTCTACTCATTGAATAACAACAACCCCATTTATTAAATCTTTTCATCTATATAAAGAACATAGATACAGAGCCTTCATGTCCAAAGATTTTTAGTTGTAGAAATAATAGTAACCAGTGTGTGGCAATTCTCTATGTGAAGACACAATTGAAGGTAATTTTATAAAAATTATATATTTATATATCTTCGTATTAATCGTACTTGATTTGATTTGTATGAAATATTTATTGAATATGAAAGTGATGATAATATGATTGATGATGTAAATGACGAATAATCTACTGAAATTGATAATATTGCTTCATCTTCTTGGTCATATCATATGAAAATGAAAGTTTGTCAGAAAGATATAGTTAGTCGAATGTGGGAAGATTTTATAAAAAAAGTTGTTTGTAATGGAATTTTCAAAAAATATTCATTCAAAGATTATTTATTGATTTATTTTTATCTATCATTAATATTTTTAGAATAACTACATAACTCTTTCTTGAATCAACAAACAAATTGATTGAGAAATCTATTTACAATAATAAAATAAATCAAGAAAAATTGATAATAATAAAAGAATTCACTTTATCTTTATTTCGATTACAAAAAAGGTTACTTTATAATATTAGTAAGAAAAATTCATATGTTCTTTTGTTATTTATCCTATCGTAGATGTGTAAAGATTTTACAAAAGAATAGTTTGTTACTATCTCCTTTGAAAAAAATAGTGTGAGTGAGAGCATTTGAAAAAAAAAAGTTAATGTGTTGATCTTGTTCATATTGTTATTTTGTTGTTGTTGATTGTTATCAATTATCTTAGAAGGTTATTTTCTTAATAGAACATGTTCATTATAAAATGATAAGATAAACTTATGAATTTTTTAAAATAGTTTTTAGAACTTATGCGTATAAATTATATATTTTTTTATAATACTCAAATATTCTTAAAAAAATTTGAAGCTAAACGCATGGTAAAACTTCACTAAATTTGCCAATAATATTTTAAAAACTTTAGTTTCAAACGCTAGTTTAGACAAGTAACTTAGGATCACGATTTTAATTTTTTTAAAATATAAAATTTGACTAATATGTTTATATGTTGTAAAAAAAGAAAATCATCATTTTGCATTTTGATTAAAAAATCCGTACTTAGCTTAAAGAGATAGTTTGTATGGTATGAGGTGATTATTTATTGAAGAATAAATAGTTATTAGTGGGTTTACATAAAATTATCTGTATTTGAAAGTTTATCATAATAAATATTTATTTATAAAAAGAAGATATCTTATTATGTTTATGAAGTGTAATTTACTTATGTTTATAAAAAAATAATTTAAAAAAATTAAATTATATATTGAAATAAAATTATAACTTTATATCAATGAATTTCATGATTTAAAAAATGTGATAGAGTTTTTAAGATTTTGAAAGTTGAAAGTTTTTCTTAGATGCATGTCCAAAAATACAATTTGAAGAAGTCAAATTTTTTAAATTTCGAGTGAGAAGTTCATAAATCAATGGGGACACAGCATATTTTCTTATCCTTTAATTTGGTGTAAATAAATATAAATAAGGTACTAAAATTTTACTTTATTTTCGTAACCCCGCCTAATTTTGTCTTTTTTGGGAGAAAGGTGCCTATTTCTTAAGCTAAGAGTAAAGAGGGGGAGAAAAAGCATAAATTACTAAGAAAAAGCCAAGAAAGACTTGACTTAAAAATGATGGACTCGGTAAAGCCAATGAAAATTAGACACGTGCCCCCCGAAAAAAGAATTTCCTCTTTATTGCCTTCCTCGTCAGTCTCCCAAACAGAACCAACTCATCACACACCATTTTTGAACTCTCTAAATCTTCTATGCTAAGAAAATCAGTAAAACCTCAAACTTCTTCAAGAGTTAATTTGTTTGTTGATCAGAAAAAGGGACTAAACTTGGCTATCTCTGTGAGTTTTTTTTTTCATCTAAGTTGTTTGCTTGCCGATCATGTTTAGATTATGATTTCATAGTTGACTCTATTTTATGTTGTTGAGATTTTGTTAGCATATTCGAATCAAAATTACTAATTAATTCTTTTTTCGTTTTTGTCTTTGCATCTGTTTTGATCCATTCTTATTTCTTTGAATTCCTTGTTTTCTCCGTCTTTTATAGTCATAAACGTCTCTTTTTCGCCATAAATCGACAAGTGTTATCCGAGAGGGAGTGGAATTTTAGTAGGCCGGGTTTTTCTGATCAGAATTTTTTAGAAATAACTTTTCTATCTCATCTCATAAATAGTGATAAGATAAATAGTTATAAGAATCGTGTATATTTTACCCTCCTTGACCCCGCTTATAAGATAGGATTCTACTTGATATGTTATTGTAAAATGACCAGACTTAATAATCAGATTTGATTGTGTTTTTTCCAATACTAATTTTTAGGACGTTATAAAGCTATATTTTTCCTTTATCATAGTTATGCATAACAATTGATATACCAAATCAAAAAAGAAATCTTTTCACACAATTTGAATTGCATATCAACGCAATCATAATTTATTGATGGCTGAATAGGTAAATTAATGGATCAATATTAAACAAATTATATTTTTATGAATTAAATTTTGCCAACTCTAATAAATAGTAGATGATGACCTTGTTATTGCATGCGTTGACAAAGGTAGCTGTCTTTGTTAATTTTCCTATTCGTATTTTATACGTATATCTAATAATTTAGTTATCATTTTACTTCTCATCATAACTGATGCTTAATTTTATGGATATTAGCAAGATCAAGTCTTGAAAAAGTGATGGTATTAGTAATATAATAATAATTGGATAGCATGTACTCTAATGATTTATAAAGTGGATCAATTATTATGAGGTTCTAAGTTTTAAATATCTTTTAGAAATTTTATATTAAAATATATATTTTTTTGAACTTCTTATAACATTAAGAAATGAAAAAAGAATGTATTTTGGATATTGTTTTTGTTTATAATAGCCAAATATTATTTTGAATATCAAATGTTGTAGTAGGTGAATAACAGTGAACAAAGGATGTTGTAGCAAATAAGTTCGACTGTATTTGGTAATTGGTATGACGGAATTCTAGTTTTGATATTCGATAGGTGAGTGAAAAATATTTATAGGGAAAAAAATATATATTAAGAATTAATAATTAAAATGAATATTGGTTATTTGATTTTTTTGTTAGTACGAGAAACAAATAATAATGTAAAATTTAATACTTCATCTCTTTAAAAAAGAATGATCTATTTTTCTTTTTGGTATGTTTCAAAAAAGAATGACCTATTTTCTTTTTTGGTAAAACTTTAACTTCAACTTTCCACATGCCATATTTAAGATCACAAGATAAAATATATTTAAGATTACAAGATAAAAGTATATTTCATAACTTTTATTTAGGACCACAAAATTGAAAAATTTCATTGTTCTCTTAAACTCCGTCCAGAAACAGTCTCTCCATCTCTATGAGACAGTGGTAAGGGTTGCCTCTATGAGACAGTGGTAAGGGTTGCCTAGATTTTACCTTCCTAAAACTCCACTCGTGAAATTTTACTGGTATGATGTTGTTGTTCTCTTAAAGTTCGTGTCAAGTCAAACTAGATCATTCTTTTTGAAACGGAGGGAATAGTTAATATAATTTTCTCTCAATTTTTCTTCAACAACTAGACATTGCAATATGATTGTGATTTCATGGGGGGTCGTTTTCCCTATCAATAATTTCACTCTTTTGTCTTTTCTTCTGTATTTTCCAATGGGTGAAATGTGTTTTTGATTCCATTGTTTTCTCCATCTTGTTTTTTTTTTTGCTTGCTTTTGATGGGGTTTGTCATAGGAAACTGTTTTATAGTTAGTGGCTTTACATGAAGAAATATATTAATCTTGGAATTTAACTATGCTGTTTTCTATATGACACAATCTGTGCTTCGATTTTCTTGATGGCTTTCGCCTTTCTGTTTCTCCTTTCTGTAAATTAATATGACATGTTTACAAAAAATTATATCAGCAAGAATTAGTGTTACCTGCTATGCTAGTATATGAGAGTGTTTTTTTTTTTTTTTTGTAAATCTTGGTGTGTGATCCCAATATATGTGAAAACAGGATGGTTTCAAACTCTCCTGTTTTCAGAAATTTCGCGGAATCAGTCAACATTACCTGTATATTCCTTAAAAACTGTTGATCCTTGACGCTGATATATAAGTTTGGAATGACTATTTTCTAATTGCAGAAATATGGAATTCTCTCTAACAGACTACATGAGTGAGGACTTTGACTATAGTTCTCTTGATACCTGCAATGGATTTCCCTCAGCAACTACATCTCAGAGGCACAGTATTCACCGGGTATGTTCAAATTCCCTATTAAAGATTGATCTTCTTTTCGATAAAAAGAGCGCATTGGTAGTTCAACTTGTTATGGCTTTCTTTGTTGTGCTGCATGCACTTCCTTTGAGACTTAAGACAGCAGTTAAAATGGACATGTTCTGTTAGTTCTGAGTCATGTTCAGCAAAAATATTGAATAAAAGTTCAAAGAGTTCTGATGATGATTAGTGGTGTAGCCTAGTTTTCATGTATTGCCATCTTCTTCTCCGTTTTCTGTTCTTTTTGATGATGAATGCCCCTCACTAACAATTCATGCAATATACAAGCTTCAATTAATTGATTGAATATCCCATTGTGTTTCATGAACGACCAATGTTTAGTCTCCTGTTTTCTTTATAGCCGCTTCTGTAGAACTTTCTGCTTTGTAGAAGTAATCTTTCTCCTTAGAAGAAGCAAGGAAAAGAGTCTACTGTACCTCTTTTGTGAAGTTTCTCCTCTTGCACTGCAGCTTGTAAGTCCTGGCTTTAAGACTGATGCTTATCAGAAGGAAGATAAATTTCCTGCACACATCGTAAGGGAAGGGGATAAGAAGATAAAAGATGTGGTGAAACAGCATGTACTCCCATTCCTTCCTGCTAAATCGCTTATGAAGTTTAAGGCTGTGTCCAAAGATTGGGAGAAATGGATAGCTAGCCCCTTACTAACCCACCAACAAAGTTTTTCTTGCCAGCGTTTTTCGGGCTACTTCTATCAAAACATGAAGAGTAAATGGGATATGAATCCTATGTTTTTATCTCTGGATCATTCTACAAGTGGAGTTCCCTCTCCAGCCCTTGAATTCTTGCCTGAACTGGTTACACTTCTAAGCTCTTGCAACGGGTTGCTCCTTTGTCAGGGGTCGGAGGAGTATTACGTGTGCAATCCTGCAACCAAAGACTGGAAAACTCTCCCTCCTCCTCAGTATTACCATGGGCATGAACCGGCAGTTGTTCTTGCATTTGAGCCTTCTCTTCGTAACATTGAGGCATATTACCATGTTATCTGTGCATTTCGTATGCTTGATCAGCCAATAATCGGCTTTGAGATTTACTCTTCAGAATCAAATTCTTGGAACTGCTCTTCTGCATACTGTTCTGATCTAGAAAATCCATGTCTTGTTCGTGGGGGTTTGTTTATGAAGGGGGTTGCTTACTATGAAACAAAATCAAACGAAGTAGTGGCCTTTGATGTGAAAGAAGAGATTCCTGCAATTATATCTTTACCTGTCCAAGTTGGGAAGCATGGATCCTTAACACAGATCGAAGGTGAGCTGAGCTACGTTATTGCTAATAACGAATGTGAAAATGTTTTCTTAATAGATATCTATCAAGGCATGGAAATGAGCCTGAAGCGCAGTGTCTGCATCAATCTTGGACCTGATAGGAGTCTTACTCGACCTTGCAAGGTACTACCCTGTGTTAACAGTGATGCTGTGGCGATTCAGGTTGGCGGATTCATATACTTGTATCACATCAGGGAGCAGAAAGTTGAGTCTATAGCAAGTTCAAGCGCTATGACTTCGGGCATAAAGTTCCTGCCCTACATGAACAGTCTTGCTATGCTACATTGAGCTGAAGGAGCCTGCTTTCATTTACTATGTCCTTGGCTTTTCCAATGACTTATTTTACAGCTCTTTTGAATCTTTGCTTACATGGTGACTTGGATGTATAAAAGAATATGCATGTTGACATTCTCTTTTTGTTAAGGAGCTGTTTCATGTGGGTGGGTGACATTCTCTGCTGTCTTTCGCCTCAGCCTGAATATTTATTTATTCATTTTTCGACTCTATCATATGAGTGTTGTGTACAAAGGTATAATGCAAGTAACAAATATATTGAAACATGCTAGAGGTAAGATCTTATGAGTTGCGAGTAGTTGAGTACGTACTATAGTGCACTTCGTATATTACATGGTAACATGACATACACCATGTTTTCTTGAATAGGATATTAAATATATTTCATGTAGCCTTTTCTTTTGTGAATTGTGAATATATAATATGCAGTGCTAAAACGTTCTTTCCAAATAATGAAGTTTTACCATCTAGCTCCGTGCAGCAATTTTGGGCACATTACCTTAAAAGATTTCAACAAGTTTCGTGTCCGCATGTATATTGGTTTAAATAATTTAAAAAATCGAATCGAATCAAATTATATACACAGTTTCTGTATATGAAATTCTGATCTATAAATTATCTATAATTTTTTTAAAGTAGATTATATATATATATTACTTTACTATATTATATAAGCAAACAATGAAGGAGTAACATGACACTACGTGATTCTACTGAAAACAACTTAAATTGTACATTTTAAAGTGATAGTTTAAGTGTAATAACATTGCAACTCTGAGTTGTACAAAATGCCATATAAGTAGTACTTAATTATAAGATGTACCTCATTGAGAATCAACAAGTGTAATTCATCCGAGGCCAAATAATTAGTGATTTTTTGCATGCCATCGCGTGTTCATTCATTTTACGAATTAGAGTCTCATGTAGACTCTTCTTCTGATGAATAGCTTATTCCAAATTGCTTCTCATTCTCAATTTGTTTGATTTTTTCTGTGTTGCTTCTTCCTTTTCTTGTTCTATGTTTCTTCTTTAGTCGCTTATAGTTACTCTTTGATTTCTTAAATGTTACATGTTGGCAATTTATTATATTAAGGAAATTCGAGCAAATGAAATACATACATAGGTCTGATTCTATTTTGTATACGATTCTTTTAACCATAAAGTTTCGGATGCAACATAGGTTTCACTAATTGAAAAACAAAATCTACCGATATTTTATCTTTTTTCAACCATATATTTTAGAATTACTTTTTGCTTTAAATATTAGCTATTTCATGTAAATAGAAAACATAGGTAATTTTTTTACCAAACTGGATGAAACAAAATACAATTCAAGTGAAAAGGGGAGAAAACAAAAGCTACCATAGGTTTCAATGAGAAATAATAATAAAAAAAATCGTCTCTTACAAAGAAAGATGACTTTATTGGAAGGGTGTAATTTTAACCGATTGTTTACAACTAGCACAAAAAGATAAAATTGATCAAGAAGTAAAATAGGATATACACATTGTTGATGTATGAATAATACAAAGAGACACCTAGACTTCTGAGGGAGCAAGGGTCTTAAAATTCCTCTAGAGCATCAGTGTTTATAATTAGAAGCAAATTCTAATTTTAATGGCTTAGCATTAAAGTTTATTCTTGAACTAATTTAGACATAATATTTCTTTGGTTACCTAACAATACAGAAACAAACAATTAAGCAGTGACGCTAGGCTATGAAGACAGTCTAAAGCTAGCAAAAAAGACTAGATCTTTCCAGAATTTAATCATAGGTAAAGGAATAGAGCATAAAAAGATGATTTTGCCTAAAGTAAAAAATTTTAAAAGTTCAAACAATATGTTAAAGATAATATAGTATAGATATAGATAGAAGATAATATTATAAAGCTAAACTAAATACTCCCTCCGTGGCGTCCAAATTCTAAGCTCCTTTGTCAGGGGTCGGACAAGTATTATGTTTGCACTGAAAATGCTCCCTCTCATCATTATTATCATGTGATCTGTGCATTTCCAATTATTTGCTCTGATATTTATTCTTCAGAATCAAATTCTTGGAAGGATATTTACCTGTTCAATTTGGGAGGCACACAGATGGAAAGTGAGCTGTGCTATGTCGAAATGTTTTCATAATAGCGATAGCAAGCAAGGCATGAAACGCAATGTTAGCATCAATCTTGAGTCTTACTCAATCGTATTGTGTTAAAAGTGATGCCAATTCATATATTTCATTAGAACTAGTCCATTTTGGCTAAAAGTTTAATTTTGCCCTACATAAACAGCCTTGCTGAATTAAGGAGACTTAACGAATATGCACATTCTCTTTTCCGGTGATTTTGAGTAGTGAAATTTCTGGGAATGTAATGTCGGTTATCATTCCTTATACACAAAAATAGTGTCAACTCCAACCCACTGTAGCAAATTCTATGCTAAAATAAATATCTTCCTCTTTCTTCATTAGTTTGCATGTTTTATGAAAAGATATTTGATATGGAAATTCAATTGTAGAGACACAAGTAAACAGGGGAGAAGAGTGGGTCAATGACAATTGTCAGGCAGAGAAAGAGGAGGAGCTATAATTGTGGAAAGAGGAATAACAAACTCATGATCTTAGCTCAACTTAGAGGTCTTAAATGGCAACCCCTCTAGAGAGAGAGAGCCCCCCCTTCTTTTCAGGACCACTCCAAGTATTGTTTTTGGGGGGTTGGGGCTGGGGAAAACAGGTAGACTAAGATGAACATCATGCAATGCTAATATTTCTCTCTCTGTTCTTCATCGAGGTAAATCTTTTCTCTCTCTTTATGACTATTGCAACCAACGGTAACATTGTTCATAGAATTATTGTAGGGACGTTGAATCGTTGAGAAGAGCAGAGTTAACGGGAGAAATTGAGTTTCCAGCCGGGAATTTCATTGTTTGTTCGTAAATATGGATTCATCTCCTGGGACTGCTCCCTCCAATGATACTAATTCTAACAACAACTCTCCTTCAAATGGAACTTCATCTTCATCTTCATTGCCACCAAAAAATGATTCTCCGTCTTCATCTCCACCACCAAAAGATGAATCTCCGCCTTCATCACCACCCCCACAATCTCCTCCTCCATCCCCTGATTCATCACCACCCCCCAAAAATGATTCACCTCCGCCTTCTTCACCACCACCCTCTTCTGACTCTAATGCATCACCACCAAAAGATAGTAATAATAATAACAATGACAATAACAATAATAATACTAATAATAATCAATCCTCAAATAATTCGTCCAATACACCTTCCCAATCATCACCACGACCATCATCCAGCTTGCCAAATCCTCCATCACCCCCAAATGGTCCCAAAAATCCTCCAGGATCCCTATTATTTTCTCCACCACCACCTACATCTCCTTCGCATGCACATTTGTCTCCTCCTTCACACCCGGCATCTCCTTCAGATGAGGACTCTGATTCCTCCTCAAATACTAATGGTATAGTAGCTGGGCTTGCAGTCGGAGGCTTATTTATCATTGCCTTAATCTTTCTCTGTGTATGGTGTGCTAGAAGGAAGAAGAAACAGAGATACTATATGCCTCCTGGACCTAAAGGTCTGTACATAATTACTCATTATTAAGCAAGTGTTGTAAGCATATTCCTTTTTTAAATTAATAATTAATCTATATTTTTTTTTTTATTCAACTAGGCGGTGAACAATACTACAATAATAACAATCAATGGAATAGACGTCAGTCTATGGACCACATTATGAAGGTACCGCCAGGTGAAATGGGAAGTCCGGGTGGTTGGGCTGCAAATAGTGCAGCGAATTTAAGCGGAGAATGTGGCTCAACAATTTCAGGCCAAGGAGCGTCATTGCCTTCTCAATCACCTAATGTGGCTGCACTTGGTGGGTTCTCCCAGAGCCAATTCACTTATGAGGAGCTAGCTAAGGCCACAGACGGATTTTCTCAGGCTAATCTGTTAGGACAAGGTGGTTTCGGATATGTGCATAAAGGTGTTTTGAATGATGGAAGAGTGGTTGCCATTAAGAGTTTGAAAGCAGGAAGTGGACAAGGCGAGCGAGAATTTCAGGCTGAGGTTGAGATCATTAGCAGAGTTCATCATCGTCATCTTGTGTCCCTTGTTGGATATTGCATTGCTAATGGACAACGCATGTTGGTCTATGAATTTGTTGACAACAAAACTTTGGAGTTCCACCTTCATGGTAACATTCTTTCGCTTTCAATATTCACTACTTCTTCTAAGATCATGTTAATTACATTGTGAAATCAGAGAATCCTTTTCCTATTTGATTCCTGAATTTTGAAATCAAATCCGTTATTGCAGGAAAAGGTCAACCTGTCATGGACTGGGAAACCAGACATAAAATTGCTTTAGGATCAGCAAAAGGACTCGCTTATCTCCATGAAGATTGTACGAACGTTCTAATCTACACTTTCACCTCTCTCTCTCTCTCTCTCTTTATTTCTCTCTTTCTCATTTCTTGCTATATATACACAGGCCAACATAGAATTATCCACCGTGACATCAAGGCCGCAAACATTCTACTAGACCTCAATTATGAAGCCTTGGTAATTAAATGATCAGCCACATTTGATTTGTGAATAAACTTTCACCAGATATGCAAGTTTTTTAAGTTAAAATCTCACGTTTTTATTTAAAAAGGGTTTATTAACCATCACATTGTTATTAGGTGGCAGATTTTGGATTGGCTAAGCTTACTTCAGATAACAACACTCATGTATCAACACGTGTTATGGGAACATTCGGGTGAGTCAAGCATGACTACTTTTTAAATTTTTCTGTGAAAATAATTATATTGAACTTGTACTCAACAATGGAAAACAATTATGTATTTTAACATAGTTCAGATGTATAAAACATGAGAAGTTTCTAAGCGAGAAAAGTACTTGCAGGTACTTAGCTCCTGAATATGCATCTAGTGGCAAGCTAACAGAGAAATCAGATGTGTTTTCATATGGAGTCATGTTGTTGGAACTCATAACCGGGAAAAAACCTGTCGATCCCAGCAATATGATGGAGGACAGTTTAGTAGACTGGGTTTGTCCTAGATCCTCTGTTCACATTTTAATTGCGCTAACATGTGCTTAGACTTTTTAACTTTTATGATAAAAAATGCCTTTTTCACCCTCCCCCGGAGGGATAGTGTGTATATATATATAATATATACACACTATCCCTCCAGGGGAGGGTGAAAAAGGCATTTTTTTTATCGAATTCATAATAAATATTAATGAAGATACCTTTGATCACCGCTTCCTGATATTTTTCACCGTATAACCTA
>JAOTQR010000045.1:8945477-8958165 GCA_025774065.1 Solanum ossicruentum | reverse complement strand
TGACTTCTGGAAATTAACTAACAATATCACCACCATATTAGTTCATCACAACAGAAACTTACAGTCAGTAAACCAAACGCAAGTCTGAACAACCTTGATATACCCCAACTGTCCCATTCAGTTAATAGAGAAGACTAGAAAGTAAAGCGAGATTGGGATATTACCTTTTTCGGGGCGGCGAAACTGAGACGACGAGCTTGACGAAGCTTCGACACCACCAAGGAATTCGGATTGCACCTGTTTCGGCCAAGAAGTTTTGACGAGCTTCAGGGAATCAATCCGAGGGTCTTTGAACCCTGTCACGCTTTGAAAATTAACAATGACGATGATAAATCCCCTAAGCTTTCTCGGGTTTTTCAGGCTGAGAGTTCCTCTAGGACTCTTTGGGGTTTTTTTTTTCGATTATTGTCCACTGTTTCAAGCTTTTTAGGGGGGATTTCTCCGATGAATGCCACACCTCTCTCAAACGAAGGAGAAGAGATTATATAGGTAGAAATCATGGTTCAAAGATGGGGGAAATCGAATGGGATTCGAATTCGAATTTCAGTGCGCCGATTGCTCCTTGATTTACGATCTGTTGAAGAAACCGATATGGAAAACGTGGATTGGTACAATAACGTTGGAGATACGGGAGTGAACGTTGGGGATTTGGTCGTTGGTTTTGGGGATTTCCTAGTTTTTTTCTTTCTGTTTTTCTGGTTTTACTTTTCTCTGGTAAGGGAAAAGAACGAAGAAGGGGATTTAGGGAAATTGGGGAAAGCGTGGGTGAAGGGGAAAGAGGGTTTTGAGGATTTTGGGGGCGCGTGGGGTCACGCGACCTTTAATTTTAAATAATAATTTTTTTTAAGGTTTTAAGTTAAAAAAATTATGCAAAAATGCATATTTTTCCAAAATGATTATTTCAAAGTTTTTCAAAATTTGATGACTGATTCATGAAGAGGCCGGACAAAATTGAGTGTCAAGAAACATACCATCAATCTGTCTGGTACATGATTTGAGTAATACAATGAACTTTCTGATTTTTCTCCATATTAAGCAAAATATTTTATAATAGTTCATGGGTATATGATTTGGAATAAATAAATTATCATATTTTTACCTTAATTAATTTTAGTGTAAGTTCATAATTTAGCTTCATTTTACAAAAGACAAACTCAACATATTCTCAAGTCCATATAATTTTTTTACTCAAAATATACATGCTATTATTTAATTTTTAATCAAGTTATTAATTTTAGCTTAAAATTTAGAATAATAATAATAATCAAAATTAGAAAATTTCTACTTTTCTTATAATTTAAAATTAATGAGTAAATCAAGGAGAAGATAATTGTAAATCAAATTTTATAAATGGAGTATTTAATTTAGGCATGATTAATTAATTTTTGTACAACTACAAAAGTAGGAAGGTGAAGGAACATGTATTTGAGAATTGGAGAGAAAATAATGAAAATGGAGATTTTAAAAAAAACTTCCAACAATAAATTTTTTAGATAATGTGAAAAAATATATTGTGTATCTATGTAGTTTCAATAAATTTTTCATGAGGTTCTATCATGTTTGAAGTTGGGGATTGTGAAGTTTAATTTTCACATAACAATATCAGAAATACAAAATTAATTTTAAAGTGGCTAAATAAGTTGTGTGGCCGCTGAAACACAATTGGAACTAATTTCGTTATTACATCAATTTTATAGGGCAATTTGATAACCTCGAATTCCCGCCCTTTTTAGTCTCTACAAAATATTAATCCCACACGTTCTCAGCCACGCGCGCACACATTGTGCTACAAAAATCCCTACTCCATTTTCATTGCCGCCATTTTCATCTGAGTTGAGTAGGAGTTCAATCTTTCATGATTTTACCCTATTTACTGTATAGTTGTTGGATTCCGGTGTCCGTACATCTTTTTCTTTTGACTCAGTTTCCGGAGAAGTAGAAAAATAGTTTCTTTTTAGAGTTGATGAGCATTTTTTGTTTTCTGAGTTGTGGAAAACATCTTTTCTTTTTGGAGCTTAGGGTTTGGATACGTGGACATGGTTTCTAACGCTGATAACGGAGTGAAGGATGTTGTTGTTAAAGCGGATTCTCCTGTTTCCGTCCTTGTAGAGGAGGTATTGCGTTTCTATTTTAGCTCTTTTCTTATCTCATTGAGTATTGGAATGAAATGAACCCAAGTAGAGCGGAGTGGTGGGTATAACTGGAGCCTGATTAGTTTGAGATTGAGGCTTACGAGTAATTGTTGCTCCTTGGTGATGTTGTTCATACTTGGGCTTTCCCCCTTGTAGGTACTGTGGACTAGTGTGTGTGTGTTCTTTTAGGCTTTTGAAACATTTTACTCATTGTTGTTGTGTCTTTATAATGTGTATTGGTCCCATTTGAGGGAAGAAGTAAGTGCCAGAATGGAAGAGCCTTGTGTTGTTACTGCTGATTATTGGTAAAAGCCTATGGCACTTCCTTTTGGGGTGGGGGGTGGGGGGACTGTAAGATAATTTTGAAGGGATCTACCATTTTTTTCTGGGTTGGCATGGCAAGTAGAGTTGTATGGCTGCAATTTGTACTAGAATGTGTATGGTGTGACATTTCCCTTAATTGTCATTAGTACCAATGGCTTGTGGTTTTGTTAACACACTTCTTATAAATTTAGGTAATTGGATAAGATAAGAGTGACAACATATTGTTTCTTGGAATGTGTCCAAACCAAGACAATTAAGTTAAGTTTGAGTTTATGTGCTTGAGTCGCATGCCAACTGCCTGGATTATGTATCAATTATCTTCTGTTGATGTACTTGATTGGTATATACCTTGTTGATAGGGTTTTAAAGCTCGTTCAGCTTTTCCTTGAACACATTATTTGTACACGTTACAGTTTGAAGGTAAAAGCAAATATGATCTTTATGGGTTGGAATTAGTTCGAATGAGAAATATAATTTACTTTAATTCTGTTGGTTTTCAAGTTAGATGCCCTCTTCTAAGTCTCAAACTGATAATTTCTTAGTTTCCTTCTCCGAATGCCGGTTGCTGGCTCAGAGGAATGTTCAACAGAACATTTGCTTATGCATTACACTGTGTATTCTCAACTTGAAGGATGCATGCAAAAAGGAGTTTGCTGTCAAATTGGAGGATAAAGTTTTTCTTGATGAAAAAAATGGGGATGTCTCTCTTTTATCCGAATCCATGGCGAAGGAAGAGGAAAGCTTGATAAAAGCACGTGAAAAAGAGGAAGAAGTAAATGATCCCAAAGAGGCCCCAGACTTGAATGACCTTCAATTCAGTAAGTTGGACGAGCTTCTTACACAAACACAGCTTTACTCAGAGTTCCTGCTGGAGAAGATGGATAACATCACAGTGGTATATCATTGTTTTTTGTAGAATCTTGACTGCTGAGTGCGAAAAGCTGTCACTAGTTTGCTTCTCCAGTTCATTTCTGCATTTTTCATTTGCAGACTGGAGTTGAAGGTGACGAGAAAGGCAGTGAAGACAAGAAGAGAACCCGTGGCAGAAAAAGGAAGGCTGCCACAAGTTATAATAATGTATTCCTTCTCTTGTCCTCCCTAGGAAATAGCTGTACATTGAGTTTTTCTTCATCTTGTGAATCATTCTGCACAACACCTTGGTTACTTATTAGAGTATATTTACATGTTCTATAACTGTCATTTGATTAGGAGTCCTATTAACACTGTCCAACCATTGAAGTTTCTCTTTTGTCTCCCATGAATTGCAAAATAACATTTGGTATAGCTTTGAGTAACGCTTGCCTGATTCTGAAGGTCTATTGTTTTGATATTTCAAGTCTCAAAGTTAATTTGAGAGATTGGATCTAAGTTTTCTTTGTTGTTGGATGGTTCAGTCATTTAGTTTCTATGCATCATATCAGTTGTTGCCCTTCTTTCTTTCTGTAAAATAGTGTAATTATCTATGCAGAAAAAGGCCAAGAGAGCTGTTGCTGTCATGCTTTCAAGATCTAAAGAAGGTGGTGCCGTTGAGGAGGATTCAACCCTCACGGAGGAGGAGAGAGCTGACAAGGAGCAGGCTGAACTTGTGCCCTTGCTGACTGGTGGAAAATTGAAGCCTTATCAACTGAAAGGTGTCAAGTGGTTGATTTCGTTATGGCAAAATGGGTTGAACGGGATTCTAGCAGATCAAATGGGACTCGGAAAGACCATTCAAACTATTTCTTTTCTTGCACATTTAAAGGGGAATGGGTTAGATGGACCTTATTTGGTTATTGCTCCCCTGTCAACCCTTTCAAATTGGGTGAATGAGATACAGAGGTACATTAATATCCTCTTGTGAAATTAGTAGAGGTGCTATCTGTGTCTAGTTAATGCAGGTGCTTATTTTGTTATGACATTGTCTCCTGTTGCTGCTAGTCTTCAAGGCTGCAGCCAAGGGATGGAATTTTAATTATTTTGCTTGGTAGGTTTGTCCCATCCATTAATGCAATCATCTACCATGGAGACCAGAAACAAAGAGATGAGATAAGGAGGAAGCATATGCCTAGGACCATAGGTCCTAAATTTCCTATTGTAGTTACTTCTTATGAGATTGCAATGTTTGATGCAAAGAAATTCTTGAGGCATTATACTTGGAAGTATGTTGTAGTTGATGAGGTACCTCTGGTTTACAGTTTACACTATACTTGTCACATTTATACTATGTTTTAGTCTAGAAGTTTGTCCTTTAATTTTAAAAGCAACTTGTTCTGCATTTCATGCTGACATTTTGTTTCTTGGTTATTTCCCAAGGGGCACAGGTTAAAAAACTCTAAGTGCAGACTGTTGAAGGAACTCAAGCTGTTGCCAATTGAAAACAAACTTCTATTAACTGGAACACCTCTTCAGAACAACTTAGCTGAGTTGTGGTCATTGTTAAATTTCATCTTACCAGATATATTTTCATCCCAAGAAGAATTTGAGTCATGGTAAACAGCTCATTAGACCATTCTACCATTTTTTCTCGAAGTGCATTTTTTGATGGGTAAACATTTTCTGATTCTGAATGATGCTTGTTGTATTATTTTCTTTACCTTCCTTACTAGTAATTTTCTATATCTACATCCTGCATATAATTTAGCTCTCTTGCACCGGTTATTTACTGCCCTGAATTGTAAAATTTTGGTTAATATATTGCTATAGTTTTCAGAAGTAATGCAGTGCATATCTGATGAAACCAAATTGTAAATATGGCAGCCTTAGTTTGTGATAGCAGATGGTAATTCACAGGGTAGACTAGTCACAGGTATCTGGGTAATTGCCCCCAGCTCTTAATAGAGCTCATAGTGGATATTGTGTTGCACTACCCTTATTGGAGTATAGTGTATCATTTGAAACATGTGACTCACTCTTCTCCTCAAATAGTCGTGTTAAGAATTTAGTGTAGGTCAATAACATCATGAGAAGTCCGTGTTAAATGATGACCTTGTTTTTATTTCCATATCAGGTTTGATCTAGCTGGGAGGTGCAGCAATGAAGCCCAAAAGGAAGAAATTGAAGAGAAAAGGAAGACACAAGTATGATGGTTGTTCAGTAGTATGTCCATTTTTTTTTCAGTTTATAGCATCTGATGTTTGATTATGAGTGTCATAATTGCAGGTTGTTGCTAAACTCCATGCAATTTTACGCCCTTTTCTTCTTCGGAGATTGAAAGTAGATGTTGAGCAAATGCTTCCCCGAAAGAAAGAGATAATTTTATATGCTACCATGACTGAGCACCAGAAGAAGTTCCAGGACCATCTGATTAACAGGACGTTGGAGGGTTATTTGATTGAGAATGTGTCCATCGGTAATTATCTCACCTCTATAAATATCTTAGATATCTACTTCTGAGAGAGGGTGTCTTTTGCTTTTCCTCATTTGAGAGTTAACATGACAGTCCATATTCTCTATCTCACAGTTGCACTTCCTTAACTATTCTTTTACTCAAAGTTGTTACTGAAGTATTGACGGATCCAAGGTTGCATTCTTCAACAAATAGGTTCTTAAAAGAGAAATTAGACTGTCGATGGAAATTTTTAAGTATTTGTTTGTATTAAACTTCAATGTTTTCTCAATTGGCAAACAGATGTATATTATACAGACAGAAACTTTACCCAGATTATTATTATGGCATCTGTAGTTTAGCTTTGAATGCATTGTGGGTTTCTTTGGTGAAGCAAACAATTCTTTTTTATTGCCATTTTCTAAGTGCAGAATACCCCTCATGACATTTCAGGGTTTGCAGTTTAAAGTTACATTTTCTGAATGTGCAGGGAATCATTGTAAAGGAAAACTCAATAATTTGATGATGCAACTCCGCAAAAATTGCAACCATCCTGACCTCTTGGAGTCAGCATTTGATGGTTCTTGTAAGTGACTTATGGTTTCTTGAGCTGATTATTTGTGATGCGGTGTATTGACAATGGCCTTACATTTTTTCATCTTGTTGGAAGATTGTTATCCACCTGTAGAACAAATAGTTGGGCAATGTGGCAAGTTCCGCTTACTGGAAAGGCTTTTGACAGAATTGTTTGCTCGCAAGCACAAAGTATGTGCTGACAGTGCTTCATTGTGCTTTCCTGTGTGCCCATCTTGCTGAAACTTTTCTATTATTTTTTCGACTTGTCCGTGCAGGTTCTGATATTCTCTCAGATGACTAAAGTACTGGACATAATGGATTACTATTTCAGTGAAAGGGGCTTTGATGTTTGTAAAATTGACGGCCGTGTGAAATTGGATGAAAGAAAAAGACAGGTGATTGGTACTTCAATTGTGATGCTGATTGACTATGTTGTTTATTAGCTTCTGATAACACTTCTAAACCATGATTGCTGCTCATTGATGATGCCAATTGTTAGATGAATCTTAGGCTATGCAATTTTTCTTGCTCAAGAAAAATGTAAGCAAGTCATGATAACATGATTAACATAGGCTATGAACATAACACATTGACTTTAATCTTCTGTTTCCAGACTCTACTTGTGTGTAGAACTTATTGCAGCTAAAGAAGAAACCTGATTATATAGCAATATTAATGGTCAGGTTTATCATGTAGTTTTCTGCCAACCGTCTTTGTCATTGGATGTTGAATTGCCATTTTGATTTAATCAAGTATGCACACTGTCAGTATCAGAGGGGTTCTTAGTTGCATTTGCTTATGTATTCCGTTTAGACTCAAAGTTGCTTCGTTCGCTTTATTTCATTTAGATTCCCCCTCCTTGCAATTTACTTGCTCTCGCTTTTATCCTTTGTTCTGAAGTGACAAGATTTGATCTTTATGGTTTCACATGATAATACCTATAAAAAGAAGATAAAAAAGGTGTTCTTGATAACTAATAATAATATTTGAACAGATTGAGTAAATTGGCCAAGCGGGAGCATGAAATATTAGGTTATCTGGAAGCTTTTGCTTAAGTTGATCTAATTATACTCCTCCTTTCAATGAAGTAAAAGATCTGATTATATTCACTTCTTGTTCTGAACAGATCAAGGAGTTCAATGATGTTAACAGTGACTGCAGGATATTTTTGCTGAGCACTAGGGCTGGTGGCCTTGGCATTAATCTTACTGCTGCAGACACCTGCATTTTATATGACAGTGATTGGGTACCTTCTTGCATCCCCTGTTTTTCTTTGTTGTCTTGTTTTTCAATGTGGCTAAATGAAGCTCCCACTTAATCAATACTTCAATAAAAGTTGATGTAACATGCAGTTATGCAAAATCAATGTATTTTAGGATAAAGAAAAAAGTTATATAAATGATGGTTTAGAGAGTAAAGGTTTTACTATTAAGTATAAGTAAGAATATATGTGTTGTAAGTTCTGCAAGCATAAGAAAGGAATTGAGTTGAGATTAGATGAGATTGTGATGCCTGATGTAGACAATCCGGTTTTCTGGCTAAACTTTTCAAGAGAATAACATGGACTTAGATGTAAGATATCACATTAAATAAGATCAGCTGAAAGAGAGGAGTGCTACGTGAATGTTATGTGATAGCTTACAGGGGGGTCAGAGAATACCTAACAAGTGAAATATAATTTCGTTGGAATGGTTTAAAACTATTAATGCTAAATGGAAGTGAAAGTTGGCTATTAAAAGATCCAATATATCAACAATATAGTTGTAAAAAATAGAAATACATATTTGAAGATTAATTTGTAATTGTATAAGATTAGATGGGCATTCTACAGAAGGTGCAAGGGGTACAAATTGAGGGAAAAATGAGAGTGGTTCACCTTATATGGTTTGGTCACATTCTATGTTGACCTCCAAGTGCACTGGGTGCCACATATTTTTGGAGATGTCAAAGGGAATGAGGTAGACATAACGTTTTATGGAGGGAAGCTCTTGAAATTCATTTGACTGGGAGAAAATCAGAACACAACGGAATTATCATTATAGGTAGTACAATAAGTCTAGATTAATATTATAGTCATTTTTGGTACCCCTTCCATTAGGTCTCGTGTTTGACAGGAATCTTTAGTTAGGTAGAGACTGTTCAGTGAAGAGACCAGTGTGAGATTTAGAAAATCCCTAATTATTGAGTGTGTATGATCCCCAAAAGAGTGGAACTAATATTGAAGATTTACACAGCTGAACCTACTAGCTTGGGGTTGAAGCGTAATTGTTATGATGATTTTGTTGTATTAATAAACTGAAATTACATGCATTATTTAGGACTGGATGGCAGCTTCTAGAAAATGGTACAATTTTAGCACGCCCATGCTTGAATCCCCACTTAAGAAGCAATAATTCCACTTATTTATTTCCTATATTTGGTACTTCATACTATGGCCAGTTAGATCAGTCAGTAACTTGCGCTTCTGCTTTCAGAATCCGCAAATGGATCTACAAGCTATGGATAGGTGTCATAGGATAGGTCAGACGAAACCTGTTCATGTTTACAGGCTTGCAACTGCTCTCTCTGTGGAGGTACTAGACAGCTTTTCTGAAGACGCAATTTAGCTGCTCTCAAGTTCTGTTCTTTTCTAATGAGGTAAATGTGTGCTTCAGGGTCGAATGCTCAGTAGAGCTTTCAGTAAGTTGAAGCTTGAGCACGTGGTGATTGGAAAAGGAATGTTTAAGCAAGAAAGAAGTACTACGGATACTATGGAGGTTTGTTTCTAACCCTTGCAAGATGCTTGTTCATTTTATGCCCGTAGCAGTGTGTAGTATCTGTTGTACATTGTATGACTTTGTATGTAGCAGCTGTAGTTTTGAGATGCTTTTGTGTTTCAACTGATTGTAATTGAATTCGACATCCTTTAAATAGTATATCACGTTGAAACCTCTGCCAGTTTTTATAGCAGTGCTTACATTGGGTATGATTGATCTTTCATTCTTTGATTTGGCAGATAAAACAGTTGGGGCTTGATCTCCTGATTACTCAATACTGTATAGCCTTTCCATAGTTCTGATGAAAAATTTGTTAACGTAACCGCCATTTATGTTACACGTGTTAGTCATGTGATAATTATGGATGGAATAACGTCTGGTAATTTAAGATGAAGTAGGTGGTGATTTCTGATAATAGTGTTTTGGTTATATCAGGAAGAGGACCTGTTAGCGCTTTTGAGAGACGATGATAGCGAAGAGGACAAGTTGATGCAGACAGATATTAGTGATGAGGATCTACAGAGGGTTTTAGACCGAAGTGATTTAGTTGTTGGTGAAGATGAATCAAATGTAAATGTGCTTCCACTTAAAGGCCCTGGTTGGGATGTTGTTATTCCAACTGCAAGCGGAGGCATGCTTTCTACTCTCAATAGCTGATAAGGGAGGGACTCATCGGCATGGTTCATTTGCAGAAATTAGATGTTTTTGGGAGCTAAGCGACGTTGATTATTTTTGTAATCTATTTTTTGCAAACTTATAGTCTTCGAGCACCTAGTCGCCCACTGCAATGTCTTTTTGGTAACATTAGCAGCATTTTGTAAATTTGTATGATATTTCCAGATATTTATGTTAAATTTACTTTACTGTATTTACATATTATCATGTGTTTTTTATTATTAATTATTCTTTCTTTTTTTCTTTTTCTTTTCCTTTTTCTCTGTTCTCATATTTAGTTTATTCTGCTTATGGGTTTTTAAGATAAAGGTTTTCGGGAAAATAGTCATTCTATCTTTATAAGATAGTGGTGAGGTCTGCGGATGTTTTACCGACCCTACTTGTGAAATTTCACTGGGTGTATTGTTGTAATCTTAAATTGACTAGAGCCAAGTTTCATATTTTTTCGTAGTTTATTTTTATTACGGATCAGCATTGGGATGTCAAATGGACGGGCTTTCATCCTGTTTAACATAACCCTCTCCTATTAACATTCTATTGTCTGTTTGTCCTTCTCCCGATTCTAACTGGTCCCCGGCTTTGTTTATTTGATTTCACTGTGAGCTAGCTAAGTTTGGCGAGTTTAAACAATAAGATCCGTTCAGTTTTGTGTTCCTTGATTAAAATTTTGGACAACACTTTCTAGTTAAGAAAATATGTTCCTAAAAGGTTACCTTTCTTGGTGGAAGTAGAGAAAACTTTAATTTTATCCTTTCTGTTTTCTAACATGTTGCTAGTAAAAGTAGAAAAAATAAATTTCATAAGTGACATTTCACATTGATTGTGTCCTTTCTATGCTTAAATGCTTTTTTGTTTTATTCAATTTGGCCAATCATTATAGCCCTCATTTCCACCAGCCAATTCCATCATGTTGTCTTAAATTATATAAAATGCTTTTAAAGTTTTTTTTTTAACTTAGAACATAAATTTTATTTTTATTTTCCTCCACGTATAGAACACACCCTTAACTAGGTTTTTTGAAGGAAAAAAAGAATTTCCGTTACCGGGAATCGAACCCGGGTCTCCTGGGTGAAAGCCAGATATCCTAACCGCTGGACGATAACGGATTCTGATTAATTTTCTGACAAATTATACTTATAGCACGTACACTGCTGAGACACAATCCAGAAAAACGTCCACCATAACAAATTCAGTAAAGCATTTAACTATCAAAATAAATAAAATATATTTATTTTATTTGAAATTTTTAACGTTGAAATTGAAATTTTGTTTGGCTATTTTTTTGCAAGAATATTTGGAATTTCAGTGAATTATTTTAATATAATTATACACTCCAATTATTAATTAATAATATACTAGTTACAAGAGCTGGAGCAAGCACAAGTCCAATATATATTACTTCATTTATTTTAATTAGTGCTATAAATAAATTAAGAGAGTCAATCAAATTTATATATTTTATTTTAAGTTTATAATGATTGTGATTTTTAGTACCTTTTAATGTAATTTTCAAAAAAAAAAAATTATCTTCTTTCACTCTTTTAATTTATGTAGCACAATTTTAATTTCAAAGTTTTGTAACTTAATTTTAATTAATATATGCCATAATCAAATTTCTAATATATATTTTAAATATCTTGAGTTGTTAGTTATTATAATTAACTTATAGTAATTTTCAAATAATATATGTTATTCTTTTTGTCCTTATTTAGTAACACAGATGAAATTTTCGAGATCAATTAGATTTCAATATGTTTTTAAAATATCGCAAGTTGTTAATTATTGCACTTCCTCAGTTTCAATTTATATGGCACAATAAAAATTTTAAAAGTTAATTAAATTTCTAATATATATTTAAATATCATAAATTATTAATTATTGCGAGTTATATTTTCATTTTTATAATTTTTAAATATATAACACATTAAAAAGAAAAATAAAATCGATAAATTAAAATATAGACAATATTAAATTTTTACGTATATAGAACAGTGAGTAAAGCACCTGGTATCAACACGCTTGTTTGTTGTCACTAAAATTTAATTCAAGAACAATTTAAACTTTTCACTGCATCTATACATATGTATCTTTCATTCTCCATTTAAGAAGCCATGTAGTAGCACTTTTCTATTTTTCTTTTTCCTCTAGATCTAAAATCTTTCATAGCATGTTCTACAATTGTGAAAATTTTATCCGAGTTTTATCTCTTTTTTTCAAGGTTTAAATTTTATGTGCTTACGATTTTACGGAGGCAGTGATTTTTTCAATCACACAAATTAAAATCATCATTGATTCATTTATTCGTAACTTTAATCACGATTTGATTCACATGTATTTTCTCAGTATCGCTTCTCACTTACTGAAGTTGAGATTGTGACAAAGTATCAGAATCAAGAAAATCCACTAAATTGAGAAAAAAATCTATAGATTTTATTTTTTCCAATATTCAATGAAAGCTTAGAGATGATTTTGTTTAGAGGAGTCCATGCATCCTTCATCCTTCTCACCATTGATAATCTTTTATTGAGTTTTTATTTTATTTTATCGATATTTATAAGTTATTTCTTTTTATATTTTATTGGGACTTCTACATTTAATACTTGACCGTAAATAGTGCTATAACGATGAGAGTATCCTGCATAACATAATTCTAAAATATTCTTGAGTTTCTTTATTTTGAGGAACATTTATAATTATGTAATATTTATCTAATTATCGTTGAAATATGATCTAACCTAATGTTATGCCGAAAAATGGCCGACTTTAAATGAAAAATTAAAAAATTGTTCGAAAATCGAGAATTAATCTAAACTCAATTAATTTAAGTAAATTAATTCTCAAGACTCGAAAAGACACAGAGTCGCCACCTAATTTTATGGATAATTAGGAAACCATAAAAGTATTTTAAAAGATCTAACAGA
>JAOTQR010000045.1:8902021-8933126 GCA_025774065.1 Solanum ossicruentum | reverse complement strand
TATATACGTAAGCTAGCATATGATGGCTATTGGTTATTTGTTAAAGTGTCGTCATCATCATTCTTTAATTTCTATGCATTTTTCAGTTAGTCCAATGTAATCTATATGTCTCAAATATCTTTCATATAACAGATAATATCAAACACCTTCTACTAAAGTAATATAAATTGGATTCACTTAACTGAATCCCTCGCCGTTTTTCCTTGTTGTTAGCGGCACCATCCGTAACTGATTAGTGTTTTAGTTAAAAGAATAATAAACCTTATTAACTGATTTTAATATATATGCTAAGTGGTATAAGATATTTTATAAGTTATCAATTTAGTCCTCCAATTAAATAAGTTATCTAAATTTACCTTAAACTTAATTAATCATATCTATCAAATAGTCTAAAATATCCATTAAAATTTTACGAGATAAATCTTTTATGGAATAAAAATCTCTAATATTCAAAACAACCTAATGGGTCGTTACATCATTTTTCTAATATAAAGGAATCTAGATCAGTGAGTGTGAGAATTGTTTTGGATTATTGATTAGATGTGACCTTGCATCTGTGGGTAGAAGTCTACATCAACTAAGATTAGTTGTGTTGTGGGCAGTCATGTGATTGCTAAGGCTCTAAGTCTTGTAATAGGTGTGTTGCAAGCAAAGGGATGAAGAGGGGTAGTGTCTAATTACAACAGGTTGTAATAGAATACATTGCTCTTGCACTTTAGTGAAGTTTAATGTAACACCTGGTAAAATTACCAAAATACCCCTAGAATAGAGATGTGCACATAACGTGTCTACCTATGCTCCATTTGTGAATCCGAGATTAGATACGTAATCAACATGGAAAATTGAGTGAGAAAATGATCTCATTTGAATTATAGATCCATCGGATCGAAAAATAATTTTTTGATCCGAAATCGAATTCCAGTGTGGATGCGCGACAGAGCCGCGATGCGGACCTGTCGCGATCGCGGCTCTATCGCGGATACACACTTATGTTTTTTTCAAATTTTAAATCATTTGAGGGGCATTCTGATCAATTCCCAACCCCCTCTTAGGTTTAATAAATGAATATAAGAGATCTTTTAGATCAAGTCAAGTCCAAAGAATTCCTACTAGCTAAGTTTTTGTATAAGTTGATAGAAGGATCAACTTCGAATGATCATATCTCCTAAAGAATAATGAGTTAGGTGTCCCATAATATATCAAATCGAAAATATTTGAATTAGCTTTCCATCGCATCCAATTTTGATTTAATCCGAGTTCGGAGTAGAACATTATGACCATTTTACTTAAGACCTGCACAGCTGTTTGAAGGTGTGCGTCGGCTCCGCGTTGCGGACCTAACGTGGATACTTTCTAGATGAGATAACTGACCTTTTTTATTTTTATTTTGAGGGTACTTTTATCATAAAATATTTGGGGGTCTATTTAAGGTCCCAAAACGCATAAAATGTTAGTTTTCATAATTAAAAGCCCTGTCCTTCGCTCCTAAACATAAACGCTCAAGAATTATCAAGAAATTCTTCAAGTTGGGATTAGCTTTCAAGATTCATCCTCAATGTGAGTTATTCTTCATAAATGTTAATCTACCCAACCCAAATTTCTTCATCTATTCATGAATCTCTAATAGAACCTTAAATCATAACCTAGGATTTCAAGAAAATAAATTCAACAATCCCAAGAAAGGATATATTAATTCTTCTTCTTCTTCAAGAATTAGGGTTCTTCATCAGGAACTCTAAAGATTCTAAATCAAGAATTCATGAGTCAAAGAGAAGCTCTTCAAACAATGTCTTTCCAAGTTCTTCCACTCTAAAAGAACTACCAAGATCGAGGATTTTCTCCAGTAAAGCTAGTATTCATCAAATAGCGATAGTAATATCAATTTTTTAGGTATGTAAGGCTAAACAAAAATATGATATTGTTCTCTAACTGGCTCATAAGTGATTGTTGTCGGATAAGAGAAACTCCTAGAAAGTTTCTAACTGAGTACTCTGAATCAAGATGAGATAAGTTGAGATGAGATAAGTTGAGTTGAGTCCCTTTAAGATGAGTCAGACTTGGTTGATGGGTCAATTGTTTACTTCTTATTCTTTCTTTAGATAGACATTTGACATGTTGATTGATTTCTATATTTAGTTGATATTATTTATATATTATTCACCTTTTTCAGTTTCAGTCAGCTATTTTACATACCAGTACATTCCACGTACTAACATCCCCCTCTGGGACTGCATCATTTCATGATGTAGATATAAAATTTGAAGATCATCAACAAGTGCATCGTTGAGGATTTGAGACGTTTAGCTGATTGGTGAGCCTCCCCAACTTCGGAGGATTCATTATATTTATTTCATCTTGCTTTAGAGTTAGATTTGATTAGCTTTATTTTGATTTGTCATTGGAACCACTTGATATTGATAGAGGCTTCATAGACTAGAGTCGAATGTTGATATTGAGACTTGTTAAGCTAGTTTCTTTCTACTAGCCCTTTTATTTATAATATTATTTTTGAGACTAGATGATGATGTACCCTTTTACTTCCTTATATCTTTCGCTGATTTTAAAAATGTACGAATGAATGAATGTGATGAGGCCAAGTAGTTCGCTTGGGGACTAGAAATAGTCTCTAGGTGCCGGCCACGTCTTGGGTCCCCAAGGCGTGACAAACTTGGAATCAGAGCACGAGTTCAAGTGTCCTAAGAAGTCTATGAAACCGTGTCTAGTAGAGTCATTACTATTGATGTGAAGAGCTCCACATCTATAATTTGGAGGCTATAGGATATTTAGGAATTGTTTCCCTTCTTTCAGATTTTAAATCATGCTGTAGCTATTTCCTAAGAAGTCTATGATGATTCACGTGATGCTCTAAACTTTTTGCCTACGCCTCGTCCACAAGATGATAGAGACGGTAATTTTCAGACTCTTATCGATGAGATTCCCTGTGATATAGTAGTCAAAATGATAGAGAGACTGCACCAGGCTTGAGAGAAGCCGACTAGTTTGCTAAGTTAATTGACTAGAAAGAGTGCACTATTGCTCATATAATCGTGCATTTGAGTTAGCTGTATACAGACCCTCTTATTCAAAACTTGCTTTTGATGTTACCCATGAGAGAGAAACTTACGTCTCTAAAACGCTTAATGTTACCACTTAAGAGTGAGATGTGAAAGTCCTATAAACCCTGAGTAGAATTGAATCATCTCAGAGTTAGAAGGATAATGATGGAAAGAAAGAGACGAGATAACAAGAGTGATAGTTGATTTAGGCTTGTAGTTAGAGTTATGTATCTATTAGGTAAGTAATGAGGTGATGTGTTGATTGTCATAAGTTTGATGAAAGAGTCATAAGTACCTTATGATTTTCATGATGAGATATAGAGGAAGAGTTATTGTTAGAATGTGATAGAGCATGCTCAAACTAGAAGGGATTTTATATCGAGGTATTGTAGAATCCACACAATTGAGGGTGAAGTGTAGATGTTGAATAGGAAAAAAGAATGCTTCCATTGTGATAGATGTAAACTAGGCTTATGAATTTTAAGTGAGAGTTCATGAGAGTCATTGAGTTATGAGCCTTAGTAAGACAAAGAGATATGACTAAATAGGTGAGTAGTACTGAGTTGCAAGGAAAGTGATGCTATAGGCAAAGTACAAGTGCTCTTTAAGTAAGACGAGTGAAACGAAGATAGCTCAATAGATAAGAAGAGACTTGAGATATATACCCATGATTGTGTAAAGATTTGTGAAGCTCTAAGCTATGACTGCTATAAGAATCTAGAAGTATATTTGAGTTGTTAATGTGGAGTAGGTTGAGGTAAGCATTCCTTGTCATCGCGAGCAACTAAGTTGATTGAGATGTATAGATAGACCATGATAAGTTTTTACTATATGGCCTAAGCCTCATACAAATGAGTTTATGAGAGCACAGAAGTTGAGTGCTAGCAGGCAAAAAGAAGAGGTTAGAATGTAAGGTCGTAGGAAGTGGTTATGTATGCCATTAAGAGCAGCAACTATAGAGATAACTTTCCATAGAGACAACAGGAAGCTAAGAGTGGTATCTTTGAAGAGAGTCTTAGTGGCTAATTTATTTATGCGGCTATAGAATGATAGAAGAGCTTAAGATGCTTATTCTTGTGAATAGTGATTCCTCTATCGTGTGGAGGTATATGCTTATAGCTCAGTAGAGAAAATTGATTTGCAAAACTTAAAGAGATGACCCTTGAGCTAAGGGGGAGATAGTGATGTGATAGATCGAAGTAGATTTTGAGTGTTCAGTGGTGATAGGTTGATTTGGATGAGCATTAATTTTTGTCGTCTCATATATTCCTTATACTTCAGTGATGATGATACTCTATTCTCATCTAGTATACGACTACCATGCCCATGGCCTTGTCCCATATACCACTTGTTGATTGTTATTCATGTTGAGTTGTGAGGATGAAAATCGATGAATTTATTCATTAGTTTTGATCTGACCTGATAGATCTAAGAGTTTTCAGTTCTATGTTGAATGAGATATCACTTGAGTTTTACACTATGTATAGTTCTGTGAACTCAGAATGAGTCTTGATAGATGACAGAGGTTGTACTTCCTTATGAACATTCTCAAATAAGATTTCTCGATTGAATTGTACTAATGATCGTTGTTTCAAGTTCTTTGAGTGATCTTGTCTTCCTTTGTCTTGATAGAAATATGGATGAGAATGGAGGAGTGATAGTTGAGGAGTGAGAGAGTGAGAGTTCTTCATTATGATGCTATCTTACACATGCATTGATCTTCGACTTTTTATGCCACTGTTGATGGTAGGATATAGAGATGATGAGTTCTCCTTGGTCCAGATAGTCATGATGATAGTAGTAGAGTGCGAATAAGGGTAGATAAGGAGGAGTGAATGTATCCTTATTATGACATTGGTGTTTTACTTGTGTCAGGTAGGGGTAAAAATAGGGAGGAGGAGATAGATAAGACTTTATTATATGCAACAGATGGCTAAGAGTATGTTGATGTGTATTTAAGTGGAGCTCATTGAACGGTGGATGTAGAGGTGCTATGTAGGCTTGAAAACTCTAAGACAGAGTTGAAGTGGTTAGAGTGATAGGCTTGAATACGTGATCGTTGTTATGCGAGTATTGATATAAGCTATTAAAGACTTCATGATAGTGAAGTAGTGAAGAGGATTAGTGATCTTTTAATGAAAGTCCGTATGGAAGTATAGAGATAAGTATTGAGGATTAGCTTTGTACGAATATGATCACCTAAAGGGTAGCACCTTGAGGATCAGAAGTATGCTTGAATAGAATAAGAGGATGTGGATAGGTAGTGAGTTGCATAGGAGAAGTTGATAGAGTAGAGTGGCATGAAGAATAGCACAATTGAGACGAGGTACTAAGCTTGAGAGTTATACGTAGAGTCTTATGTATCGATGGTCTCATTCTAGATTAGAGTTGATGCTTTCCTTCTTGAGTTTGAAGGACTAATTGTCGAAGTATTTAAACAATTCGAATTAATTGGGTTTCGGCATTCCATTCGTGCTTGATGCTGCAAATACCTAAGAGAATATCTCTACTCTTGATCTAAACTGATTTGTCTAGTCGGGGTGCTAAGTGAAGAGTTAGGGCTAGCCCCAGGCGAAGAAAAGCCACTTGACCTCAATGACGCAAGGGGAAATCTTGTTACGACCAACGCGGAACCAAAGAGTTCAGTCGAACAAGGTAACGAGTCTAAGGGAAGGATCAAGCTTGAAAGGACGAAAATTGGAGGGTATCGCTCTTCCCTCCGAGCGATGCCAAACAAATAAGGATGCCATTTTCTTCTCCCTTGCTCATTAGGCCATCTTGATCTAAACTGATTTGTCTAGTCGGGGTGATTTGTGCTTGTTTGAATGGGTTGATATTTTGATTTGTTGAATGATTGATGAGAAGAGTCTTGATCGTTACTCATGCCTAATGATGTGAATATTGAAGGTAAATTTCTTACCCTTGACCAAATTGATTGTCTTTTCTTGTTGAGTGTTTATTCTCGAGTCTGAATAAAGAATATTGATATAAATGAAGAGTTAAAAGATAGATTGATAGATTGAATGTTGAGGGGAGTTTCGAGTCTATTCGTGTTTTGCTATCCACCCTTACTTGTCATTCGAGGACGAACGATCCCAAGGGGGAGATGATGTAATGCCCGATAAAATTACCAAAATACCTCTAGAATAGAGATGTGCGTATAACGCGTCTACCCATGCTCTGTTTGTAAATCCCAGATCGGATATGCAATCAGCATGGAATATTGAGTGAGAAAATAATCTCATTCAACCTTTAGAGCCGTTGGATCGGAAAAAAAATCGATCCCAAACCAAATTTGAGTGAGGATGCACGATAGAGCTGTGATGTAAACCTGTCACGGATACACACTTATGCTTTTCTTCAAATTTTAAATCATTTAAAGGCCATTCTGATCAATTCCCAACCTCGTCTTAAGTTTAGTAAATGAATATAAGAGATCTTTTACATCAATTCAAGTCCAAAGAATTCCTACCAACTATGTTTTTGTATGAGTTAATAGAAGGGCCAACTTCAAATGACTATGTCTCCTAAACTATGATGAGTTAGGTAAGAAATAATATGTCAAATCAAAGGTATTTGAATTAGCTTTCCAACGCATCCATTTTAGCCTTAATCCGAGTTCATAGTAAAAAGTTATGACCATTTTACTGAATACCTGTAGAGCTGTCTGAAGATACGTGATGGCTCCGCGTCACGGACCCAACGCGGACCCTTTCTGGATGAGATAAATGACCTTTTTTATTTTTATTTTGAGGTTACTTTTATCCTAAAACCTTTAGGGGTCTATTTAAGGTCCCAAAACACATAAACCGTCAGTTTTCATAATCAAAAATCCTCTCTTTCACTCCTAAACATAAACGCTCAAGAATTATCAAGAAAGTAATCAAGATGGGATTAACTTTCAAGATTCATCTTCAACGTGAGTTATTCTTCATAAATTTCAATCTGGTCAATCCAAATTTCTTCATCTATTCATGAATCTCTAGTAGAACCTTAAATCATAACTTAGGGTTTCAAGAAAACGAATTCAAGAATCCCAAGAAAGGATTTGTTGATTCTTCTTCTTCAAGAATTAGGGTTCTTCATCAAGAACTCTAAAGAGTCTAAATCAAGAGTTCAATAATCAAAGAGAAGCTCTTCAAACAATGTATTTCCAAGTTCTTCCACTCTAAAAGAACTACCAGATCGAGGATTTTCTCCAAGAAAGCTAGTATTCATCAAATAGCGATAGTAATATCAACTTTTCAGGTATGTAAGGCTAAGCGAAAACATGAGATTGTTATCTTACGCGCCCCATAGATGGTCTTAGATGAGAGTTAAAGGTTCTTGAGTCTACATGCATGAATCTTGGTTATTTTCTTGAAAAAGTATACTTCTTACACGTATTTTCATATATTGATGATCATCATAAATTTGTTTTCTTGAATTGAATATCTTCAAGAGATATTGCATAAATCCTATGTGTAAACTTTTAAAAACATGCATAAAAGAATTTAGGGATTGAGTCTAGAGTCTTGAGTAGAATGTTAATATTGATTGTGATTGTGATTGTGAGGTGAGAATGATGATGAGTTGATAGAACTTGATAGTCCCTTGAGTCTCCATAAATGAACTCTAAAGATTTGTCTATTTGATTGTTCCCTAATGATCTTTCTAAGCCTTGAGCTATTAATTGAGATGTTGATTGATGAGATGATTAAGGTCTCTGTGAGACTGATTGAAAGATTGTGCCTCCATAAGGCTGATTGAGACGATTGGATTGACATAGTTTGATCGGTTGGATTTTTTTATGAGCATTGAGTCATGGGAGGAGTATCGAGCACCAAAAAAGTAAGAGCTAAACGAACTCGCACTCGTCAAACTATGTAGCCAAACGTAAATGAAGATCAGGACCATCACATCATATTATGTTGAGGTCCCCTCTGATTAGAAGTCCCTGAAATCAATGGAGGATTTATAGATTTGTTGACTCCATTTGAACTTGTCTATGTGGTTCCGAATCGTACTCTACCTGACAAGTACTGAACGGCTGTGGTAACATCAGCGTGATTGTTGTACAATCACTAGCTCATAAGTGATTATTGTCGAATAAGAGAAACTCCCAGAAGTTCCAAACTAAGTACTCCGAGTCAAGATGAGATGAGTCCCTCTGAGTTGAGATAGGATGAGATGAGTTGAGATGAGTCCCTCTGAGTCGAGATGAGATGAGATAAGTTAAGTTGAGTCCCTTTGAGATAAGTCCCTCTGAGATAAGTTTGATTTGATTGATGAGTTGATTGGTTGATGGGTCACTTGTCTACTCCTTATTCTTTGTTTAGATAGACATTTGACATGTTGATTGATTTCTATATTGAGTTGATATTATTTTTATATTATTCTACCTGTTTCAGTTTCAGTCAGCTATTTTATATACCAGTACATTCCACGTACTGATATCCCCCTCTGAGACTACATCATTTCATGATGTAGATACAAGATTTGGAGATCGTCAACAGGTGCAGCGTTGAGGATTTGAGACGTTTAACTGATTGGTGAGCCTCCCCTACTTCGGAGTATTCATTATATTTATTTCATCTTACTTTAAAGTTAGATTTGATTAGCTTTATTTTGATTGAGGTAGACATAGGTCTGTCATTGGCACCACTTGATAGTGATAGAGGCTTCATAGACTAGAGTCGAATGTCGATATTGAGACTTGTTGAGCTAGTTTCTTTTTACTAGTTCTTTTATTTATAATAATATTTTTGACCTAGTTTATCTTTTGCTGATTTTAAAAATGTACGAATGAATGAATGTGATGAGGCCCAGTGGTTCGCTTAGGGACTAGCAATAGTCTCTAGGTGTCAGCCACGTCATGGGTCCCCTCTCGGGGCGTGACATTTATTTTGAAAATCCTGTGGTACAAGTCGTTATTTTTTGTCCCTTCAGCAAGGATCTTTTCACATACAATCATGCATTCTTATTATCTACTTTTTACTTAGTCCATCTGTACTAATATTATTACTATATCGAGGGACCTAGTCCCTGATTGTAGTGGAAGCATACATTCCAACAATGGGTATCAGAGCAGGGATCTCTAATCGGGTAATGCCTAGAGATATTTCTGTAGTCATCCATGCACAAGACCACTGAAGTTCAATGGGCATTTCTACAACTGGTGGAAGACTCGCATGCACGACTTTCTCACGACCGAGCATAGTGAGTTATGGAATTGTTGTAGATGATCCATATGTTCCTGTTATTGAAGTCAAAGAAGGTGAAATCGCCAAAATTATTTCGAAGAACCAACAACAATACAATAAACCTGACAGAAGAAGATTGAGAAGAACTACAAAGCCAAAAAATTTCTTATGTGTGGAATAGATGCAGAAGAATACAATAGGATATTAGTATGTGAATTAACAAAAGAAATATGGGATTATCTAAAAAATGCTCATCAAAGGACTGAACAAATTAAGGAGTCCAAAGTTGACATGCTGACTTCTCAATATGAGAACTTCATAATAAAGGAAGGAGAATCAATCCATGATATGCATACTAGGTTCTCATCTATAACAAATGAGCTGAGGTGTCTGGGGGAGCCAATCAGTCAAAGCAAGCAGGCTAGAAAAATTTTAAGAGTTCTTCCTAAGTCTTGGAAGAGCAAGGTGGATGTTATCACTGAAGCCAAAGGTCTGAAAGACTCTCACTATGGATGTACTCATTAGAAATAAAGCAACATGACTTAACTAAAAGGGATAAGAAGAAGGAAAAGTCCTTAGCTTTGAAATCTACTCAGAGTGATGAGGAGGAGGATGGGTTGAATAAGGCCTATCTGACTCACAAATTTCAAAATATTGTGAGAAAGCATGGTGATTTTGGAAAAAAAGACAACACTGGTAAAACCTTCAACAATGTCGAGTTGTGTTATGTATGCATAAAATCAGAGCATTATGTTAGAAAATGTCCCCAGAATAAAGCCAAACATAAAGAAACTACCAAGTTTGGGACTGATCGACGAAGGGACAAGGTTCTCAAAAGATTCAGAAGGAAAGCAGTAGTAGAGTTGGTTGTGAATAAAGTCTGGGCAGTCTAAAGAGATATCTCAAGTGAATCGAAAGAGTTAGAACAACATGAAGATACCTCTATGTTATCCTTAAAAAATGATGATAAAATCTTTGATACTTTATTTGTCTTCATGGTGAAGTCTGATAATAAAGCTGAGGAAGAGAAAATATTACTTGATCTAAAGGAAAATCTGAATCTTTACTTTGTGAAGAAACTGAAAAAACTTGCATTTGTGTTAATTGATTCCTTATGTGAGTTAACTGCTGAAAAAAATTTATCAAACAATAACACTGACATCTTTCAAGATAAGAAACAGTTTTAGCAATTCCAATGTCTGACTAGAAGAAAAAACTCTTGCACTTGAGGCTGAAAAGAATGATTTCATGAAAGTGTTAGAAGAAGGGTCAAAAACTTGAAGTGAATCTCAAGGGTAAGGCTAGTAATGTTGAGTTGGTTCTTAAGGATATATTAAAAGATTCTGAGGTAAAATTGATGGTGTCACTGAAAAGAAATGATCAACTAGAAAGGAACCTAATGAAACTAAAGGATGAACTGAACAAGTCTCTTAAATGGACAACTTCCTCAAAGCTCTTGTTTGACATGATATCTCAAAGGAGTAATGGGGGAATGAGTCTAGGCTATGCAAACAAAATAGATCCTTCCTTTAATCCTAGTAGCAAGTATTTTTTACGTCAGACAACTTGTTGTGTCTACATTAATTGTGGTAGAAATGGACATCTAAAAGGTGATTTTGAAGCATTAAAAAGGGTTGTTAGGAATCAACAACATCACTCACATATGATTGAACTTGTAAAAGGAGGTTCAAAAGCAAAGAATCAGGTCTTGGAAAGTCTCAAAAAAATTGCCTCCTTGGACTAAGAAACACTTGATTATGCCTCTATCTACTTTTTGTGAGCTCAAGTTGAAAATGGGTTCCCAAAGACTAACAAGTGATCCTTTATGCAAGAATAGTTAAAAGGAAGCAGTCAGTGCTAATTTATGGATAGTGAATGCTCCAACCACATGACTCGAGGGATTGAAAGTTTCCTCTCTTTGAAGGGTTTGCAAGGAAGTAGTATCTCTTTTGGAGATCACAAAAGGGGTTATATTTGGGGATTGGGAGAACAGAGAAGTCACTAGAGAATTCCATTAAAGATGTGTACTATGTAAATAGACTGAAGTATAGTTTGCTAAGTGTGTCTTAGATTTGTGGTAAGGGGAATGAGGTCAGATTGTTTTATAAAAAATGTTATGTTACCACGAAGAAAGTGATTCTTACTGCTAAGAGATGCAAGATATGTAAGTAGTTGATCTCAACTCAGCTCAAGGTGATAGCTTAACATGTCTCGGGGCTCAATATGAAACTAGTGATTTATGGCATAGAAACCAGGACATGTCAGTACACCTTTGCAGAATAAACTTATGGCAAGGGACATGATTCGTGAACGTCTAAAAATCAAGTTTGGTGATAACAAAATCTTATGCTTATGTCAAAGGGAAGTACATTAAAATCTCTTTTAAATCTAAGAAAGAAGTGAGCACTTCAAGACCACTAGATGTGGCCCAGTGAAAGTGCAAAGCAGAGGTGGAAAGAAAAACATTCTTTTGATTGTTGATGATTTCTCAAGATTCACCTAGACAAGATTTCTACGAACCAAGGACGAAATGACTAATGTGTTGACAGCATTCATCAAGTTGATTCAGAATCACACTAACAATAAAGTTTCAATACTAAAAAAATTGTGAATACCGATTTCATAATTACTGAGCTCCAATGGAAGTCCGTAATTTTTCAACTTTTGAAAGTCGGTATTGTTTCATAAATTTTAAAAATAAAAAACTTAAGAAAATCGACTTTAGGAAGTTGGTAGTTAATCAAAAAAAATGTGAAAAAATAATATATCGACCTTCGGAGGTCAAAACTTTTCCCAAAAAAATAAATATAAGAAAAAATGACTTCTTGAAGTTGGTATTGAATTTAATAAATAAATAACAATATTTTATTTTATCTCAATGAAATATTAAAAATAATCTATTTTTAATCAAATCATCCTCTAGAGGACGATTATGTGTAAAATAACAAAAAAAGATAAAATATAATACCGACTTTCAGAAGTCATTGTGTTTATGTTTTATATAATTAAATTACTTTTCATTAAAATATGTATATAATGGCTACCATCGATATTTTTTATTTAATTATTTTTATTAATACCGACTACCAATTATTTTATATAATACAATATTTTTATTAATACCGACCTCCAATACTTAGTATGTTTGACTGGTAGTAGTATTGGGAAGTTGCACATTATGGTTCTAGTTGTGTTCTTTGTGTAGTATGATATGTGAATGTTAGGAGTGTCGTAGTCGAGTGATGGGGCCCTATGATGGATGGATGACGATCGTCCTAAGGGTGTTCGTCAATGTGAGTTTCATGAGAGTATTGATAGTAGTATACAGGTCATTTTCCATAGTGTGTTTGAATCAGGTACAATTGAATCAATTGAACTCAGAGCAGCTAATACTTAAACCTTGAACTTCATGATAATATATGCTTAATTTTGAATTCGTGTGAATGATGTGATGATTTTTCTACTGTTACCCTTGTGATGAAAGTGTGGCATAAGAGAGTGAGCGAACTTGTTGGTCTATGTTGCAATAGTTACTAGAATTTGCCGAGTATGTGGACTAAGTTATGTGGGAATTGAACTTAGAGGAAAGGATCTAGGCGTTTCTTTGGTAGCCTTATTTTTGAACCTTTTGGCCCGCTTGAACTAATCATCTCCAGCTAGCCCTGCAGAGTCTTAGCTTTTTTCTTTGGATAGTCATATTCTAAGTCTAATTCTAAGTCTAACCCCCTTTCTTTGTCTTAATCCGTGTTTGATCCAAAATCCTAAGTGCAATAGCATGATAAGAAAGAGGAGAGAAGCTGGAATAGGATACCCAAAGAACAAACGATAGTAGATAAGGGAAAATAAAAATCATAAAAATTACTGACCCTTAAACAGTGAGGGTCCGCGATAGGTACGCGGCACAGACCCATCGCGAAGAGGGACTGCTTAAAAAAAGTATTGTGTTGTATTTTTTTCTTGGAGAAACAATAAGGGGTGTCAAGTTAAGAAGGAAGAAAGGTGAGAGAAGAACAAGAGTAGTTTAAGCTATAAGCACTTGGGAATTGAGCCATGATAGACATATCCATAAATGTACCTAAGTCGTCTTTAGCCTACCGAATAAAAAACCTAAGTTATCTTTTGTGCTAGATTCCAACTATGTTGAGTATACACATTAAGTGCAAGCTTATAGGAACTAGAAATAACATGAGACATCTTTTGGGAGAGAGAGAGAGAGTTGATTTTGTACCCACTTCCAATCTCTTAGTTAGGTTGTTATGGTGTGTGTATGGGTAGTTCTTCTAGTGAGGGCACATGATCGTCTAAGGGCGATGACTAGAATAGCTGTGAACAGAAATTTTGCAAGAGTCCACATTATATCATGAGTGCATGGTAAGTAATAACACTACTAAGGGTGTTGAGGAATGTTTGACCTGGTTCAGAGACCGCACTTGTAGGATGCACTTTTTACATGTTATCTAGGGGTTACATGCATGTGTCTTGATTTGTCCGAGGATGGGCAAAGCTCTAAGTTATCATAGCTCGGGAGGTACCCTAGGCGTGATCCGCACTCAGAGACTATTGCTAGTCCTCGAGCAAACTACTTGGCCTCATGATCACATCTTACTCAACAGCGGAAGAATACTTATGTAAAAACATCAAGGGAAAGACACAAATATCGCAAAATATTCTCAAAGAATAGATCAAGTTTAGCAAAGGAAGTACTCAACAATACTCTACTCAAGGTCTATGAAGGCTCTACTCTAAATGTCTCGATGGTACCATTACAAGCCATTGCTATCCAACTCAAAGAAAATAAAGTAGCTGATAAATAAAAGAAAGACTCCTCCAGATAGCAAGAAGGGCTCACTAAATCTATGGAACTCAGGGGCTCCGAACCTCAACGAAGCACCTGTTGCAGTCCTCTATCTCTTGTATCTGCATCAGGAAATGATGTAGCATCGAATGATATTAGTACGTGAAATGTACAGTATGTAAAATAGCTCAAAAACCAGGTAATGCTCAGACCAATCAATCGACTCGACTCAAGTCTCAACTCTTCATCTTATATCTCAACTCAAATAAATAAATGATGCAAGTTTAAAGTTTTGAAATCACGTTTTAGAATTAGAATCAGTATTTAATACATTTCAGTTCAAAAATCATGATTTGCTCAACTCAAGTGTTGCTTGGAAGTTTCTCTAACCGACATAACTCTCCACCACCATGAGTTTTTGGTGATGTACAACGAAAAGACATCGTTGTCATGCCCGCCCCAAACTTACCACGGTAAAGGACATCATCATCTACCTCTCTCTCGAATCCAAAGAGAATGTCCATCTATTTGGACATGAGCTGCGAGAGTTAATTGCACGACTATCTTACATTAGCAAACGTAGTTCTAGGGTGGTTCTCAATCATCCAACTCGGTGCTCAATAATCCTTCCAAAACTAAAACATGTTCATCAACTCAAACTCATCTCAATCTACTCAACATCAAGTTTCAGACTCTTTTGAATTACAGTCAAGTGACATCTTATTATCTCCGCTCAGCACATAAAACATCCTAGATATTCGAAACATGCATATACGAAACAACAAAACGTACTTCTCAAGATCACACTATTTATTTTAGAAGGTTAGATTCATAATTTCAATTTAGTCATTACGCGATAAAAATATTAAGTTTAGGGTTAGGGTATCAAGCATGCTAAATGCATTCACAATTCATAGTAATAATGATGCAACTCATTAATTAACTCTCTTATATTCAATAAAACTCAGTCATTACAAGAATTTAGAACTCAAGAACTATGGGATTTAAAACATGTGATTTATACTTATTATTTTAATCAAGTAAATGAAGGGGCGCGTGGATGAACATGATCCAATGCTTTAAGTAGCCTTACATATTTGGAAATGAAGAAAGATTCAACCTAGGCATCAAGAGCCCTCACTTCTTCTCTTCTTCTCTCAATAGCTCTAATATAGTTTGTGAGTTTGGGGGCTTTAGAATGGGGTTTAGAACCCCTTTTTTGACTAAAAATGGCTTAATTAATCATGGTTTACGTTTTTGAGGGGTTGGAAAATGCCTAGAATTCCCCTCACGACTTAAAAATAAAATTCTCACTTAAAAATATCCAGTTCGTGACGCGGATTGGATGCAGAATAGAACATTTTTTTCCAAAAATTCTCCGAACGAGTTTTTTCAACCTCCGTCAAAAAATTTGAAAAAATTATAAGTATGGGTCCATGACCAAGGTGTGTCACGACCCTGATGCATACTCACACTATTTTGGTTTTCGGGTCGAAAAATTATTTTTTGATTCGGTTACTCTAAAAATTATCCGAGACCATTTTTCTACTCAATTTTGTCATGCTGACTGCAAATCCGATCATGAATTTGCAAACAAAACATGAGAAGATGCGTTATGTGCATGTCTCACCTCTAGGGGTATTTTTGTAATTTTATCGGCGTTACATAAGTGTAGGGTAGTGATCTTAGGTGTATTTATATTCCAAACTAGCTAATATTACCCATATATAGAGCTTAGTCAGAGCATAAATCCTTTGTGTTTAGGTGTTTTAGTGTAATTTAGCGTATTTTGCTGATCCTGGGTCAAGTGCGCTTGGTGTTGAACAGAATATACAAGTGTGGACTCACATACGGAGTTGAGAAAGAACATAACTATAGAACTAAGTGAGCAAATCAGTCAGCTCAACAAAAGTGCTCAAGTGTGCGTCGCGGACCTGGGAAAAACGCTGTGCAAGCTGAAGTCTTGGAAAAAAAGGCACAAAATAGGAAAATAGGCAAAGTCCGCATTGCAAACCTATACAAGAAAAGGAGATATTGGCCCAGTCAGCATTAAATGCGAAAATTCACTCAAAGCAGCCTAACATTACGGGCTTTGAAGACACAGGGGCAAAAACAAAATGTAGGAAATTTTAATTTATATTCAGTTTAGAACATTAGGTTTCATATTTGCTTTTGTGCGGAACAGAGGAGAGACAACTAAGAACTTCATTCCAGGGTTACTTTGGTTAGTTTTTACCTTTGATTTTTCATTGTGAATGTTGATTAGCTTTTTATTAATGTGTAAGACAATGATGTGTGGCCAATCTTTCCATATTCTGAGATTGTAGTCAGAGATAATGTTCTTGTTCTTGATATTTGCATATTATGAATGGGTTCCCACTAGATTATTCTTATATTACTTTTATCTATACTTCATAGCCTGATCAACTAAGGGGTAAATTCAAGAGATGTTGGAATGAATAGAACATAGTAATATAGGGAGCTTGATTAACTAGGAAACTAGATTGATTCGTGTAAGAGAGACCCATAACAACTACCCTTATACCTCGCTTGGTTCAAATACAGGAAGATAACATTAAAGTATCCTTATTAATTATGTCTATCCCCAACCCGCTTAACGATATAGTTTGACAGTCAATAAGGGTAGGTCAGCAAAGGCATGCAACCCTGTTTGGGTAATTTTAACCCTATGAATCAGTAATTAAGAAGCCCAGACATAAGTGCAAACATTGAGTCTAGAAGTGCATCGTCAAGGTTACAATTCCGGAATCATATTTAATCTGATAATTCACCACAAGCTAGTTAACCATAGTAGTTATAATTAGTTACTTTAATTTCCAAATCAATCCTTTCATCATTTTCCATACGGACACACTTAACATAGTAACCTGGATTGGTAATTGAACTTTGGTTTAAATCCCTTGGGTTCGACATTCGGCTTCTAATAAGGACTAATATATTACTTCTCAAGACCACATACACTTGTGCGCACTGGAGAGCAACATTAGTCTCATGGAAAACTAGCTGTCACTAGTGTATTTTGTTATCATCAAAAAGGGAAAAATGTTATATGTATGTTTTGTGATTAACAAGCTTTGGGACCAAAGCTGAGACCAAGTTCTAGGTGCTATGCTCATAAACAATGATAGTGTTGGAATCCAACTGTAAAAGTTGTCAGGTTGATGAAAAGGTGGTTATTGCTTCTGCCCTCATCGTATTGATAAACCAATGGGATTTCAAAAGCTCCCTTGTGTGTATGCTAAAGGGAGCACTTCACATAGATAAAAGATGAATTTTGAGAATCAAGGTTTTAGCAAAAAAAAAGTAAGAATTCCACTTCATCTCCTGCTAAGATACACGACATAAAGAACTAGATGGACCTGATAGAGTGAGTTTAATAGTGTCTTCTAGTTAATGTTGTGTTTGTGCTGATAGTCTTGTAAGATCATTTTCCTAATCTATAAAGGCATCTCAATCAATGAGTGTGAGAAATGTTTTGAATTCTTGGTTAGCTATGACTTTGAATTTGTGGGTAGAAGTCTACATCAACTAGGATTAATTGTGTAGTGGGCAGTGTGTGATTGCCAAGGCTCTAAGTCTTGTAGTAGGTGTGTTGCAAGCAAAGGGGTGTAGAGAGGTAGTGTCTAATTACAGCAGGTTGTAATAGACTATATTGCTCTTGCATTTTAATGAAGTTTGTTTTGAAAATCCTGTAGGACAGGTTGTGGTTGTTTCTCCTTTGAACAAGGAGTTTTTTCATGTAAAATCTTGTGTTCTTTTTATCTACTTGTTACTTGGTCGTTCTGTTCTTATCTTGTTACTAGTGTCGAGGGACCTAGTCCTAAACTGTAGTGGACGCATACATTCCAACAATTATGTATCTCTAGAAATTAATCTCAAGATAGCCTTGTTACTCACCAAAAAGCACTTCAAATATACTAATAGGACACTAGTTTCTTGTCACAACTGAACAGAACGATTTTGATGGATCCACCATTGACCATACCATACTGTGTAGTGTTTAGTTCAGCTGCAGACAAGTAAAAGAAAATGAAAAAATTGTAGAGAATATATGAGTTTCCAATAAAATGATCAACAAAATTTTCATGTAGTGTCACTAATTATGCCAGAATGAAATGAAATGAGCTAAATAGCAGAAACTTTCAGTTGATAAAGTGAATTGCTGGATCATCATATTCAAGAAAATATATATTCACTTGTACTTATTAGGATTGCGATGAAGTGGTAAGTATTTAGCCAAAAGTTTCGGATTACTTTGAGCCTTGGTTAAATATGAAATTGTCTTTTCGTTAGAAAGTGTTTTACTCACGATTAAAACTTTAATATAAATCTAAATTTAATCTGGCTCGAAAATAGATATCAGTGCAAAGAAGATATATGTAGACTCGTAATTTGTGAAGCAGACTAATTAACAGAAAAAAGGAATGTCAAGAGTACTTTTTAGTCAATCTATTTGACTGATCATGAAAAGAGAAATTAAAGTTAAAGTAAGTCAGTAGTGTTCTGCTACTTAAAGAAGGAAAAGCTATTAAGCAAAAACATAGAATGAACTCATTTTTGCCTCCCAACTCTTTTAAAGAATACCAAATAATGAAGAAAGAATTTCTTGAACAATGGCTATCACATCACTACCATAACAAAATGAATATTTTTGGTCACTTATATAAGAAAAGAATATTTCATATTTCATATAGATGATTTTTAGTACAAAAACTTACTTGGAGAATCTCATAATTTATAAGTGAAGTTTGGGAATGATGATTATTTTTGTCCCATAAATAGTGGTGAATTTAGAATTTACTAGCTTGATCTTAGAATGTCACATATGTGCACCAATAAAAGAAAAGAAAATAATATATTTGGTGCGAATTGACATATAATCTTTTAGGTAAATAACTCAACATTTAATCAAGTACACTATTTAATCTTTTTTAAGCATAAGTGCCCTCATATAATATTATGCTAATTTTTTTTAAAAAATATATACATATAATACTTAGTTTTACGAAAAAATCACGAGTTCACGTGTTGCCTACAAATTGAACCACTACTAAAGAAATTGCTATTTTCCTAATGAAATTTTCGCTGATTCCCACAAATAATTTGGTTGGATCAATGAAACAAGAAAAAAATGAGTAGTATTTTCACATAAAAATATTATTCTCTCCGTCCAACTTTACTTGGTCCGCGAATTAAAAAATAGTAAATGATGAGATAATTTTATCAAAGTACCCTTTAAATATAATGAATAGTATGTTTTGAAAAATGTAATGGAAAAATGACTATAATTAATGATAAGAATAAATTAGGAAGTAAGTATAAAATTATCTCTTAATTTTATAAAGTGGACAAGTATTGTTGGACATTCCAAAATAATATAGGGCAAGTAGCAAGAATTTATTTCTCACTATGTTTTTTCATAGTGTGTTAATTCTGTGGAAAATAAGTAAAAAAAATTATATTTTATAACCAAAAATTTTATTGATTTGCGATGGGAGAAACATATTTTTTTAGTAGTGAGCCTGCTCGTAAAGATGAGGGATAGTTTTCAAGATTTCCAACTCAATTAAATTATATTAAAATAAATATGAAAAGAAAATATAAGTGAGGCAAACCATGCTAACAATAATGTAGACGTGAGATGTTTTTTTTGTAAGCAGTATATATTAATCTCAAATTTGAAACAACAATGTAACACATCAATAATTAGATAGTTTAGCATGGAATTATAATTTGTTAAAAGATTCATAAGTAGAAGGATCAAAAAAGCGCACATTCCAAAGTTCAATGTGCCTTAACTATATATCATAACGATCGAAACAAGAATTAAAAAAAAATAAAAGCAAAATTCTCTTTTCCTTTTCCTTTGCTTGAATTTTTTAAACTTTAAATGAATAATGTTGCATCCATCATCATCTTTTCCTTTTTTTCTTGTTTCTTGTCTAATCAGCAATGCTGAGATGCTAGGAAGGGCCAGAATGAAATTGCATTGTCAGAATCACGATCATCATGATCTTCAATGAACCTGAATTCATGTGCTGATGAATAATAAGGCATTTTTTGAGCTTGTGAATGCTGAACCCATTGTGTACTGCTCTCCATTCCGTTAGCATTAGCCGCCGCAGCAGCACTAGCTCTCCTCTCCTCTTTCTTGTAACGAATCCCACACGCATTGCAAAGTGACTGCACATGAATAGTTAGTTCCATATTACTCATTCGTTCCACGATAACAATAGTGGATCTAAAATGACCTCATGGGGATAGAAAAGTTGTTTCCCTCGTAAATAAACTAATCAAGGATATAAATTATTAGGTACCTTGGGGCCTCTGGGACCATTTCTCCACAAAGGAGTGGAAGTAGTGTCGCAATTAGCACATCGACGAGCAACAAGTGGGTCAGCATTGGGGGTAGTGCGACCTGACTTATGACCTTTGTTCTGTAGAATATTCCAACATTTGGACATGTAAGAAGAAGAAGAGTGACGTTCACGAGTGGTCGACTCATGAACTTGATTCTCGCTGTTACTATAACGAGTGGAAGGCGTACCCAAGGAAAGAGTACAATCCACCGAAGATGAAGGAGAAGAAGTGAACGAATACATGTTTTCCGGATAATTTTCATCTTTTTGATACTGATTATACAACATAGAGTATGCAGAAGTGCCGTTATTTTGACCGTAATACAAATTGCAAGTACATGGACCACCATAACAATAAGCGTTACCGCAACTATTCATCCTCTTAGGCTTTCTTCTTTCTTCTACCTCGATGGCAAGAATTTTATGACAAATGTTGTGGCCTTTTCTAGAGGAAAGATTGGGAGTAAGGGGGTAGTTAGTTAGCTTTATATAATAGTGTATAATAAATTAGACAATTACACGTCAGCAGGTGCAGGAGTCCACGTTGTCGTCAAATGTCGTCTACAACGGGTTTTTTTTCCTTAAAATATACATATAAAAAAATTTTGTTTTTTGGATTCTTTGTTTGCAGGTGAATGAAGAGGGGGGATGTGTTATCTTAGTGAACAAGTCAGAGAAAGAGAAAAGGGATAAGAGAGAGAGATGAAGTTAAAGCAAAGACTCAAAGTGATAGTCGACTGGAGGAGAGTAAAGAAGGGACTCAAGTCCTACCAAACTTCTATACTACTCCATTTTAATTTATTTGTTTGATTTTAATTTGATAAATTAGAAATGCAGTCCAATCTCTATTTCATAGTAATTTAATTTATGAACGATACAAATATAATTTAAATGATAATTTCCATTATTATTCTTTTGAATTATAACTTAGTAAGTATTTATCTCTTAAAAAATATAAAAATTCAATAAATAAAAAGACAAAAAGTATTTCAAACATTTATCTTAAATTTTGAACAATTTAATTATTTTGAACAATAAAAAAATCTCAAAAAGTTAATTAATATGGAGAAAAAAATATATATTACAATATGTTAAGATATAATAGAAGTATAAAAATTCTTCATATATCAATGTAATGTTTATGTAATACTTTGTACTATACTATACAAAACACAATTAATATGTAGAGGTAAATATTATATAACTTAATCGAATTCAGTAACTTACTTATTTTGAAAAAATTAAACTACATATCAAATAAAATGTCATATTTGAATACAAAAAGTTACTATATTTGATCCACCAAGATAATGAAGAGAGGAGATACATAAATTGGTCCTAGGGGTAGTCAAAAGAAAGACACGTGACAAAGAGGAACAGTCTTCCATGGATCTGCCTTCTCCGATCACGAGGACACCCAATATTTGCATCAAATTTATGTTCCGTTTGTCTGACTAGCTCGATCGATGATGGATTCAGAATTTTTATTTAAGAATTTAAAAAATAATATAATATTTATAATTTAATATGAAGTTGATTCTTTATTTTTATATCTAGTAAATTCAAAAAAACTTTCTATATAAAAATAATAACTACTCTATATATATAATATATTTTTTTAGTAAAAAGTTTTGATGAACATCCTTGCCACCAAAGGCAGAGCTATTCCTTTGTTAGGGATTCATCAGAATTTTCTTTGACAAGAAATTACCTTATTTATACGTGATTAAAATAATTATTTTATATACATAGTAGATGTCTAACGTCTTTCGACTAGTTCGTATATTTAATTTTTCAGATTTTGAACTCTTTTAGTGACAATCCTGCCTCGCCACGACAACCCCCCTCTTCCGGACAACCCAACCTTTTTTTTTGGGCTGTCACTTGCATATACTTGCAACACTATGACTACATTTTATGTTTTTATATCAATCTAAGTTTATGTGATGCAAATTTGGGCTTAAGATTTTGTTCCATTCCGAGGTATGTAGGTAGGTAGATAATTCAGCAAATCCATTTGACCAATAAAAAAAAAATCGATATGGAAGTGATAGTAACACTGAATTAGACCATTCCTCCTATCATACAAATTAGGTACACATCACAAGAACAATCAGTTTCTGGCATTGCATGTCCATTAATCAGTAATCGTACCCTGGATTCACGTGATTCAACCCATCAGATTGATTTTATAAAATAACAAGTAAATTAAAATAAATATTTAGTAACCTTAATAATTAAATGGAAGCATAATATGATTAAAACTTAATTTCTCAACTAATGATGCAAGTAAGTTTAAAATATTAATGCCTTGGCAATTGTGGATGGTGGGCAAAAGAAAAAAAAAAAGAAAGGGATACTGTGGCAATCATCAAAGCAACAATGTTTCTTTCATCAGAACTTAGGGAGAGCAAAATCTTTGACTCACAAGATGCAAACTTAGAATGGTAAAAAAGGGAGGAAAACAAAAAAGAAAAGGTGTACCCCCTCTCTCTTTCCTCCCTTTAAAAAAATACTCAAAAACTATATAGTATTATATGTAATATGGTTATACCCCACAAGTGTAATGATGAAATAATGGGTCCAAGGAACAAACAAAAACTGGCCTCAAGAATATCAAAAACAAGATTCAAAAAAGGGTAAGAGAATAAAATGATCTTGAGATTGGCGTCCCCTTTGCTCGACAAACAACAAGACCAGACCAGACTTGCGATTCACTTTCCAAAATATGCTCTACAAACCAATTATTTATACCATGCACTATAAAACTTTCTTTCAAACAGTAGGGCTGAAGCTATATTCACGTAAAGGTAATTAGATGAACAATTTTTATTTGAAAAATTTTATAAATATTTTGATATATATCAATTGTGAACAATTTTTGATATAAAAATTATTCACATATATTCTAAAAGTATAAACATACTTGACGAGTAAAGAGAAGATGGGGTCAATGCAAATGAGTATAAAAGTATCAGTCAATGGAAATGAAATCTATTAATACCGTTTTTAATAATGAAACTCTGGGATTTCATTAATCATGGAAGCCAATTACCCCCCACGAACGCCCACATAATTCTCACACTCTTTGAGGCTAACATATATGCTCACGCTTCCTAATTAACCATCATACATTACTGGATGCTCTCTCCGTCCATTTTTATTTATTCAATACATTATTTTGGAATGTTCAATAATATTTATTTCGTTTATGAAATTAAAATAAGAAATACTTTTACACTTAATTCATAATTTATTCTTATAATTAATTATAGTCATATTTCTATTACATTTTTTAAGGCTTATATTTATTATATTTAAAAGATAATTTTACTAAATTACCCCTTATTTATTATTTTTAATTCTTGTATCAAGTTAATAACTAAGAAGTAAAGATAGAGAGAGAGTAAAAAATTGATGATACTTTTCTTTAAAAAAAAAACGAAAAAAGATTCCACATTGACCATCATCCTACGTGGCACCTTCGATTTTGCGGGTCCAATCTACCAAGCTTGAGTCCCAAGGAGTATTAATTAAATACCCCTCTGATTATGGATAGTCCTAATTTATCCAACTTTGCTCCCTTAATTATATCACCGACCAGTTTAAGGTTAAACATCACATCATTTAAAAGATACTTATCTCTTCTTAAAATGTGATAATATATTACCTTAACTCGTATATTAATCAATAATGGTTTTTAAAAAAAAAATCTTTATCCACAAATATATTTAATCATATTTGTAATAACTATAAGTATTTAGTTTGTTAAGATCAGTTATTGATAGGTACTCCCCCGAGCATGTCTATTTATTTGTGGTTGATGTGATATATCCCTTAAGAAGTAATAAATAAAATGATATCGTTTTTCTATATCATTCCTAATTAATTAGTATCCCCCGTTCATGTCTACTTATTCGTGATTGACGTGATACCCTTAAGTAGTAGTAGTAAATAAAATGATATCGTTTTTCTATGTCATCCCCAATCAGTATGTGCCAAAAAATGAACTAAAAGTAATTATACTCCACTCGTTCCATTTCAATTGTCATAGTTTCTTTTTTAAAAGTCAATCAATATAATTTTGATTAATATTTTGAAATATATTTTTTAATTATATTTATATGAAAAAGGTTGCAAGTTATAGTATTTTTCCATAAAATTTTGCATATGTAATTTTTATTTTAAAATATCAACTTAATGTAGCCAAATTTAAATTTGAAATTATATTAAATAACTCTCAAAAAATGCAATATAACAATTAAAAGAAACAAAAAGGAGTAATATTTAAGGATCGATAAAACACTTATCAAATGGTAAATAATAATGTTTTAGATGGAGGGAGGACCTTTTGTTAAATAAAAATTAGTGTAAAAATGATAAAACTCTGATGATTACACATTAAACCCGTGGCATGCGTAAATAATTCATTTTTTGAAATACTTTGATTTGCATGCATGAACTTATCCACTAGTAGTATCCAATCCATGCAAATAAACTAAGGAAAAGCAGAGAAACAAAATCTGCATATGAAAAAGATTTTGAATACCAAGATTCAAATCTAGATTGATTACTACATACTACTTTATGTGCTACAAACGACGAAAAGAACAGTGTCGAGTTTCTAAAAAAGAAGAGAAGTATATAATATAGTAAATAAAAAAGGAAAAGGAAAAACATTCCTCAAAAGCAACAAGATACAACTGGAATGAATCTCACTTCTCCAGTGCTTTTTCTAAGTTTTGGATTGGTCAATTGGTTGGAGTAAAGAGAAAAAAAGTGATCCATAAGAACCCCTCAAAAAAAGAGAGCAACCCTTGATAAGCCAACAAGTTATTAAGTTTGTGATGTGGTCTGGTCAACAATATAATGTGTGAGTTGGTTGTATTTATTATTCCTTTATTCCTATAAAGAATAAATACTGTCGTAGCCTCTTATTGTCTCCTATCAAGGGTTCGAGTCTTGTACCCAAAGGAAACTTGGATTTACCTTTTTTCTTCCTTCCACTCATTATATACGTTTTGTCTGCCTTGTCACTACACCTAATTCTTCCTTTTTGCCCCCCCCATTTTTTATTATTCCTTAACAAGTTAAGTTTTGCAAGTGATCGATTTAACATGGCATGTAGTGACATCTTTTTCAAGTGACACTTCTTGTAGGAATATATTTGATTTATCAAAATGGGTGACATGGATTTTTAGACGATCGGACGCATGTCGAGAAAGAAAATAAAAACCTTGAGAAAAAAATAAAATGAGTATTAACCAAAGTCAACATTTAGGATAAATGAGTTTGGATCGAGGTTTGAAACATTTGGATAGTGAATTCTAACTTAGGTGGATGCTTTGGATGAGTTCTAAGGGGGCTCAGAAGTGATTCAGACACTTGAGTTGAATACTAATTAATTTAAAATTTTAAGAATCGACCATGCATGGTTAAAAATGTACTTAAGCGATTTCGCATGATATAAGTGTTTAGTAACTGCGTAAATTTTTTTAATTGTTTATAGACCAAGATCAAATTAGAACTTTGAAAAGGAAGGAAATTTTAATTCTATCGAGTTTCAAGACTTATTTCGAGGTACGTGATGGTTTAATATTTTCATATATATGATATAGCTTACTGACTACTTCAAAGAATTTTCTACATGTATGAAAATAGAGAATGATGATATGAAGCCAGTAAATGATTTTTATGATCAAATTACATGCAATGAATATATTGTATGAACTTGACAAGTTGTGACTTATTTATAATGATTGCGATTGTGAATCGGGTGTCATGTTTCGACACACTATTGGATCGTTATCACATTGCAATACATTATTGGATCAGATGTCATGTCTAACACATTATTGGATAGGGTATCACATTTCGACATATATATGGGTTCAATGAGAGGACTACTGTTGATTGTTGCATCGAGACTAATAATCATGAAATTGGTATATTGAGCTTGAATTGTAGTGTGTGTGTGTGTGTGTGTGTGTGTGTGTGTGTGTGTGTGTGTGTGTGTGTGTGAGAGAGAGAGAGAGAGAGAGAGAGAGAGAGAGAGAGAGAGATTTACTATGTTATATTTTCTTATTAAAATAGTTGTGTGATCATATTTTGATATTGTTGTTATGTATGCTAATATTGTACTTGCTCTTTCTTTATTGAGTATGGGGCATCTTCAGGATGCTACTGAAAAATCTCAGCAACAGACCCGCGATCTGCCAGATGTAAGGGTGAGCCTACTTGTTTAGTCTACCATAGATTTGTGTTTACTTCTTGGTCTATTAGTTTGACTTAGTTATTGTTTATGATTTTCTGATATTGCATCCCCTTATCCTAGACTATGGTTAGATGTTTTGGTATAATGACTTTCAGTTTCTAGGTAGTATTTTACATTTTTAAGCTTTCTATTTGGGTTTATGGGGATTCAACTCATTTTGTTTATTTAAACTTGCTTCCATAACTTTAAATATCTATCTTGTGCTAGTTTATATTTGTTGGGTTAGAGTATTGATTCTCCCACTGGAGGATTAGTGTGGATTTCACTTATGGTCCATTGGGGGTAGTGATATAGTTGGTATCAGAGCTTTGGTTTGTTGATTTCATTATACCAAAATGAGTCTAGCTAGTAATGCCTTGCGGAATAATACAGAGATGTATGTACTTTGCCAAAAAATTTGATTCTATTTGAATTGTGGTTGACCGATTAACAAAGTTAGCCCATTTTGTTACAGTTAGAGAGGATTATAATGCTTAGTAATTGCAAAAATTTATATAGAAGAGATAGTGAAATCACAGGGGTGCATCTCTCCATCATCTTAGATCATGGTACTCAGTTTACATCTAAGTTCAGGAGAAAGTTATATGAAGAGTTGGACACACAACTCTTTTTCAAAGTCATGTTCATTCATAGATGGATGGACAGTCATACGAAACTATTCAATTCTTGAAAAATATGTTAAGGACATGAGTGTTCCAATTTGGTGGTTATTGGGATAAGATCCTATCGTTGTGTTAGTTCTTTTATAATAATAGTTAACACTCTAGTGATTCCTTTTGAAGTCCTTTATGAGAGAGGATGTAGATTACCCATAGAATAGTTTGAGGTTGGAGATGTGGAGTCTTTGGGGTTTGATTTGGTAAAGGATACTCAAGCTAAAGTAAGAAGTATCCAAGATAAACTTTTAGCAGCCCAGAGTCGACATAAGTAGTGTGCGGATCTCAAGGTTAGAGATATAAAATTTCATGTTAGTAAGCAGGTTCTCTTGAAAGTATTCCCCATAAAAGGTATTATGAGATTTGGTTATGAGCTTGATATTGATCCATTTGAGATCCTTAATTATATGGGGGCCAGTGGCTTATAGGTTTTATTTGTGATCTAGGTTGTCCAGATTTAATCTATAATTTTTCATGAGTGTTTATGCTAAAAAAAGTACCATGAAAATACATATAACATCGTTAAGTAAGACTCAGTGTTACTAAACCAGAATCTTCAAATATGAGGAATAGACAATTGCAACTCTTGATTATGATGAGGACCAAGAAGATTAAGTCTGTAAAGATCCAATAAGAACATCACCCGATTGAACAAGCGATTTAGGAAACCAATAAAGATATGCAAAAGAAGTATTTTTTACCAATTTTGGTACTACACTATTTTTGTCGTCGCCCATTTTTTCTTATTTGATCACTCGAAGACGAGGAATGGATAATTGGTATCTATTATAACAATCTAACCCCATCATTATAAGTAGCTCAATGAAAAATATTGGACTCAAAAACTTTTTAATAGTAAATTGAAAATTTTGAACCTAGGCAGACTTGGACGAAATGAGTCATGTGCATTCTAGGAAAATTCAATAATAGATTGAAGGGTGATTTATAAGTTTAATTTTTTGAGTTGATAGACAAGACAACAAGGAGTCATACGAATTTACGGAATTGAATTTGGGCGAGTAGAACTCTCAAATTTGATCTTGGCACAAAGGGTATATTTTTAATGTCATGATTTGAGAGTGTATTGTAAAATGGAGACTTGAAACACAAGTTACAAAAAGTTTTCGTATCCATAAAACCCTCCACAGTAGGATGGATCCTGCTATGTAATGTCGCCATGGTAGGATAAGTGGCAGGCATGACGGGACAATTGCAGATTTTAAGTTAAAATCTCAAATTTATTTTTATTTTCCCCACTTTGTTCTTGAGAAATCAACAATGACTTAGAGCTTGTTTTCTTCAATTTCCACCTGTTCCATAGCTAAAGTAAGTTAGTTGTTCCTCTAACTTATTAATTAATTTCTAGACCTTAGAATCTATGATAATTCTCATAAGGGAAGATCTTGACCTGCAAATTATTTGTGAGAAGAAAGTCCTAGTTAGTGGAGATAATCATAAAAGTGATCAAGACTTAGGATTTTGATATATTCTGGGTAATTTTGACCATTGTTTGTTGATTATTGTATTTACTTAATTGTTTATAGAGCAAGAATAAACTAGGACTTTAAAAAAAGGTGAGCTTCAATTCTAAATTAATTATTCCTTTAACTCGTTAATTAATTTCTAGACCTTAGAATATATGAGAATTCTCATAAGGGAAGATCTTGACCTGCAAATTAATTGCGGGAAAAAAGCCTTAGTTAGGGGAGATGATCATAAAAATTATCAAGACTTAGGATTTTGATATAATTCGGGGGTAATTTTGACCATTGTTTGTTTTTTATTGTATTTGCTTGATTGTTTATAGACCAAGATAAATTAGGACTTTGGAAAAGGGCAGCCTTCAATTCTATAGAGTTTAAAGCCTTCTTCTGAGGTAGTTGATGATTTAATATTCTCATATGTGTGTTACCTACTTCATATAATTTTCTGCTTAAATGTGAATAGGAAATGATGATATGAACACAGTAAATAATTCTCATGATCAAATTGCATATTATGAACCTAATACTTGATTTTGGAAAGTTATGAATTAGTCATTGTGGTTGTGAGTTTGATTTTAATTTGATTTTGATTGTGATTGTGGATTGTGTGTCATGTTCTGACATTCTATTGGATAAGATGTCACATTTTGATATATTATTGGATTGGATATCACATTCTAATACATTATTGGATCGGGTGTCACATTGCAAGACATTATTAGATTGGTTAGGTCCGGTGCCATGTCCAACAATTTGTTTGAGAGTGGGTCCCATGAGAAGACTGTTATTGATTGTTGCATTGAGATTAATAATCATGAAATTGATATATTGAGCATGGATTGTAAACTGTTGCTCTTTCTGTATATGTGTAATTTACTATGTTATAGTTACTTATTGTATATTTCACTTATTGAAATAGCCGTGTGATCTTACCAATGCACTGTTATTATATGTGTTGATACTGCACTTACTCTTGCTTTGTTGAGGAAAGGGCTTCTTCAGGCAGCTACAGAAAGACCTCGGCTAGAAGACTCATGACCTACCTGATTTAAAAGTGAGCTAGCTTGTTCAGGATACCATGAATTTGTTCAAACGTAGACATAGTTGATGTCTACGATTTTCTGGAGTTGCATCCCTTATCCTAAACTTATGGTAGATATTTTGGTATAACGACTTTTAGATTCTGGGTAGTATTTTATATTGTTAAGCTTTCTGTTTGAGTTTATCCAAACTCAATTCATTTTCTTTTATTTAAACTTGTTTCTGTAACTTTAAATGTTTAACTTGTGCTAGTTTGGTTTGGTTTGGTTTGGTTGAGTTAGAGTGTTGATTATCCTACTAGAGGGTTAGTACGGGTGTCACTCACGATCCATTCGGGATTGTGACAATGTGATTTTTACTAATTTAATTCATAATTTGAATGTGAAATTTGATCTTTTAATCTCAGATTTAAAAAGTATAAAATTGAGGATTTTGGAGAGTGTTTATGGTTAATTTTTTAAAGAAATGTGAGATAAAGGGCATTGGATTATTGTAACCCAATTTTTGAATAAAATTTTAATTTTGACTTTATGGGCTCGAAATTGATTTTACGTTAATTTTTTATTCAACTAATTTGGATTAATTAAGTTACTGAGTTGTGCTGCCAAATGATAAGAGAGAGTTTTTAAATGGTAAACATAGTTCACTTTCAATTCTAAGGTTGCAGATTCAAGTTATTAAAGGAGCAAGAGCGGAAAAGCTCCTACGTGGAGTTAAACTGAAAGTTACGCTGCCAAATTATCATACCAACAAACAGAAAAACCAAAGTCATGATCAAACATCCAGGAGTTGTTTGGTACAAGCCCTGGGTTCTCTATTTAACATCCTTCACGCCTCAGCAGTGTCAAAATCTCTCTGTTAAGCATGGGATAGATAAAGTTATCTCATAAATTAGTATATTTTATATTAATTATAGTAAAAATGATGGAATAAATAATTTTGAAAATTAGTATCTCTAATCAAAATATATGATAAAATAATTCTATATATTCCTTTTATCTCTCATACAAAATGATCCCTTAATTAAGAATAGTACTTGCCTAAAGTAATTATTTGTAGATAAAAGATACTCCTTCTGTTCCATTTTAGTTGTCATGATAAAATTGGCATAAAGCCTTAAAAAAATTAATTAGAAGTGTTGTTTAATTAAAATTTCCTTGACAAATAATTAAAAATTTATCTATATAAGTCTTTAATTCTAGAATAATTAATGATAAGAACAAATTAGAAAAAGATA
>JAOTQR010000045.1:8882671-8901921 GCA_025774065.1 Solanum ossicruentum | reverse complement strand
TTGTTTAATTAATATTTCCTTTACAAATAATTAAAAATTTATCTATATATGTCTTTAATTCTAGAATAATTAATGATAAGGACAAATTAGAAAAAGATAATTAATTCTCTCTTGATTATCTGAATTGACAATTATTTTAAAATAATTATTTTTAATATACCTGACAACTAAAATGGCACAGACAAAATATTACATGTTAGCATTTAATATATTCGTGAAACCTTGAAAATTTTGTTTGAAGAAAATTACAAGTGAAACAATGATTTTCACTAGAAAAAGTTCCGACCTTTTTAATTCTCAAGTGAAATTTTCGTTCAAACAGAACTTCAATTTTAAATATTTTTTTCCAATTAAATATTGTCCAAATACTGTATTGCAATGTTACTTCACTTCCAAGACAGCCGTACTTAAACCTCAGAAGAAAAATGTATTATCTCACAAGGGAATACATAATTTTTTTAATATAAATTTAAAATTAGAACTGAATATCGGAACAAAAAGATATACTAAATTTCTTCTGTGTTATTTTTTCTAAATTTCTGGTAAAGTGTGGCTGACAATCAGCATTTAGGTGGTAATATATTTAATAAAAAGGGTGATAATCACTATAAAAATCCTCTGTAAGACATTATTATTATTAATATAATGAACAGGCAACATCCTGAGTATATTCTTGTGGTCTCTTCTTGTTACATGTGTAGGATTTGTTTCCTTTTGAGTTTTGATCTGTGAAACTTTTCCTTCTTGAATTTATTAAAGAATCAAACGCTCGTCTGCCCTACTAAAAACAATGCTTATTTAATTGGCTAATCAAACGCTTTTATGTTTTCTTAGCAGTGGTGGAGCCAATATTTTTGTTAAAGGTGTTCATAATTTTAGAGCATAGATGTGTGATTTTTATATTAAGGATATTCAACAATCGATATATATATATAACCTATATATTCAGAAAAAAAAATTGACGAAGAATATTTATCTGACCAATCTTAAATGAATGTAGCCCATCCCTGCTTCTTAGGTCATGTAATACGCCATATGGTTTTGTTTCCAATGTATAATTTACTTTATATTTGCTTGGAGTGGCACTCTCTCTAGTTTGAAATTTAATTTGATCAAAAAATATTTTTTAAATACATAAAGGACACTAATCTTAAACTTGTGGTAAATGGATGAGGAATTTTCATAAATTATTATAGTTTGAGCCTTGTTAATAATTTATAGTTGTAAATTAGGTTTTATCATTTGCAGCAAGTGTTAGAGGTGAAAGACACAAGAAAATCGTAATTTGGGTGTCAGACCATTGTGTATCATTGCAGCCATACGCGTATTAGATTGTATCGACGAATATAGCTTAGGTGTATATAAGGATACAAACAAAAAAAAAATATAAAGGGATTGTATTTGTGTACTTTTGTATCACTTGTATTCACTTGCTCTAATTTATTTGTATTCACTTGCTCTAATTTATTTGTATTCATTTGCTCTATTGTATCAATTATTACTAATTTGTATCACTTGTATTCATTTGCTCTAATCATTGTATATATCAAATGCACACAGTCTTGGTGGATACAGTCAAATTGGTCGTATGAGTTCACTTAATTTACTTAAAACACTAAAGGCAAAACATGGAAATACAAGAGTTAAATACATAGATATATACAAGCAACAAAAATACATTATACGATCAACGCGAAATACAAAAATATAATGATCGCTAAAAAATTCCTCCTCCATAACAAAAATACATCAAAGATTTGTAAAAAGGTTTATGAGGTGCAAAATCAAAGTGAAAATACTAAAACATAGAGATTTCTCAAAAAATACCTTCTTCAAAGTACAAGTAGAGAAACGATCACGAAAACCCTATTCGCCGCTGGCTTCCATCAGTGGCTATGGTCTCGCCCTTGTCTGGGCAACCCCTTTCTGGGGATTCTGACCCTCCCTCAAACCTTTCAAACCCTAAACCCAACTTTTCTAATCTACTCAAACAACCCCCACCTGTTTTGAAACTTGTTCCTATGAAACCGATGGTTTTCCTTCATAGGGAACCGCGAGTTGTATGGGAAGAAGATGAGATTAATTTAAACCTGAGGAGAAGACCATGACACTATTGCATGGATTTCCTTCCCATCCTTACCCCTAAATTTTTTTGGAAAGGAAACCATCTTTCCTCTAGCCTTTGCAGTCGGTAAACCCTTACAGGTAGACCTCGCTGCAAAGAATCAGACCAGGCCCAATTGTGCCCGTGTCAAAATAGAAGTTGACCTCCTAAGAGAGTTTTCCAAGCGCATTAGTGTTGGGCTCAGGAAAAAGTCGGGGGAGATTGTAGAAAGGTGGATTTACATTAACTATGACTATGTACCGAGATATTGTGTGAACTATAAGATCCAGGGGCATAGTGAACAGCAATGTTATGTTTTTCACCCAGAGCTATACCCCAAGGAGAAAGATGAAGAAAAAAATTTCAAAGAGAAAGAGAAAGGGTCTAATAAAAGGGAAAAAGAGGAAAAGCCACCTAGAAGAAACAAGTAATAGAGCCAGTGATTAACAAAGGAAAAAATAAGAGGAACAAGGATGTCAGAAGGCAGCAACAAGCCCAGAACCGCAGAGGAATGGTGAAACAGAATAACAATGCAGTGAAAACTAACAACTAATTTGAGGTCCTGCAGGATAAAAATGAACTTCAAGAGCAGAAAGAAGTGGAAAATCAGGGGGTGGGGGGGGGGGAGAGGAAACTATGCTCCAAAAAGACAACAATTTGGCTAAAATAAATACTAAAGAATGGGTCAAGGAGAAGTTTCCCAGTCAAGAAAAACAAGCTGACTCTTCCAAAGATGAGGCACAAAAGATTGAGGATAAGGGAGAGAAGAAGAAAAAGATCCCAGACATGGATCCCAAGAATACGCAACCCACCATTGATGTGACAAATGTTAGGAGAGCTAAAAAAAGGTGGAAACACCGCTAGCACTACTCACAAGCTGAAGAAACAGGGAACCCCCAATGGAAACAAGAAGAAACAAGAGCATCACAGCAATGCCCGCATTTTCAACAGCTATGAAGGGGAAGGCAACATACAAATGGTTCATAGTGAGGGAACCCCAGATATTGTTCCAAATGATAAGGGTGCAACAGACTCATTTGATCATCCCACAGAAGCAGAGAAATTGGAAGAAAACACTGGCCACATTGCTAAGGAAGGGGACTTATCCCCCAAGCAAATGAAGGCTCTAAGATCTGGCTTTAAGTGAGCCCAAAGCACCATACCTCTACAAGTTAAAACAAGGAATAGTAAGGATAAGAGGGAGCTTAGTGGTCAATGATAGAAAAATTTTCATATGGAATATTAGGTCAGTCAGAACTCATAAAGCTTTTGAAAGGCTAGCTGGCCTGAATAAAAGACACCAATACTCTTTCATTGGCCTCTTAGAACCCTTCCAGGTGGCCTCTGAAATGAATCAATATGCTAGAAGATTTAGACTTCAGAGTGTCTACTGTAACTCTAGGTCCAAAATTGGACCTTCTGGAACCCTGATTGGTCAGCGGATAACATTGAGGACTCTGGGCAGCAAGTTACCATTACTTTCAGCCTCAATCAAAAGGTTTTTAAAGTGACTATTGTATATGCTAGATGTAATGCTTTGGAAAGGCTTGAGTTATGGAAATCCCTCCAATCCACTACAGATAGCACCCTAGTACCTTGTTTAGTGGGTGGTGGCTTCAATGTCATTCTCTTTGAAGAAGAAAAAATGGGTGGACTTCCTTTTAGTACTATGGATAGTTGGGAGTTTGCTAACTGCTTAAGCTATTGTGCTTTAGTGGAGCTAAAGACCATGGGCACTCAGTTCACCTGGTAGAACGGTAGAGTTAAAAATAATTGCATTTTTGAAAGACTGGACAGAGTTCTAGTTAATCAAGAGTTTCTGAACATCCTCCCTTCCTCTGAGGTCCACTACTTGATTAGACAAGGCTCAGAGCATGCCCCTTTTCATGTGGTGTGCAACTTCGCTTAAGTTTGTAGAGTTAAGCCTTTCAGATTTTCGAGCTTTTGGACTAAGCATAAATAATTCCTAGATTTGATGAAGGCTATCTGGGTTGTGGACTTTGTAGGGGACCCTTTTGTAATATTCCATGCCAAGTTTCTAAAGCTCAAAAAGGCCATTTCTACTTGGAGCAGTGACACTTATGGAAACATCTTCCAAAACGTGGCCTCCTTAGAAGATGAAGTAAAAGTCAGAGAAATTAAGTTTGAACTTAATTCCTTTGTGGGCAACAAGGAGGAGCTTAATAAAGTGAATGCTGAGCTGAAAAAGTATTGGGAACTTGCAGGAAGAGTTCTGGAGGCAAACAGCTGGCATGAGGTGGTTTGTGGATGGGGACAGGAACACTAAATTCTTTCACTCTTATGTCAAGGGTAGAAGGAGAAATCTTAGAATTGATGATATCTCAACCTTGGAAGGGGATTTAATTAATATTAAGGAGAACATTAGGGCTGAAGCTTCCAGATATTTCAATCTTCAGTTTTCTAAGGATTTCCTTCTAGAGGATTTCTCAATGCTTGAGTGTATTCCAAAGTTGATCTCGACAGAGGATAATGAGGCTATCACTAGATTCCCCTCCTTGGAGGAGATTAAGGTTGTGGTGTTTAGTCTAAGTGGGGACAAAGCTGGGGGATAGGATGGGTTTAATAGCTGTTTTTATCAACATTGCTGGAATATCATAGATGAAGACATTAAATTGATGGTCAGACTTTCTTTCGTGTACACCAATTGCCTAGGTTCATCACCTGTACAAATCTTGTCCTCATTCCAACAAAGGATAAGGTTAGGCACCTTAATGATCTGAGGCCTATTAGTTTATATAACTTTGTGAACAAGGTGCTCTTAAGGCTCATTTTGGATAGAATTGCCCCTTTGATTCCTAGAATAATCTCTAAGAATCAGTCTGACTTTGTCAAGGGGAGGAACATTGCTGAAAATGTTCTTCCTAGGAAATTATTAGAGATATTGGCAGAAGGAACAAATTTCACAATGTTATAGTGAAACTGGACATGGCCAAGGCTTATGACAGGATCTCTTGGGTTTTCCTCACTAAGGGGCTTTGGCTTTTCAGAAAACCTCATTGACCTTGTATGGAGACTTATCAGCAATAATTGGTATTTTATACTAATTAATGGACAGTCTCATGGCTTTTTCAAATCTACTAGGGGTGTTAAGCAAGGGGATCCTCTATCACCCATACTTTTCATCATTGCAGCTGAAGTCCTTTCTAGGAGCCTAAATAAGCTTTCTGAAGATGATAGGTTCATTGGCTATGGGATGCCTAAGTGGAGTCCCAAAATTAATCACTTGACCTATACTGATGATACTATTCTCTTTGGATCAGGGACAAGTTGTCCATTGTCCAGATGATGAAGGTCATTAGCAACTATGAAAGAATATCTGGACAGCTGGTCAATAGGGAGAAAAGTCACTTCTATGTTCATATCAGTAGTACTTTGATCATCACCATGAGACTGAGAAGGTTGACTAGTTTGAGGTCTGGCAATTTTCCTTTTATTTACCTAGGCTGCTCCATGTTCCATGGAAGAAGAAGAGCCATCTTTTTTGAAAAGTTGATCAACAAGATAGCCAGGAGAATTGGAGGTTGGCAAAATGAATTCCGTTCTTATGGGGATAAATAGATCTTGATCAATCATATTCTTACTACCATCCCTATGTACCTCCTATCCATGATGAGCCCACCCAAGAAAACCCTGAACCAGATTTATAAGATGTTTGCTTCCTTTTTCTGGAGCAAGATTAGAGGGGCAAAGGGTAAACATTGGGTCAAGTGGAAAGACCTTTGCTTCCCTTTCAAGGAGGGAGGTTTAAATTTTTTCATGATATTACTAAGGCCCTCTTTGTTAAATTATAATGGAAGTTCTGAACCTCAGTAGACTTAATGTGGAGCTCTTTTATGTGGAACAAAACTGAAAAAACTTGCATCATCTTCTTGCTCCTAGCAGAGGAGGTTCCCATGTCTGGAAGAAAATGGTGGAGATAAAGGAGGAGGTGGATCATCACATCTGGTGGCAATTCAAAGGTGGCAATATGAGTTTTTGATTTGATAACTGGACCAAGTTGGGTCCATTATTCTACCTGGCTGAACAAGGAGTAGAGGAAGAGAGTGAAGTTAGAGATCTCACCATAAATAGTGAATGGGACACCAGGAAGCTCAGGGACCTTCTAGAGGAGGACCTGGTAAGCACATCATTCACAACTGCTCCAAAAACCTTAATGAGGAAGCTGATAAAGCTTGGTGGATGGCCCATCCCAATGGGTAGTTTACAGTTAGTTCTGCTTTTCATAGCTTGAGGAGGAAAAATGAGAAGGTGTGATGGATGAGCAATATTTGGGTTAAAGGGATTCCTTTCAAGATCTCCTTCTTCCAATGGAGGGTATGTAAAAAAAAAAAGATAGCATCAGAAGACAATCTGAAAAGAATGAAGATTCATTTGGCCTCTAGATGCTATTGTTGCTCTGAAAGGAAGGAAGAGAACATGGCGCACCTTTTTCCAACAGCCCCCATAGCCTTAAAGCTATAGAGGCAGTTTGCTTCATGTGCAGGTATCTCTATACAGGGAAGTCACCTCCAACACCAAATCACCAAATGGTGGAATCTAAGAGCAACCACCAGACTGCAACCTATTTTGAAGACAGTCCCTATGATCTTAATGTGGCTTTTGTGGAGGAGAAGGAACAACAAAAGGCATGGTAAAGATATGTCCTTTGACACATTGGTTTATCATTGTTCTCAGTTGATATACTATGTGGCAAAGGTCAGATATCCTTAGATTCCTCCTATCAGAGAATGGACCACTTGATCCATACTCTTGAAGAATTCAGACTTAGGATTTTCCACCTCTCGATGAAGTGGAATCCACCTTCTAATAGTTGCTTCAAAGGAAACTCAGATAGTGCTAGCAGGTGTAACCTGGGGAAGAATGCCTACATATTCTGCCTAAGAGACCATAGGGGAAACTTATGATATGTGAAGCAGGGGAAGTGGAGTTTATGTCTAGCTTAGAAACAGAAACTCTAGCTATACTAAAATGCTTGAGATTCTGCTAAGTTTCACACATTCACAACATTATTATTGAAATAGACTCAGTATGCTTATAGAAGATCAGTAATGGAGTCCAGAAGATCCCTTGGATTATCATAGAGGAAATCAAATAGCACAGTCAACAAACAGCAATCATTATAGCTCACACATATAGGGAAGCCAACCAACTGGTTGAGAATCTAGCAGATCAGGCTATTGAACTTGGAGGAACTTACCAATACCATAACCTTAATGAACTTCCATATCAGTGCAGAAATATTAGTTTATGCTACAAGCAGCAGATTTACAATATTCCCATAAAAAATAAACCTTTCAAGCCTAATGGGAACTAGTTATAGTGGACAAAAACTGAGGGTAGGAGTCTATCATCCTGTCTACATATGCACTAGTTTCTACTCCAACATATGTACCAGGTTAGCTTTCAAAAGAATCCTCATTCACAAAGTGGGTTTTACTTCAGATTTAGACAACAACTGGCTTAAATGTGACAACCCGTTCAGAGATTGGCACTCAGCAGCACAGCAGCCTCCTTAACATCTAGAAAGTGTTGACAGTTCAAGTTGAAAACAGAGAGATAAAAAACCAAAAGAGGAAAAAGAAGACGAGATTGAAAGAAGATCTCACGCTTGGTGGTCTTCCCTAGAGCCACCCATAGATAGAGAAAATAATGAGTCGATACTAGAACATCTATAATCCTCCTGGAGAACAACAACTTAGAGAAATGATACCTAGGGAAAAGGACAATCTTAAGGGAGTATTCTTACCTAACTCCTTTGTTCATCGGATCGACAAACTTTGATGATAAGACATCACTGATTGGTTACACATAAGTACAGGCGCCTAAATGAACTGTTGTTCAGAGCCTCAAAAGTCATCAGGCGTACTTGGGAAGATGATTTTTGGAAAGTGAAACAGTCAGTAGAGTGTATAGGTCTTATAGGGGCCGTTGGGCCGCTTATCTTTTCTTTTTTGGGCTTCTTACTTCAAATTATACATACCTCCTCTTTATGAAATAAAATGACAAAAAAAGGTAGAGAAACGAGAGTATAGCCATAAATAATACTTCATATAGTGAATATATTAGCTATACCATGTAAAAAATTCTCATTGGATTCATTTTCCCAAGCGTGCTCGTAAGGAACGATAATAGCCTAACTAATTGGGCCAAATAAAGCCTGTAGCCCAAATATGGGATTTTAACAGGCCATTTGCATATTTGCCCTATTTTGTGTTGGTCTCTAATTTTTATTCATCAAAGATAAATAATTTTTAGGAGCATAAGTTTATATTTTCGCATCATAACACAAATTTTACTATGTTCCCTTAAAGAACTTATACCCCAATAAGTTCAATTTTTGAAGACAAAAATTAAATATCAGCCCATTCAAAGGGTAAACTATACAATTACCATTTCTAAAGAAGGAAAAATTACAACACAATGCATTTGGGCAATCTAGCTTACTATATATATGTACACAATGTATAAGTTGTGTATACTTGTAATAAACACATATATACTATATGTACAATGTACATCAGTAATGTATATGTTGTGTATGCTTAGATTATTTTTGTACATATTTTGTAAACGAGTTGATTCAACTGTACATATTGCTAAGTATCCCTTTAAGAAACCTTAATACTTTACATTGGACGTATCCTAAAAATAAGTACATTATTATAGCAACACTTAATAACTAAAAATTCAATGCTGCTTCTTCACAAGGAAATTACACTAATTGAGTAAATTACCTTGAAAAGTGATCATTTTGGATATGCTTATCAAAATAGGTAAACTTTCGAGGCTAAAAGTTAAACTCATTAAAAACTTGAAAATAGCTTTTCGAAGAGACAGTTAAAAATTCAAGACAATCCACCTCCAAAGCCACTTTTATAAAATCACCCTCCACTTCATTTCCTCTACTTGCATGGTGATACTAAAGTCACTTACTTTAATGTGACAAAAATAATTTTGTGAAATTACAAAGTAAATTCAGTAACCATACATGAAATTAACCTATTGAAGGCGCTCGTTCTATTTGATTGCATAGAATTAGTTTACATCATCAAGAGTAATACTAAATGTCTTCAAGTTTTTTTTTCCTTTGGTTTCAGGGACCCAAAGCATAGCAAACATAATTGTAGATGATGACACCATTGTATAGATGATGATTGTTCCTGTCAATATAAACAGTTTTTTTAGAGTTGTTCTTAACGTTCTTATAAACAATGCATAGAGAGAAGGGTAACTATAATACGCGATACGTGCACCTCCATCCCTCCAAGTCAAAAGTAGGTTGGTTGTCATTGTAATAACCCCATGATGTTAGCCAATTTGCTAATACAAAAATATCGCCATCAAAACTTTTAATGTTCACAAGCAATATTTGCACAAATAATTTCTAATAAAGTTATATAATGCTTGAATTGCACTATTTTGCTTGCTAATTTTGCTTTGAAGCTCTTGTTCATGTTCTATCTTTTGTTAAATGTAGAAAGATTAAATTATTTTCTTCTCATACAACAAACTATACATGAATTTAGCTTCGACGTACCTCAAATATTAAGATCCATGGAATGGACCCCCAACCCCAGAGCAAAAAACATAACTAAAATCTGAAAATTCATGGTAAAGGCTCTGAAATTAGACGGATAAAAGCGTTGTGAAGTAAGGGAGAGACGAGTGTAGAAGTTGAAACATGAACAATGCCACAAATTCAACAAGTGATAATATTTCTAAGGCAGAATGCCAACTTTTGGGCGTGAAATTCTAGATTCAAGTAGAAAAATATTAATATGTTGTTCAATAAGAAATATCGTTATATCAAATAAATGCCTGATAAATTCTGAATGATGTAAATATGAAGTTACCGACCATTAGATAGAATGTTGTTTTCAACAAGGAAGCTGCTAACTATCATTAACGACTAGGACATCTGAAAAATTGTCTGTCAATATAAAAGTTGTCTTTCTCTTGTTGTACATTTAATATACTATTAGTTAGTATCAACGAAAATTTTTTGCCTATACATACGATTCGAAGTACACCTTACCTGTCTTGTCCAACAGTAATTCAACTATAGAAGTACTCAAGAACAATAACAGCACAAAGCTGAAAACTATATATCCTGACAATGACTTACCTGAATAGCCGTGATTTTAAATGTTGTAGCTTTACTAGATGAAACTCCTGTTAATTTGAAAAGTATTGCAATTAGAATTATTTACTCAACTTCACATGGCTAACAAAGCTTCTCATGGCTAACAACTACAAATACAATATGATGATAATGAAGTTCTTCAAGATACTAGTCGATAAGACGTTTAATATTTACGTTCGTCAATTTCAAGAAAAGGGAGCTACACAACTGACATGTTCATCTAGAATTTCATTTTAATCCATGGATAATTGTCCATAGTTATCAAATCATTGTATAATTCTAATTGGACTACTTCATAGATAATCAAAGAAATTGTTGGTATCAGAGTGTGGTCTAGGTTCATGACAATTGAGGTAAAGACAAACAAAATGATTAACCTGAACGATTCAAACTACTGTGTTTGAAGAAGAAAAATGAAGGATCTTCTCATGACTACGAAGATGCACTTGCCGGTATTCTCTACCGTCAAATCAGAAAGGATGTCCGAAGATGAGTAGGTGTTTAAGCATGAACGAGTTTGTGAATATATTCGACACTTTGTCGATAACAACATTTACAATAATATTTGTAATGAAACTCATGTTAAAATACTGTGGAACAAGCTGGAGCAGTTGTATGCTTCAAAGACTGGCAACAACAAATTATTTTACTTAACCTACGTGGAAATCTTTTTTGTCCAAAAAAAAAAAAGAAAAACTTGTCCAGCTCGCATACATATTAGAATTCAACAATTTTGCAAACAAGTCTATGATTGTTGTCAAAAGTTGTTAAGCAACTTTTGACAATTAAGGAACATTGCTCACCTACCAAAGAAAAATAGACATTAAACTTTTCTATATAAAGGGGCATCTGTTCCTAAAATGAATATACCAAGCAGAGAAAGAGAGGAAAAACAGAGAGCCACAGAGAAAAAACTACTGAAGAAAACTGAGTATTTTTTTCTTCTGTGAGGTATACCATACACTATAAAATAAAATAGTCTGTGAAGAAAAATAGAGTGTGTTCTTAGGAAATATTTTTTCTTAAAAGAAATAGTGTGTTCACTATTTTTGATATTTTTATTTGAGAGCCAATTATTTGTAATAGCAGAAGAAATTGTACACTTATGTCTACTATTTGTAATAGTAGAAGAAATATAATAGAAGTGTTGAATTGTGGGCATAGTCCAAAGTTTTGGGTGAACCACGTTAAATTTTCTAGTATCTATTTTGCTCTATTTATTCCTCCTAAAATTTTATTGCTCACTTTGCTGCGTGGCCCCAACAGAAATGACTCACCAGCGATTTGATGATATTACTGAAATACATTAAGACACATTAGAAAAGCGATCACTGAGAAGAGTAAGAAGAATTTAAGAATATTTATATAAATCATCATCTCTTGGAATATAATGTACATGCACAAGTTTTATACATTCTCTTAAACACAGAAAAATGAACGCAACGTATTTACTCGATGATCCACAGATTTCTGGACAAAGGATGTGAACAACAAAACAAGCACAAACATATTTTATGAGGAAAATGAAGATTCAAAATACTTGAGATCCGACAGATATCCAGCTCTATTGATTTACCTCGATCTCAAGTACACTACATATGTATATATTGGCATTGCAATTAGGTGATCTATATATAACTTCGCGAAGTTATAGACAAAAAATAGGGTAACTTGCACAAATTTCACTACGTTAAGAGTTAATTATTTAAATTCATGCTAGTTTGCAATATTACATTTCTTGTTATATTTTGAGCCAACATATATTTGCATCTTTCAGATATATGTTTTCAAAATAAATATAAGATAGATACATGTCAAATAGTATGTCTAATTTAGAAATATAATTAAAAATGATTAATTAGAGAGTTTATGTAATTAAGGGATATAATTAAAAGCCACAATTAAGGAGAAAATTATATAATTGCAACAACTTTAAAAAACATGACATATCATAATTTTTTTAAAAAAGTCAAAACAATCGAAATTCTTAATTTTTTGACTTTTTAGTAAAATTTAGATTTTTTAACTCAAGTACATGCATATATTTTGTAATACATATATATATGTTTAATCAAATACACTTTTTTTTAATAATATGTCAGATAGATTAGTAATGTATCAAATACATGTGTAAATCTCCAATAATGCTAAATCATAAATACATGTTGTCACACCCCAAACTCAAAGGATGCAATTAATGTCAAAACTTAGGCTTGAGATGACCACGCTGAACCATTTGCTACGAGCGCATAGTTGCCACCCACAATTAAAAAACAAACAGGTATATCTCAGCCTAAAAATAAGCAATTAGCGAGCATAGCCCCTATCAACAGCTCGATAAAGGAAACAGCTACTCCCAACAGTTCATATAAAAAAAATAACAAACTAGAACACAAGTTCTATTTGGTACATTGAGGCCACCATGATATCTATACAGAAGCTAAAAGCGGGTATATACCAAGACAATACATCAAATAGCTATCAAGCGTCAACAAATCAAAAATTATGTCAGTATAGCAATTTATGTAGATATACAACCCACACACTAGTCTGCAAATTTCTAAGAATAGTAAGGCTTGGTGGAACAGGGTCCCAATCTATTCAAAAATATGTAGAACAAAAGTCGATAGATCTGCTAGCAGCTCTGTAATAAAGAGACTCGTCTATCTGCTAAAAGTCAATCATGTTGTTAGGAAGGTCTATCGGATTGTTTGTCGAGACATATAGGCATCAATGCAATGGCCCCAAGTAATGTACCAAGTATGAAAGGCAATATCCTAAATGAATAGGTATCATATATAATCAATGTAATCAAGTAAGAAAGTCAAGAATAAGATAAGTATATCGACTTGCTCATGAATCTAAGCATACCAAAATAAAGAAACAATAATCTAACAAAGCCCCCATAAGCTCCGCAAGTAAAAACAACAGACAAGACCACCTTCCTAGGCCCCCGTAAATCCAGAAGATGTCAATTGAGTCTAAATACTCCTATAGTAGCCCCTTAACACCGTAGGCAGTCACGTGACCCTCTTAGGTAATAATATAGCCCCATAGACAGCATTATACTCTCTTAGGCATCAATATAGTCTCATAGGCAACTCATAGCCCTATTAGGCAATAACATAGCGTCATAGGTAGCATATAACATTCTTAGGTGTCAATATAGCCTCATAGATAACTTATGGCCCTTGTAGGCAACAACATAACCCCATAGGAAACACATAGCCTTCTTAGGCGTCAATATAGTCATGTGGATAGCTTATAGACCTCTTAGGAAACAGTCATCTTCCTGTTATTAATCATAATAGCTCCAAGGGCAACAATAACAATTTCATAGGCTAAAAGTGAGCAATTTAGGTATAAGCAATCTATAAGAACTGTTTTAAGCCATATCCAATATAGTGCCTCTACCAACATAATAAGAATATCGACCTAAGGAGGAATATATTCTCTTGAGCAGCCAATCACTAATAGTTATGGCTATGAGTATATAGTGATAACAACCTAACTATTTTGCTCCTAAGCTTTAAGGAGACATGCCGAAAGAAGGGAATAACCTTAACATATCTTTAATGATTTTTAACGTGACCTATTAACTTTTTTTCAAATTCCTCCTTGATATTACAACATGACATGATTATAATCAACATATGGATATAAGGTATCATGACAAGTCAACAAAAGATGTGAGTTTTGATTGCAAATTACCATTCTAATTTATTGAAGATAAAATCAATAAAAAGAAGGTCTTACCTTGATTTTAAACTCGTAGTAAAGCTCGAAGCCTTAGAATACATACCTTTGTTGCGCGAACACCAAAGTAGGATATACTATGAAATCAATAATACGGATTATACCAAAATGAAGAGCTCAATGCGTAGAACAACTTTCATCAAGGATTTAAGTCAACAAAACTTATAGTTTACGTGATCCTAAAAGTGTTTTTCTAGTTTTTCTTGTAATTTATCAAAGAAAAATTGACATATATATATATATATATATATATATATATATATATCAACCTATGGGGTGCACTATTTGTCTCTATTGCACGATCTTTATCAAATGCAAATATCTCTCTATTATAAAGTTGTGTGGACGAATGCTTCGACGTATTGGAAACTAAACTCATATACCTTTAATTTGATAGGTTGTGGGTCCGATAAATCTTTATACATTGAGACAAAATATCCAAGACATTTACCTAAATTTCAACAAGAAAATACTTTATAGAGGAATTTATGATAACTTTCACCAATTCTTATTTCGCAACCCACTTAACTTCAAAACTTAAAATGCTAACTTTGACCACTTAAAATGTGAAGTTACCTATAATTCTTAATTTATTAATCACTATTTGTCTTATCACGAAGACACGAGTTAATTTAGACATTTTAAAAAATCAGGGTATTACACATGTGTATATTTTTTTTAGGTACCGATGCAGATATACTGAATAAGATACACTGATAACAATTAGATACATATAATTTTAATTTAATACTGTGTCAGATACATTAATAATTTTAACCTGATCAAAAAGATTTCTTTCTCATCTTCTTTCTCATTATGATTTATCACAATTAATGCATAAACTCTTCTTCTTTTGCAGAAAATTACATACTATCTTTCTTTTTTGTTCGTCAAAGTTGTTTTATTTTTTAATTCTCAAATTTGAGCGACGAAAAATATCACAAATTTGCAATGACAATTTTTTATGCCCTTTTTCAAGCAAAAATAAATAAACATTCTTTTCATTTGGAGAATCACTAGCCACGAAAGACTTTTATCCCATAGGACTATGTAACACCACCTACAAACTCATCACTAAAATTATTGTCAATCACACACCTGACCTCATCAGTCACACCCATAGCAGTTTCCTCCCTAAAAGAAGAATTACTGACAATGCTATCGGTGTCCAAGAGTACATAAAGCACTTCAAAACCATGAAGGGCAAACAAGCCAACATGATCCTCAAGGTTGACCTGGAAAAAGCTTTTGACAGGCTTGAATGGACCTTCATTAGAGACTACCCTACCTATTTTTACTTTCCTCCTAGAATTACGAAACGTGTCATGTCCTGTATATGTGAAAGCCAAGTATCCATCGTGCTTAATGGAAGCACAACCAAATGTTCTTGCCCTTATAGACGAATCAGGCAGGGAGACCCATTCCCCCTTATATTTTCATTCTCTGCATGAAAAGACTGCCTAGGACTATTGACATAAAAGTTCACTGTAGACAATGGGATCCCATCAAAATATTTTCCCAAAAGGCCCCAAAATCTCTTATTTATTCTTTGTTGATGATCTCACCCTATTTGCAAGAGCCATCGAAAAGAACTAACATACCAACAATAGGCTCTTGAATCTATTCAAAACTCACTCACAACAAAACTAACCTGGCCAAATCTAAAGTTCTCTTCTCTGCCAAATTGTACCTCTACCAACAAAACCATGTGCTCTAACCTTCTTTACACGACCACCACTTATAACTAAAAAAAATACTTGGATTTTCCTATTTTTCATAAAAGATCCTCTGACACTTATTTCCAATTCATCCTTGACAATATTAGGAGGTCTGCAGGCTGGAATGCCAACCTCCTTAAAACATGACAGGTCACACAGTGCTAACTAAATCTAGTCTCAGTAGCATACACAACCACGTCATGCAATACATCATATTTTCCTTAAAAGTCACCAGAGTCGTTGATAAAATTCAAAGGGACTTTGCTTGGGGCTCGACTAAAAAAAAAGGGAAATTCACCTCCTCAGCTAGGAAGCCATCACCAAGTGTATAGAGGGAGGAGGCCTGAGACTCTAGCAAAGTGAGCTAAGAAATAGCGCCCAGCTGACCAACCTTGCTTAGAGCATTGTTAAGAACCCTACTAGCCATTGGGTAAGAATCCTAGCTACCAAATACTAACCTAGGCACACCTGCATCCCCACCACAAGGGTTATGTCTAAGACTAGGAAAAATATTATAGAAGGAAAGAAAGACTACTCCAAAGCCCTAGGATAGTCATTCCATTCTGACAAGCAAGCCAACTTTCTTAAGGACCAATGGATATCCTATTTGTGCCCCATCAAAGAAAAGTTTGAGGGACCTCTCCAACTTAGTAAAGAGAAACTTGTGGTTGCTGATATGATTCAAAATGGGCAGTGGTCTCTCATTCCCTTATCCTTGCAGTTGCCTGAGAAAAACAGCACCATCATCCACAGCCATTCAGTACCCAAGAATCCTAACAAGGAAGATCATCCAACATGGACTTCACCAAAGATGGAGAATTTACCATCTTTTCTGCTTACTCCCACATCTAAAAAAATGTCTAGAAGAATGCTCATTCTAACCCTAAACAAAGCCTTAGGGACTTCAAGTGGGTATGGAATTTGCCAACACCAAACAAGATCAAATCCTTCCGGTGGAAATTTACCCATAACAGGCTCCCCTCTAATGCATCCCTCCATAATAGGGGCTGAACCTTTCACCAAACTACTACTTTTGTGACAACCCAGAGTAAGACTTCAATCACATTTTCTTCAAATATAGCAATGCAAAGAAATTCTAAAAAGACATCACTGACCAGTCCAACCCCCCCCTCCCCAAACCTTTGCCATTGGGTCTTTCAACATAGACAACTAGAAAGTGCCCTAAGACAACATCGACCATAAACAATTCAACTCTTCTTTGAACTAGGAATCATTGCTTCCCTACTGCTTGTGGAGCCATTGGTGTATCAGGAGCTCAAACCAATTTGAACACAAAAAGGATAATGTTAATGTGCAAAATTGCGATGACGAGGCTCTAGAATACTACCTTATGGAAGCTCAAAAGGACACTACAATAGGACACAAAGTCACCATCCAAGTAAAATGGATACCACTAATAGCAGGAAGCATAAAACTCAATATTGATGGAGCAGTCAAAGAAAGCCTTGGGGTGGGAGACATTGATGGTGTATTATGGGACCACAATGGCAGCTGGATGGGAAGATTTAGTCACAGGGTTTCATGGACGACCCCAATGATGGCGAAACTCCAAGCTCTCCTTAAAGTACTCCAATGGGCAGCCAGGAAAAACCTGACCCCGCTTAAAATTGATATTGACTCACTGGAAACAATTGTAATGATTGAAAAGGTAACTCACTTCATGAAAATTTAACTTTTGAATGCAGGTTCTTGATGCAGCTATTGGGAGCGCCAACAATGGCACATGTGTTCAGGGAACAAAATAGAGTAGCGGATCCGCTAGCTAGGGAAGGAGCATAACAAGAAAGCTCGATGACTCAAGTTTTTTGGGAGTTCCAACAATGTGTGGCCGATTATAGTTACGGGCAGACGTTGTAAGAACTACTTTTGTAAGAAACTTAATTTGGAAACTATTCCATTCTAGAGTCGGGTGCAGTCCAGACTATTTAAACTCAAACCCATCAATCCTGCTTGATAGGGGTGTCCTTAATCTGCATTAAACGCAGTAATAAATTATCTTTATAACCCCAAAAAAAAGAACTAAAAAAACTCTAAACTAATGGAAACCTTAAATATTTAAAAATTAGAAAATGAAACAAATTAAAATTTATCACAGATACATGACTTTGAATATTGATTAAATAGACAGAAACCTCAAATTATTTGTTATTTCAAATTTCAATTTTAAGCATTTAACAATTAAAATCATGGTGGAGAGAAGGAAGAGAAAGAATGGTGGTCGTGAACGTCGAATAGAGGTTGGGTGTGTGCATGCACACGAGAGAGAGAGAGTAAGTTTTTATTAACATAAAAGCTTGAATTGGGATGATTTAATTGTACAGATAATTAATTTACGCTAATTTTTAAGGATATTTGTATGTAAATATATCTTCCTCAATATATGATAGAGAACTCTTAATTTGAAAGTATTAGGCATACATGATACTGATTTATGTCGTCTGATAACTTAAAAAATAATAGGCCAAGATTCCGCATCATACTCCAAATAGGTTTTCGAAATCGCTATTCAATTTTTTCTTGTTTTATAAAAAAAAGGGACTAAAATTTCTAATCTGAATTAGTAATTGTGACTTAAAGATTAGTTCAACAAATCAAATTCTTTGGGTGATGAAATTCGAAGCTCAAGACTATCCATCATTATTGAACAAATTAACTTAAATAAGTGGTTTTGAATTTCAATAATTTAGTGAGTGTGTTACTTAAAGACTTTTAGAAATAGTCAGAGAGAATTGTTACTCCCTCTGTTACATATTAACTGAATTTATGAGATAATGTAAACATATTAAGAAAAATATTCAAAGACAAAATTTACACCATACTTTTCATTATTGCCCTTTATGAAATCATAAATATGTAGTGTAATTTATAAAACTTCAATAAATGAAAGGGCAAATATAGCAAAAATTTCAAACTTTTTTCTTAAACTTTGAACAATTCAATTATTTTGAACATTGAAAAAAAAACTCAAAAAATTCAATTATTTTGAGACGGAGTATAAAATTTGAAGTCATTTGGTGGAGATTTAAACTATTCATCTTCTTTCTTGAGCCTCTTCTAAAATTTAACTCAAACCAACTCTATCACTTAAAATTTAAGTTTTAAGCTGCCCTTGATGTTTAATCAATTGGAACAATACTGAATCCATGATAACCCACAAACTCAAAAGTCCCAATTTCCAAAATTGAAGTTTCCAATGACCTTTAATGGCGGACTTCTACTCTTCAAGTTTTCAATCAATCATAATAACAAGAAAATTGACTTCAAGCTCAAAACGAACGCAACTCACATTATAAATTGACAAACTATTTATATTGTTATGATATAAGTGTTAAACTCTTAACTTTTTATGATAAATTAACATTTCTCGATACTCTTAAACTATTATCATCTAGATCAATTTGTAGCAATACTATTTTTTTAAAATCAAATATATATATATATATATATATATATATATATGTATATATATATCCAAATACACTCTTTA
>JAOTQR010000045.1:8850802-8869459 GCA_025774065.1 Solanum ossicruentum | reverse complement strand
AATTGTCCCACATCATGAGGCACACTATAAGTAATATAGGGAAGAGTATATAAATATACATGTATACTGTACATACACTGAATAATACATTCATATTTTCCTTTTACAAAGCTGAAAAGCAAGGCTTTGCCCTAATCCCAAAATTCACCGTCTTCAACGACGACGACCCTTTGAAAATTGTTCAGATATGCTTATAGCCAATGTGTTGAACTATTTCTTTGTCAAGATTCATTTGAAATAAATACTGAGGTTAGGAGATGCGAGGAATTTGTTGCAAAAGAGATATGGGTCATATCTCACAATGACAATTATGATCCCATTTTTCTAACAAATTACTAGAATTAATCTGATTGTTCTATGAAACAGTGTTGTTTAAGACTATTGATTTTCGTGCTCATGCTTCACTTTTGCCTGTTATGATCACTGGTGGAGTCAGTGTCATTGTCATTGTGGTTTCTATTTACTATGTTGATAAATTGGAAAGAAGATTCTTGTTTCTAGAAGGGGGAGTTCAATGCTCTTTTGCCAAGTAAGTTAATTTCATTCATTTCATCTTTTTGGAATTTTGAGATCCATAAGAATGATTGAGTGATTGAAATCTTAATACTATGAATGTAGTTAAGTAATAACTATAAGGTATTTTGAGGACAACATTAATTTTTGACCAAAATATCGAAATTGATGAGTCAAACCTAGAGATTTCAAGCTCAAGTTAAAATGCAATTCACGGAAAAGAAATAAATAAATAGATGAAGCAAGTTATGTACACAATTGTTGTTTGATTAAAGGTTGTACCTTTACCTTCTATAGTTTTGTGCTCATCTTGATCTCGAACATTCAAACTTTTGTCAATCTTTTTTCATCTCTATTTTTTCGATTTTTGAGCTCACCTTCTCTCATGTCAAGTTTCTAACTTCATCTCTTTTGTTAATCTTTCAATGCTAGATAATTATGTGATTTTTTTTTGTATTATGTGATTTTTTTATTCAACAGTCGCGAAGGGAGCCAAGAATTTTAAATTTGAAGGAATCTGTGACTTCTTTTCCTCCATAGTTTTTGTCACAAGAAGGAACCATAGTCTTGTAAGTATATCTTCTCTATTAATAAATTTTTCAAAGTGAATTTACCAGGTGAAGATTTACTTTAAAATTGTAAAATCTCCGCTCATCCCTTTCTAAATACAGGTGCCAATCTTTGTCTCACATTTTCTTCTTACATTGATTTATCTTTTTGTAAATTATTAAAATAATAGTTTTGTAATTTCATATGATTGATTTCAACTCCATTGTTGGCCTGTGAATCATCAGAAAGCATAATCTTACAAGTTGTATCTAAGATTCTTCAAGATCAAATAAATAATTTTATTAGTCATTGTTTTGGATTATTTTCTTCTAATGAATGTATTTGGGTAAGCATTTATGCACTTATTTGACATATTTCTACATCAATATATGTTTAAAGAGTAGAAGTTAACATAATATTAGTTTTATATTATTCATGTATTATTTATCTCATTTTCATTTAGTTTTGCTCCTATTTTGTACCTTTAAATGACAAAGTAAAAATTTTTCATGAAAAAATATAAACGTTGGGTCCGTGCTAAGCACGAGCATACTTATCTAGTATATATATGTATATAAAGTAAAGTTTATACATGTTTTGATGATTACCTGAAAATAAATTACTCGATTATGATGGGGAAACACGTTTAGGAGGGAGAAGGTGAAGATTCAAAATTCAAAATTGATATGGTTGAGATAATTAAGGAACAAAATTATTGAATGGAGAGAGAAGAGATAAAAAAAATTTGTACCTCGAAATTATATTGTTGAGAAATTGTAGGAGCAAAATAAATTAATAGGTAGAAGAGAGATACAAAAAGAATTTGTATACACCGTACATGGCAATTTAAGTTTGTATATTTATTTAATGACCTCGAAGGTCATTTATTGGTACTTCTGATAAAATTATCATTTTGTCCTTCCCTAAAGTTGTCTTGGGTCCCTTTTTGTTGAGTCCAAAAATTGAATTTTGAAAACCTTGTAAAAAGTTGGGGTTTTGCTAAAGAAAGAGTTTTTGAAGACTTAAAGTTGGAAAAATTGAGTTTTGCGGTCATCCAGAGTTTCGAGTGTCGGTTGTGATTCTTTGAATTCCATCAGCTTTGGAATGCCGAATATGGTCCAAGAAAACTTACGGATCTCACATATGTACAAGCCATACTAGTAGAGTCTTGAGAATCACTGCGGAGATGTCTGTTACTTATCCTTGAGAGGCTATAAAGACTGTTAAAAAGTTCTCTTTTGTTTCTTTCTAATCAATTCGTGCGTGAGTTTTTGTTTAAGTACCGAGTGGTCGTGTGTTCTTTTTTAGAGATGGTGAGGACTAAAGATACAATGGCTACTAAACGAGGGAGGCAACTCCTAAGACTACTATTGAGACCCCAGCTAGGGGTCTGGGCCGAGCCAGAGGTCAAGGTAGAGCACGGAGCCGGGGAGCAACCTGGACGAGAGATTACGAGCGGTATCTCCCCCGTGCTAGCTATGGAGTCTAAAGAGGAACAGGTTCCTCATGACTATGCTACAGTAGCACTACTACAGGATACACTTATGAGAGTTTAAGTGTACTTGAGACCATGGGTCAGACGGGTGGCCCAACTGATACATTAGGTACTTCACAAACACGGGCTAGGGTTCAACCTCAAGATTAGGAGCAAGCCTCCATGACCTAGGTACAAGTGGAGGAGACAGTGGCAACTCCTATAGTTGAGATTAACCTGTTGTCTTTACTAATGAGAAGCAACATAGACATGAGAGGTTTAGGAAGATAGAGCCCCCTTTGTTCCAGAGTGGAAAGATCGAGGGTGTATATGAGTTTTTAGTTACTTGCCGGGAGTTACTTCAGACTGTCGGGTCGAAAGAGACTCATGGTGTATGATATGTTACCCTCCAGCTTCATCGGCCAGCCAGTGAGTGGTGGAGGGCCTATTTGGTATCATTTCTAGTTGGGTCGCCTTTGATGACTTAGAAGACATTTTCTAGTACCTCTTATGACATATTTGTTCCTTGGAGGGTTCGTGAGGAGAGCCGTATGAGGTTTGATAGTTTGAGAGACGATACTATGATGGTTTCTGAGTATGAGATTCATTTCTTCCAACTAGCCTAGTATGCTACGACTATTATTCCTATGGAGGTAGAGAGAGTTTTTGCGGGTTTGTTAGAGGGTTGACTTATTCTATCAGACAGTCAATATTTAGGGGTTCTAGTGATGAAGCATCTTTTCAGTTAGTGGTTAGTGCCACCAAGGAGGTGGAGCTTATGCAGAGAGAGGAGTTTGGGGACCCCAAAAAAGGTCCATACATCGGGACAGTTCTCGGGTGCCTCATCAGGAGGTAGAGGTATGACTAGGGAGGTGGTTCGTTTCAGCACCACGGGGTTCGTGTAGTCTTGCCAGCTTCAGAGGGAGAATGAGATCCTTATGATTCTTATAGCTCAGTTCAGTGTTCATCCAGTTGCAAGTAGACGCCTATGGGCCGGGATGGCTATAATATTCCTTCTCAGCATTTGTCCATCCCTAGATCTTGTTTTGGATGATACATAATCTGATATAGATATCAACAAAAGTAGTCTCAAAGAAATAACGACGACTCAAAGTTTGAGCTTCACTGCTGAATCTGATAATGAAATAAAACTCTGCTCAAGTAAGATCAACTACCACGTGGGAGTCCCTCTGCTCGATCTGTAAAGAGAAAACATAGTAGGGGTGAGCACACCAAAATGTACCAATAGGTTAAATCGACTGGGTAGGAGAAATCCGATAAGTATGTAATAACCAAGAGTCCCTATCACTACAGTTGCAGGCCATATACTATAATCTCTCAAGTGTCATAATATCTCCATATCTCCACTTTGCCGCCTTAGTGGTCAAGGGGTTTCAAAAAGTGGTACAATTTCTCCCTTGCCACCTTAGCATGGTCAAGGGGTTTTAGAAGGTGGTAAAACATCTCAACCTTGTCACCTTAGCGTGGTCAAGGGGTAGTACAAATGCAATAGGCAATGAATACATGCCAATGCTACAAATCAAAGTACATAACAATAATATGATAAGATAACAGATAAATAATAGCCATAGAATCATAAATGCAATATCAAATGTCTCAATTGATACCATAATGCCATGAATATGTCTCATATCACCATACGCTCATTGATGGTCAATATACCAAATATATCAGACTTGACAAGTCCTAAAACATACACATAATTCCTCGAAAGTATCTCAAATATCATCAATCATCACAAAATCTCCCAAATAGTATCACAAGTCTCATATATCACAATAACATCCAAAAATACCTCAAATCTACCGAACACGTTTCAATATGTTAATAAATTCACAAATTACTCATGTTCTAACATAATCGATATCACATTTCCACCAAAATATTATCATATCAATCCAGCTACTCGAAAAAATAATCCAAATCTTACAATTATTATATAAACATATCCAATATCTTAAATCTAGTCCCAAAAAGGTTAGTTGAATCTACCTCAATGCTGAAATCGAAATCAAGCTTTTCGATCAACCCAACCTCAAAACTAGCGTCAAATCAACCAACCGTTATCAAGAGTAGATTATAAACGTTAAGAGATGAATTTTGATACACATAACTGGCACGAATTAGGCTTAAGGGAGAAATGATTAAAATTAGGGCTAAATTCCAAAGTTTTCAAATTTGCAAATTGACTAGAAATTATGATTATATACAAGGAGTTTGTGGATGAAAATTTTACTAAAATTGAGGGAGAAATCAACAATTAAAGTTTCCAAATCAAAGTCATAAAAAACCCAAATTTAAACATTCAAAATCATGAAATCCAAGATGAAATCAGGAGAAGAGTAACAAAAATTAATCAATTCGATCTTAGAAAGATTTACTAAAATGTTTTCTCCAAAAAATCTCTTCAAAAATCGCCCAACAAAGCTTGAAAATTTATGAAAATAGTGTTTCATTGAAATAAAACTGTTTAGGAAAAGGCACTACCCTGCGAATGCGGAGAGGAAAGCCAATTAAACTCCATGAACGCAGAGAAAGATCCCACAAACATGGGGGGAAGACCACTGGTGCTTCGCGAATGCAGAATACATAGAGAGGTTGCACTAGATTTCCAAAAATCGGCAAATTCAACTATTGTTCAAGACTAGGAACGGACCTCCGGAGTACATTCTAAAACAAAACTTCACAAACTAGACATGTATGCACACCAAAAACGGCGATTAACTCAATAAAACTAGTTTAAAACTCAATATACCAAAACTGCCCTCGAAAACTCTAAAAATTATAATAAGACTATTTCTAGCGTTAGTTTCACCATTCGAAACTATTAAAATTGTCAAAATTTTGATTTGAGCTTTCGAACTTCGAATATTGATCAAAGTCAAACTTAGGCTCTAGGATCAACTAAATGCAACTTTGGGTCCAAAATCTCCTTCTTAACTTCAAATTGAGTTCCTAACTTCTCCTAGATCAAATTCGATGCCTCGAAACTAATGGAAATTTTTTATCTGATATCCGAAACTTAGAATGGTAGAAAAACTCACTTTTTTAATAACTTGAACTTCCAAAAATGTCAGAACTCATATTTTTCAATTTTAAATATTAGTGCTCAATTCCAACAATACAGATAATTCAAAGTGGGTTCAAAATAACTTATGAGAGGGAAAAATAGTAATTTCTATAGGTAAATTTATCACGCCTCGAGCCTATACCCCGGATGTGGTCAGCACTCAGAAACCATTTCTGGTCCCAAGCTAATCACTTGGCCTGGCTACTTACTCAGCGAAAGATTTATTAACAATGGAAAAAGAGCAATTAAAGTATCAAACTAACTCATGAATAGACTGAATAACTGAATGGAAAGTCATAAATACTGTTTGAACAATTGGGACTAAAATACTGACTCATAGTCCATGGAACCTCTACTACAACTGCCTGAATGGATTACTAGGACAGGCCCCAAGTAGCCAAACAAAGGAAAGTAAAGGCTGAAATAAAATAGCATAAGCCAAGGGCCTCCGACTGAGAAGCGACCTCACCAAGAGTCTAAAAGCTGGTAGGTTTTCAATGAAATGGCGACTGAGGAACTTTGTCACCTATGTCTGTATCATAAAACGATGCAGGTCCTAAGGACGTCAGTACGTGGAATGTACGGTAGGTAAGATGGCCAAAAGATTTAAATCTAGATAGCATAATATATCTCAAAAAACTTACTCATATTTTATAAAGGAACTGACAGTAATCATAAAGACTTGTATGCTGAAAGTAACATGCTGGAAATAATATGCTGAAATTGATAAGTAAAACATAGTCTTTTAGCTTGGGGAGTTTCTCTAATCGACAACCACCACTATGAGATCCGTCGTGATTCAGTGTCTGGCCCACGCTACCAGAGTCATCCCGTACTTTGCCGGGTAGGGCACGAATAACTAGAGGAGTGAATCTATCCCAAAACTGGGTCATCTCAGTGGCTAAAGAGGAAGGTACAGTAGTACAATCCTATCCTATGTTGGTTATATAGTTTATGAGTTTGAGTAATTTATTCTACTCTCACCCATATCGATGCTCAATACTGCTCCCAAAATGTTTTATATAGCTCATAACTTTTAAAGAATGAATTCTTGAAATCTTATCTTTCGCGGACTTAGCCCAACTTTAACTTTTCTTGGCTTTCTCACTGAAATCATTAACTTACTGATAATTTGAATCTACTTAGTGACCAAAAAATGCTAGATTTCTTGGCTAATTGCAAGAGTAAACATTTAAAACACATTCTTGAACTTAGCTTAAAAGATGCTCAAACTAGTCTTTTTTTTTTCTTGAATTAATATCAAGATTTTCAAGAAAACTTAATAAATATAAACCTTGATCACAAATGAATGAAAACTTGATAACAACTCTCTAATTGGATCATATAGGGACCAAGAATTGTAATATTCATCAAGAATCTACGCATTCGTAAAGAAACTTTACTAAAAATTCCACATACTTTTTCATGAATATGATCTCAACCAAGCTTGAACTTCTGGAATGAAAACTAGATTAAAGTTTTTAGAATATTCTAAAAATAATATTTTTAGGGTGACTTACATACTTGAGAAAGGATTCTTGAACAATTGAAGAAATTTTCTTGGAGGTTCTATCCGTTCTTGATCTTACGCTTGAATTTTCTAGGGAGAGTTTCTTGCTTGAACGTATGAATAAAGAACATAATGTTTTCTAAACTTAAATCGTATTAAAATTGACTTAGTTTAGGATATGGGGTGTGAAAAAGTCGAATTTGCCCTTTCCCATTAAAAGAACAAAACTGCCACATTTTTATACTAGTAAGTGACGCGCACTAGTGTTATTTCGCGAATTTCAATTTTTCATCAAATTTTTGGAAAACACTAAGTGTAGCTCCGCCTTCTCTTCGCTTCGCGGAGAGGACACGGACCCTCACTGTGTCTAAATTTTTTTTGGAAAAAATAATTCACATTTTTTGAGTTTTTATCGAGTCGAGACCATTTTTCAACTCAATTTTCTGCACCAATTGCAAATCTGATCTCGGATTCGCAAATTGAGCAAAGGAAGATACGCTATGCGCAAGATCAAGTCTAGGGGTATTTTCATCATTTCACGGGGGTGTTACAATATTGAAATCATTCGTCCTTGAATGATAAAGATACGTACAACTAACTCAAAACACATGATTCTCGAGCTTAACAAACCTAATTCTTTGAGGTGAAATATCAAAGTTACCTTCAACTTCCTCATGTAGGCCAACGAACAAGTATGGATACTTGGGCTTCATGCTGCTTCTGCTTCCCATGTGGCTTCTTCCACGAATTGGTTCCTCCACATAACCTTCACTGAAGCAATCTCCTTGGTCCTCAATTTACGAACTTGTCGTCTAATATTTGCACCAGAATCTCCTCATAAGATAAGTTGTCCTTGACCCCAATACTTTCAATTGGGACAACTAGAGAAGGATCTCCCAAACACTTCTTAAGCATGGAAATATGAAACACCGGATGTATAACACTTAACTCTGCTGGTAACTCTAACTCGTAAGCAATGCAGCCCACTCTTCTCAGAATCTGATATGAGCCAATATATCATGGGCTGAGCTTCCCTTTCTTCCCGAATGTCATCACTTCTTTCATTGAAGATACCTTCAAGTACACCCAATCGCCTATCTCAAACTCCAAATCTCTTCTTCTAACATCTGTATAAGACTTTTGTCTACTCTGAGTTGTCTTGAGCTGCTCCTGGATAACTTTCACTTTTTCAATAGCCTGATGGACTAGATCTGGTCCTATCAGTCCTGCCTCACCAACTTCAAACAATCCTATGGGTAATCTACAGTTTCTTCCATAAAGAACGTCATATGGTGCCATCATCTGTACGCTGACCTAAAAACTATTATTATAAGGGAACTCAATCAAAGGTAAATGATCATCCCAATTACTTTTAAAGTCTATCAACATATCTTCCAAGGTCTATATAGTTCATTCCGCTTGCCCGTCTGTCTGTGGATGGAAGGTTGTACTAAGATTCACCTTTGTCCCAAGCCCTTTCTAAAAGGACTTCCAAAACTGCATAGTGAACTTGGCTCCTCTGTCTGAGATAATGGATATAGGGGCCCTGTGCAGCCTAACAATCTCCTTAAATAGAGTCTGTCATAGTTCTTAGCTGTATCAGTCGTCTTGACAGGTAGGAAGTGAGCTAACTTGGTCATTCTGTCTACTATGACCCATATCGAATCATGTTGTCTACGAGATCTAGGTAAGCTTGTTATGAAGTCCAGATTAATCATCTCCCATTTCCATTTTGGAATCTCTATGTTCTGGGTTACACCACAAGGCCTTTGGTGCTCAACCTTAACTTGCTGGCAGTTTGGGCATCTAGATACGAACTCCGCAATGTCCTTCTTCATACCACCCCACCAATAGACTTCTCGCAAGTCTCTATACATCTTTGTTGCACCAGGGTGGATAGAGTATCTGGCGTTATGAGCCTCAACCAATATTCTATCTCTAAGGCCATCAACATTTAACACACACAACCTGCCTTAGTATCTCAGGACACCATCTTCCCTTTTTGAGAACACTAATACCTTTTGCTTCTGAACATCTTCTTTCAATTGGAGAAAGATGGGATCCTTGTCTTGCTTTTCTTTCACTTCTACCACTAAGGATGACTCTGACCCATTTCTGATAATGGCCCCGCCTTCGTTAGAATCTTCACTTGGAACCCCCAAACGGGTTATTCTGTGGACCTCCTTAGCTAACTCTTTCTTTTCAGCCTCAACATGGGTTGTGCTCCCCATGGTCACCCTGCTAAGAGCATCAACAACCATATTAGCTTTATCTGGATGATAGAGGATACTCATATCATAGTCTTTCAGCAGCTCAAACCATCTCCTCTGTCTCAAATTCAGCTCCTTCTGGCCAAACACATACTGCAAACTCTTGTGGTCTGTGAATACATCCACGTGCCCACCATAAAGATAGTGTTTTCAGATCTTCAAAGAAAACACCACCACAAGAAGCTCAAGATTATGAGTTGGGTAGTTCTTCTCATGAATCTTAAGCTGTTTGGAGGCATATGCTATCACCTTGCCTCTCTACATTAATACACAACCTCAGCCAAATCTGGAAGCATCACAAGATACTACAAAATCATCAACTCCATCTGGTAGGGATAAGACTGGGGCTGTAGTCAGCCTAGTCTTTAGCTCTTGAAAAGCTCTTCTCATAAGCTTCTGACTATTCAAAGTTGGTCTTCTTCTGAGTTAGCTTGGTTAAGGGAGCTGAAATGGAAGAAAACCCCTCTACAAACCATTTGTAGTACCTCGCCAAGCCTAAGAAACTCCTTATCTCTGTGGGAGTTGTGGGCCTTGTCCAATTATTCACTGCTTCAGTCTTTTGGGAGTCAACCTGGATACCCTCACCATACACAATGTGCCTGAGAAATGCCATAGACTCCAACTAGAACTCACACTTAGAAAACTTGGCATATAGTTGCTGATCCTTAAGGGCCTAAAGGATAACTCTAAGATGGTCTGCATGCTCCTCCCTACTATAGGAGTAAATCAGAATATCATCTATGAATACAATAACAAACATATCTAGGTACGACCTCAATACCCTATTCATAAGGTCCATGAAAGTTGTAGGTGTATTTGTCAGCCCGAAGTATATAACCAGAAACTCATAATGACCATATCGGATTTTGAAAGATGTCTTAGGAATGTCTTTCTCTCTAGCTTTAAGCTGATGATACCCAGATCTAAGATCTATCTTGGAAAAACAGGTAGCACCCTGATGTTGGTCAAATAAGTTATCAATTCTGGGAAGAGGATACTTGTTCTTAATAGTGATCTTGTTCAACTGTCGATAATCTATGCACATCCGAAGAGAACCGTCCTTTTTACGCACAAAAAGAACTGGAGCACCCCAATGTGTCACGCTTGGTTTAATGAAACCCTTATCTAAACGATCTTTCAGCTCCAACTTTAACTCTTTTAGCTCTAAAGTAGCCATTAGGTATGGAGGAATAGATATGGGTTGAGTATCTGGAAGAGTGTCTATCCCAAAGTTTCTCTCTCTATCAGGAGGGACTTCAGGAAGATCCTCGGGAAAGACTTCTGGGAACTCATTCACAACTAGAACAGACTGAAGAGATGGTGCCTCGATACGAAAATCCTAAACTCTGACTAAGTGATATATACACCCCTTGGAGATTAACTTTCTAGCTTTGAGATAAGAGGCAAACTGGCTTTTAGGAACGACTGAGATACCCCTCCACTCTAAGACTGGTTCGTTAGGAAACTGAAATTTGACTACTCTGGTTCTGCAATCTATGGAAGCATACCCAGCATAAAGCCAGTCCATGCCTAGGATGACGTCAAACTCTACCATATCTAGCTCCACCAAATCATCTACAATAGTCTTATGACAAACAGAAACTACACAACCCCTATAGATCCTTTGGGCTAAAATTGACTCTCCAGTAGGAGTAGAAAAACTGAAAGGATCAAGAAGACATTCTGGGTTGACCCCAAACTTCACAACTACATATGGAGTTACAAAACACAATGTGGCTCTTGGGTCTAATAATGCATAGACATCATGAGTAAAGATTTTGAGCATACCCATAACAACATCTGGTGAGTTCTCCTGCTCCTGTCTGGTGTCCATGGCATACAAGCGGTTGGTGGCCCCGCTTGTCCCTGCTGCAGTATCGTTGTGAGGTGGCTTACTCTGCGGTGCTGAAGAGACTGTCTGCGATTTGGTGTCCCTCATGTTCTGCTTTCCCATAGGATAATCCTTCAAGAAATGTCCCACGTGACCACACCTGAAGCAATCATTTGTGCCCATAAGGCACTCTCCGGGGTAAGATCTACCACAATTACCACAAGTAGGATAGCGGTTTGATCCTAGAGACACATTACCCTGTGACTGGCTACCCGAAAATCTGCGGTGCTGTGATCCCTGCTTGTTTCTGACCCTTGGTGCAGGTGCACTAGCGGATGAAGGTGCTGATCCGGTTGTCTTAGGCTGGAAGGATGAGTGACCTCCACCTCCAGTCCCTCTCTTGCCTTACTCTTGGCCTGATGTCTTGGCCCTCTTACTCCAAAACTCTTCCTTGTCCTGCATCTTCTCCTCCTTTACTTGTTGCACATATGTCATTAACCGAGATATATCTATATCTCCAATCAACATCACATTCCTGCCCTCTTTTTTAGTCATTCGAGAGAGCTCGGACATGAAGAGATCCATCCTAGTCCTCATATCTGTCACCATAGTTGAAGAGTAACGGGATAGTCGAGTAAACTTGAGGTTGTACTCCCGTACACTCATATTTACTTGCTTCAAGTTCAGAAACTCTCTTACCTTAGCCTGCTTCATCTCTCTGGGAAAGTATTGTCCTAGAAAGGCCTCTTCAAACACTAAGTAATTGCTGGCGCCCTTTCTGCCTTACTCCCTTTCCACTGGTCAAACCAGAGTCTAGCTACCCCATTGAGCTGGTAGCAACCAACTCAACCCACTCAGTATCATCTATCCGCATCAGCTGGAACATCTTCTGAAGCTCTTCAATGAAGTTCTCAGGATCCTCTTTCACATTGGACCCCGTGAACTTTGGTGGGTTCATCATCAGGAACTCACAAACTCTGGCAGTATCTACCCCATCATTACTGCCATCTCCCTGACGACCTCCCTAGTTAGTGACTGCCTGAGCCAAAGTCTGAATGGCTTGATGAAGTTCAGCATTAGAAATGTCTACCTGTTGTGGCTATTCCACAGGCACAGCCGTGCCTCTGAATTCCTCAGGAATTCTGCCAGGCTGGTTTACATTCCTTCTGGCTGGGCGTCCTCTGCCCCTGACTTGTCTGTTAGCTCTGCGGGGAGGCATGATATGAAAAACATGACGTGAACACACGAGTTAGAAGGGATTTCATAGAGATATACTCTGAGGCACGACAGGGAATAACAAGAAAATGATGATACTTCCTAATGTCCCGTAGCCTCCCTATTATGGATGTGGTGCGCTTCACACCCACAATACGGACTCTACTAGACACGGTTCCGTAGACTCTCTAGGAAGCTTGAAATCTGGCTCTGATACCAACTTTGTCACGCCTCAAGCCTACACTCCGGACGTGATCGGCACTCGAAAATCATTTTTGGTCCCAAGCGAACCACTTGGCCTGGCTATTTACTCAGCGGAAAACTTATACAGTGGAAAAAGAGCTATTAAAGCGTCAAACTAACTTATGAATAGACTGAATAACTGAATGCAAAGTCATAAATACTGTCTGAACAACTGGGACTAAAATATTGACTCATAGTCCATGGAACCTCTACTACAACTGTCTGAAAGGACTATTGGGACAGGCTCCAAGTAGCTGAAACAAAGGAAGTAAAGGCTGAAATAAAATAACATAAACTATGGGCCTCGGGCTGAGAAGAGGCCTCACCAAGAGTCGGAAAGCTGGCAGGTTCTCAACGAAGCGACGACTGAGGAACTCTGTCACCTATGTCTGCATCATAAAATAATGCATGTTCTAAGGACGTCAGTATGTAGAATGTACGGTATATAAGATGGCTAAAACATTTAAATCCAAATAGCATAATATATCTTTAAAGGCTTACTCATATTTCATAAAGGAACTGACAGTAATCATAAAGACTTGTATGCTGAAAGCAAGATGCTGAAAATATATGCTGAAACTGATAAGTAAAACATAGTCTCTTAGCTTGGGGAGTTTCTCTAATTAACAACCACCACTATGAGATCTATGATGATACAACATTTGGCCCACGCTGCCAGAGCCGTTCCATACTTTGTTGAGGTGGGGCACGAATAACTAGGGGAGTGGATCTATCTTAAAACTGGGCCATCTCAGTGGCTAATGAGGAAGCTATTGTAGTACAATTCTTATCCTATGCTGGCTAAATAGTTTATAAGTTCGAGTAATTTATTCTACTCTCACTCATATCGATGCTCAATACTACTCCCAAAATGTTTTATATAGCTCATAACTTTTAAAGAATGAATTCTTGAAATCTTATCTTTCGGGGACTTAGCCTAACTTTAACTTTTCTTGGCTTTCTTACTGAAATCTTTAACTTACTGTTAATTTGAATCAGCTCAGTGACCAAAATATGCTAGATTTCTTGGCTAATTGCAAGAGTAAACATTTAAAACATATTCTTGAACTTAGCTTAAAAGATGCTCAAACTAGTCTTTTTCTTTTCTTGAATTAATACCAAGATTTTCAAGAAAACTCAATATATATAAACCTTGATCACAAATGAATACAAACTTGATAACAACTCTCTAGTTGGATCATATAGGGACCAAGAATTGTAATATTCATCAAGAATCTACGCATTCATAAAGAAACTTTACTTAAAATTCCACATACTTTTTCATGAATATGATCTCAACCAAGCTTGAATTTTTGGAATGAAAACTAGATTAAAGTCTCTAAAATATTCTGAAAATAATCTTTTTAGGGTGACCTTACATACATGAGAAAGGATTCTTGAAGAATTAAAGAAATTTTCTTGGAGGTTCTACATGTACTTAATCTTGCGCTTGAATTTTCTAGGGAGGGTTTCTTGCTTGAACGTATGAATGAAGAAATAATATTTTATGAACTTAAATCATATTAAAACTGACTTAGTTTAGAATATGGAGTATGGAAAAAGTCAAATTTGCCCTTCCCCATTAAAGGAACGAAACTTCCCCATTTTTACACTAATGCGCGTTGCGCACTAGTGTTATTTAGTGAATTTTTAACTTTTCGTCAAATTTTTGGAAAACACTTAGTGTAGCTCCGCGTTCTCTCCGCGTCGCTGAGAGGACGCGAACCCTCACTGTGTAACTCCACGTCGCGGAGAGGATGCGAACCCTCACTGTTTCTGAAACTTTTTTTGGAAAAAATAATTCGCGTTTTTCTAGTTTTGTCGAGTCGAGATCAATTTTTGACTCGATTTTTTGCACTGATCGCAAATCCAATCTCGGATTTGCAAACGGAGCAAGAGAAGATATGCTACGCGCAAGGTCAAGTCTAGAGGTATTTTTGTCATTTCATGGGAGTGTTACAAAATTAAAAAATACCTACAAGATCATTACAGAAAAATCAAATTGCATGTGCTAAATAAATTTCTATATATAATAATATAAATAATGTATAAGCCATAAAGCCCAATCGGCAAAATCCAACCCAATTTTGGGTTACCCAAATATATTTCTCAAGGTCCAAATGAATACAATCCAAACATATTTTTTAATACTATACATTACTTTATTAAAAATTCTTATTCCCTAATTCCCAAAAAATGCCAATAAAGAAGGTCGAAGAACAGAAGATGTGTGAAGTGCGACGTTGTCAATATTGAAGCCCGGCGTTGTCATTATTCTCACTTTTCTCTAATCTACCAACTATCGTGTTTCACTGGATGTCGGTTTGCGATTTTCAGTTTGTTCGTTTCATCACAAGGTATATCATGCGAAAAGTTAAATTTTAAATATTGTCAGAAAAAGAAAGAGACGTCTATGCCCTTTAATTTTAGCTGTACATAAGCATACACTTGTATTTATATAATATTCAATAAATTGACACATAAAAAATTGCCTTTTATATAATAATATACATGGCCATTCGTACTTTATGATATTATAATGCTAAATAGAACGCATCATGTATGTGTCTATTTATTTAGTTTTATACAAATTACTTCATCAGTCCATCTTTACTTGTACACTTTGACTTGCTATAGGGATTAACAAGTAGTAAATAATGGGAGGTTAAATTACCATTTGAATGTAATAAATATAATGGACTTAAAAAATGTAACAGATAAATGACTAATATTAATAATAAGAGTAAATTAAGAATTGAATATAAAATTATTTTTTAATTTCATAAAGTAAATAAGTATAATTACACATCTATTTTACTTTATTATCTAGTAGAGTGGACCATAAAGATGGAATGAACAAGTATTTGTGTCATACAATATTGGAGGGCATAAAAAATTGTGTCACTAATTTGGACGGGAGAGAGCTGCAACTTCAATTTGATGGACGTTGCAAGTTCGAACCTCAGTAGCAATATTTCCATTTACCTTCATTTTTACATACCAACAACTATGGGACCCACTTACAACAATTAATTATTTAACCAAAAATTCAATTGATCTCAAAAGTTTATATGCAAAACATAAATTAGAACAAAATAAATAACATATATCACTTAAGATTGACATAAAATATACTATAAGTAGCAATATTTGTAACTTAATTTTTTTTTGAAAAAAATGTATCAGTGTCGCATAAATCAAGATAATAAAAAAATATATACGGGCCCGTGCTTGATTAACGTTTTAACCTAATTAAATATTATCTTCATTTTAATTAATTGTTCCTATTTAATTTGACAAAAAATTAACTATATATGCCTATACAATGAGAGCTAAATACCCAAAATTGTAACAAATAGTCAAAGGTCAGCCGAATGACTACTTTTTATAATTAAAAAAGTACACTATTTTTTGTTTTTGTATAAATAATTTTTTCTTAGTGACTTGTGGTGTAATTATTTCTTATTTTATTCTAAAAAAGTACTTTTTCCGTCTTAAATTAATTAAATTTTTGAAACTTTTTTCAATGTTCAAAATAGTTGAATTGTTTGAAGTTCAAAAAAAATGTTTGAAATTTTTTTCATGTTTGCCCTTTTATTAATTGCAGTTCTATATTTTCTACAAGATAAATTACACACATATTTATAATTTTATAAAGGATAAAAATAAAAATTATAGTATAAATTTTATAATACTTTTCTTAAAAATTATAGTATAAATTTTATAATACTTTTAGGAAAGAAAAATTTAAAGCATTTGCAACAGGGGGCCCTTTTTGATTTACGAGACTGTCGTCTTCAGCTACTCGTCGGACGACAATCGGGCTCTTCAGCTGTTCCAGACCGCCGCCGTCAATCGCCACCTGAAACTTCCAATTGTTCATCCTACACACCGCCGGAAAATACTAGAAAATCTCTCTCTCTTGGCCATTTTTAGCACTCATGGGTGAACAGACCCAAGTACAAACAAAAACCGAAATTCAAACTCCACCCCAACCCCAATCTTTACCCAATTCTGATTCCAATCTTGTATCGGACTCTCCAGTTGAGCTTCCCCCAAACCCCTCTAACCCTTCCAAAATCCCAATTCGGCCACAGAAAATCCGAAAACTCTCGTCCACCCCATCCTCCAATGGGCAAACCAAGGAAACCACCGTACCATCAGCCTCTACTGTGACCAGCGGAGCGATTACCACAGCAACAACGGCAACCTCCAAGAATCGCCGGAAGAGTGCACCGAAATCATCAAGGGTCTTGCCCCAAATCATCAAACCCTTATCGGCTGAAGGGGAGATTGATAATGCACTCAGGCATCTCCGTTCTGTTGACCCTCTTCTTGTTTCTTTAATAGATACACTTCCTTCCCCACAGTTTGAGTTGCACCATTCTGCGTTTTTAGCCCTTAGCAAGAGCATTCTCTATCAGCAACTAGCCTACAAAGCAGGCACTTCAATCTACACTCGCTTTGTGTCCCTTTGTGGAGGAGAGGACGCTGTTTGCCCTGACGTGGTCCTTTCCCTTTCTGCTCAACAGCTCAAGCAAGTAGGAATCTCAGGGCGAAAGGCTAGTTATCTCCATGACTTAGCAAACAAGTATAAAAGTGGGATTTTGTCTGATGAAACTCTTGTAAAGATGGATGATAGGTCATTATTTACCATGCTTTCAATGGTGAAGGGTATTGGTTCTTGGTCAGTGCACATGTTCATGATCTTTTCACTTCATAGACCAGATGTTTTGCCTGTTAGTGACTTGGGTGTCAGGAAAGGTGTGCAATTGCTGCATGGATTGGAGGAACTGCCTAGACCATCGCAGATGGAGCAATTATGTGACAAATGGAAGCCATATAGATCCGCAGGGGCTTGGTATATGTGGCGGTTAGTGGAAGGGAAAGGGACTCCAACGACTGCAGCAGCACCAATTGATGGTGGTAATGTGCAGACGTTGCATCAAATTCAGACAGAAGAGGAGACACAGCAACATCAACTGCAACTTCTTGATCCAATTAATGGCATCGAAAATCTTGGGTACCTGACCTTTCTTTATGAACTAATAGTTGCTTCTATATTATATTCTGCAGTAGCATGGTTGTTAATCCTGTCATCATCTTGGTTATTGAACTTTAGTTGCCTTCCTGTGTTCTTTAAATTTGAATGCTTTTCCAGTCCATCTATTGCTCATTAGATATTTTTCTGATTAATAAAGGCACTCTCATTTTCACAACACACAAGTATAAATTAATTCCTTTCCTACTTGAATTAAAAAGTTGAACTTAAGCATGCCCCACCTTAAACGGAATAGAGCAAGAACCTATCCAATACTGGAGATTGTTTGGTTTGTTGAACAATTTATACTTGAATTGTAATGTGGGGATTATAGTACATGATTAAATAATAACAGTCAATCTCCTTCAAGTACAATTTGGCATACTGCAACGCGGAGTCAGTCGTCTTTCTGGTAAGAAATGTGCATACTTGATAAGTCAGTCTACAATCACCCAAATTGAGTTGTGCTTTAGATGGTTGCGGGGTAATCCAACCACAACTGCTGATGTTTTGCATGGATATTGCACATTCACTGCCTCTTTAGTTAACTACCTGCGCACATTTTAAGTGATATCTTCTCTTTTTTTATGATAATTTTGTTGTGGGTGGAAATTCCCAGCCGTTGCTTCCTTAAATATATTCACCATTTTCTGATCATGGTGTCACAAAGAAACAGTTAAAATTTGTTATGCTTGCTTGCAGGATAGGTTTACATAGACTATCAAAATATTACAACTGTAATCAAACAGCTTGTCATATGACCAAAGATGTAAAGCATTTCTTAGACTTCTTAAATGGTTGTAATTAGGAAACTGTTGCATTTTTGTCATTACTGACTCTTTGAAACTAAGAACACATAGCAATTAAATTGCAACAATTTAATTTTATTGATTGCCAACTGACTTGAAGTACACCCGGAA
>JAOTQR010000045.1:8834849-8845765 GCA_025774065.1 Solanum ossicruentum | reverse complement strand
CCAACTGCTACTATGTAAGCTATTCATTCCACTATTATAAGACAAACAAGCGTAATGAATTAGAAGGTAAGATTTTCAGATAGTGTTAAATGTCGAAGCGTTTGACTCACACAAGCCCTTAATTTTACGATGCATGTAGATTTATGAAATGTTGTGTGGAGGTGTTATATGGTTGCCTATTGTTATTACTCTTGAATTGTTATTCAGTAGCTGCACTATATTGACATAAATGTCCAACTCTGTCTTTTTCATTTTTTTTTGGGTCTAAACCAAAACAAACCTTTTCGTTTTCCCATTGAAGTTTCTAGTTGTTTGGTAAGTGGAGAACCCAATTTAGGCTGTCTTAAATCGGTGTAGAACCTAATAGCACACATTTGTCACATATGTTCTGTAATAGCTTTGCTAGCCAAATCAAAGTTATTATAACTTCAATCAACCTAATCCCTCAGGATACAACAGTATATATGTTAACAGACAATTTCTTGAATCTTTTTGCTGGTGGATTTGGCGATGAGCTCTATTAATTCTGCATAAAGGAGGAAGATTTAGTAGTTTGGCCAACATAACTAGCCCAACTGAACTTTGAGTTTATTTTAGATCTGCCTACCAGGCAAGTGCCTAAATTGAGCAGAATGGATATAAGCTGATGCATATAGTCGACCTCGACTAATTTAGATTTGAGGAATAGTTAGTTGATGTATAGCTAATGTGCAGCGGATTTGATAGGTTAGTTGATGTGGGACGTAACTAATAATGGTTTGATGTTACTTGTACACAAATACCTCTGGGGGCAGCGTATTACTGGAGCCTGACATTCTTGCTGTACTTGTTGGTGAGAGGAGGGGAAAACATAGATTTCAGTTGGCTAAATCATAGAGAACATCGTGCAAGAATTAGAGTGGATCAGTGATGAAGGGATTTAGTCAATGTTCGTGAGGCAAAAACCTTGGGGTTCCATCTGTCAATGAGGTAAAAGTCCTAGGTCAAGGATCCTAAATGCTTTTCTGGTGCCTTGTGAGGGGATAAGTTTCTACAATTCATAAATTTTATGAGAGACATGCTCATAGCCCTATGTATTATGGTTTCACTGTTGGGTTATTTACAACAAGTTCGTGGCCACTAGAAATTGCCTAATTTATATAACACCATTATCTAAAGGAAAAGGATTTCTGAAAGGACTTAAAGCTTCTAATAGGGCCGGTGACAATATGGAGATCACTCATTTCCTTGGTGCACATTATTCTCTGGTCGTTTTTGATGCTAAAGCAAATCAACTTAAACACCTAAGGCTTATTCCAATGATCTTTGAAGCCGTCTCTGGGGTTCCTGTTATGTGGAGAAAGAGTATGCCATTCCCAGTTAAAGAGATCGTTAATATTCAGGTTCTAACAGCAACTTTGTGCTGGAAGGTGGATCACTACCAACTACTTACCCGGGTTTTCCCTTGGGCTCCAAAGATAAAGCTCATAAAATCTGGAATAGGGTACTTGAAAGATGCGAAAAGATATTAGCTATCTGGAAGAGCCAGTATTTATCTATGGGATGAAGAGTGATATTAGTGAACAGTGTACTTAATGCGCTTCCTACCTATGTCATGTCTTTGGTCCTTTTACCTTGCAAACTGAGGAAATAATTGTTGAACTTCATATGGCAAGGAAATAAAGACAATAAAGCTATCCATTTGATTACTTGGAACACACTTATCACAAGTAGTAAAAAGTAAGGAGGTTTGTTCATCAAGAATCTCAAGGCACACAACTAAAGCTTTATGAAATAGCTATGGAGGTATAACCTGGAGAATAATGCCTTGTGGAGAAGGTTCATTTGTGACAAATTTGATCAGGATGGACATTGGTGCTCAAGAATTGCCAACAGTCCTTGTGGGTTTGAGGAGTGGATTGTAGCAGACTACTGGAATTCCTTGTCTGCTTATACCACTATAAAGGGGTGGGGGTGGGTGGGTAGAAGGGAGAACTTTCTTGAAGTGATAACTGCTTAAGACATGATTCTCTTGATCTGTTTCCAGAGTATTTTAGCATTGCATCACTACCTGAAGCAAAATCAGAAGCAGTTTGGGGATATCAAGGATGGAATATTACTTTCGAAAGATTCTTGAAAGATTAGGAATTTGAGAGAGCTCTTGATTTCATCCAGACTTTTGGAGAAGACTTTTCAAGGTCTCAAAGAGGCAGAAAAGACTTCCAATGTTAAATATTCTTACCTCTTGATACATCTCTGCCTAGCACTCACAATTTGAACCCCTTACAAGATGATATCAAGGTAAAAGGGCTGTCACAGGTAAAGGATGAAGATCAGTTTTACAATTAACAATCAAAGCCCATTTGGCCATTTCTGTAATAAGCATTACTAGCTACTATGACTGTGTGCACGGTTTTTGGTTAATGACTTAATTCTCCATAGTCTTGCTCTTAATGAATGAGTATGATACTCCTTTCCCTTTTATACTATCTTGTTCATAATTGGCTTGTTCTATTTTGCTTTCGCATTTGAGTTCGTATCATCTTGGTATCAAAGTCTGGATTGATGTTTGTTCTGACACACGCTGTGTAAGTATTTGATTTTTATCAAAAAATCAGAATCGTTCCAAAAAATAGAAACTCTGTTTATTCTTTTCCGTTCATATTGCAATTCACTGTTTGAGTTTAAAACAAATATGAATATCGAAATTCATCTTGTTATTCACTATTTCTGTTTGTGCTTCACCACTGATACCTGAAATTTGCTAATCTGAGAAAGTTTGGGTGATTCAAAGACCAAATCTGGACTTAATTACTGTCTTTGAAATCTGCAATTCACCATTGACGATGGGTTCAGAGCTTTTCAAATCTGAAAATTCTTTGAAAATATTGGTCCAATTCGAATGGATGTCATCTAAGGCAGTTGGAAGTTGATTTTTGAGTTTGAAATTGAGGTTTGGAGTCGATTGAAGCTTGTTTGAACTGGCTTCGGTCGAAAATTATCTACCACTGACTTGGCAAAGAAGATCAACTAGGTTCAATTGATTTTGTTAAGGTTCTATCAAATTGCTTGCCTGGACTTAGTTCCTATGCTTGTAAGGAGCTCCTGATTCGCTTATGAGTTCATTTGGATTAGACTTGGGTAAAAATTGAATCCGCCATGGTTGGCTGAGAGAGCTTTGAATGGAAGCTTTTGAGTTTAAAATTTTGTGTGCTGATTGAGTTGGAAAACTGATTGTATTGTGTTTGAAAGCTTGAAACTCTAGCTAAAATTAGGAAGAAATTGTAGCAAAATACATGGAACTCCATTGAAACTCTGATGAAGCTTAAAGGTGAAATTTCAAATTGCTTTATCCAAGATTTGTTGTTGTTCTCGCAGGAACGTATATTGGAGTGTGTTCCTAATAATATTGTGGACTGATTCCTCGAACATGACAATTAAGAACAAAATAGGATAAACGCCCGAAATAAGATTTGGGAGAAACAAAAATTAGGATAATCAATCCAAGTGAAAAGAGATTGAATCACTAATTGGTTCCATGACAAGGGAAATCTAAATTAGGTTCATTGAAGAGATAAAAGGGATATTCCTTATCAGTGCTAGTGAGGGTAGTGAGGCGCAGGTTTGTTGCTTTTCAAGGCTGAAGCGACATGAAGTGCAAAAACAAGTGTTTCTCAGTTGAAAGCGAGAAGTGCTGGCAGTGTACGCTTTGTTTATAATTTTAAAAGCTGTACTCCTTTTAGAAGAAAAAGTCGCTGACGTGTAGTCCAGAATTTGTGAATGTTTGCTGAGGAATCAGAGGAGTATTTTGCTCTCGAGACATGAATCTTTTGGCACCGAGATTCTCTGTCCAAATGTTAAACCTGTCTGCTTAGCTCTTGGCTGTCCCTATGCTACATGAATGAGCATGTAGTCAATTAGATCCCTGTTGGGTTAATATAATTCTTTTGATTTGTGCCACCTTTTTTTTTTCAAACTATTTATAATTTGCCTAGTTTTGTGCTGCTACTTCTGGTATTTGGTATATTAGCATTTTCTTTTTCGAGCTGTTTTTCCTCTTTTTCCAATTTTATACACTGAAGCAATGTTTTTTTCTATAAGATCCTTTTTGGTTGAAGAAAAGGTGGCCCGAATTGAGAAAGGAATATAGTCTTTACTAATACAGCATCTGCAATAGGTGTGAGAATGAGATGCAGTTAATGACTAGAAGTTTCTTCGTTGCGCTTTATTTACTTGTTTTTGTTCATTTTAGTTTATGTTTTAGGTTTTAGGATAACATACCAGTATATTGATCTTTGCATGGTTCAACATTTTTGTTTCAGGGGTTGCATTTGGAGCCAATGATCGCAGTGTTGAGTGAGATATTGATTAAACTATTTTCTTAGGCTGGAAAAGAATTCAAACAGAAGAGGAAACTCCTAAGATCCTGTGCACCATTATCCTCTAGCATGTGTCAGTATCAAACTTATGTTGCAGAAATTGTGAAGTTGTAATAGCTAGCAATTATGCTTCTTGGGTTAGATGGCAAGACCCCCATTTGTTTGATTGATGTGGGGATTTGCACTTTTAATTCCCCCTTCAATTTTGCATGCCCCTTTTATAAGTGTAAAAAAGCTTCCAACTGTGTGAGTGATTTTTAGCAATCGCAATGTACCATAAATAAATGTTAGTACTATAATAGAGTTAGAGACAGCGTATTTGTTTCTCTCCTTTTACTCTTGCTTTTGCGGTATTTGAGATGTATGTCGTTTTATTATATGCAGGTTTTAGACTCCTGGGTTTACCATCCCCGTAGGTAAATACAAGATACAGGTTGGACTTCGACAAACCCTTCAGTCCCTCATATTTGATATGAAAAACAAATTGCCCCCTCTTTAACTAGTTTTCGGTACGGATAAAATTCTATTGGAAGTGTCATCTCTAGAATAGACTTTATAGGCTAGAGCTCTATTGTGAATACGAGATTAAAAAAAAAACAATTAGCGTGGAAAATATATAAATTAATGAATTGAGCGACATAATATGAAGGAAGGAATGTTCTCTTGGCATTTCTCGGCTATTGGTGATGGGAATAAAAAGCTTCATATTTAGCTATGATATTATTTCTTTATATGCATGATATGATATTGCGAAAAAAATTTGTGTGGTAAACAAAAGGAAGGAATGTTCTCTTGGCATAGGAGATTACAAGTGATATCAATAGGAGAAAGAAGAATCATTATGTGGTGGTCAAACTACACATGACAGAGGCATATTCCCTGTTCTATTTGATCAAAGTATTGAGGAAGCTTGATTTTTACAAAGTCATTATTGATATGATGTGGAGATTAATTTCTAATAACTAGTACTTAGTGTTAGTGAATGGTAAATCCTATGTTTTTTTCAGTCTTCTAGGGGAGTTAAGTAAGGATATCCTTTATCTTCAACTTCATTTATCATTGCGGCTACGGGTGTTCATGGACAGAGTTAGTTTGGTTTTTTTAAATATCAAATCAAATTATTTATGTCGGGTTTTTAAATATAAAAATCAAACCAAACCAATAAAATTCGGGTTTTTCAACCTCAGTTTTTTCTGATTTTTCGGGTTTTCGGGTTTTTTCAAATTTTTCGGATTTTTAGACTTTTTTTTTCTTCGAAATTTTCGTGTTTTTGAGTTCTTTTCTAATTTTTTGATAAAAGTATTTATAAAAACATATAATTAACTTATAATTCAAATATTTCTTTAGTCATACTAAAATAAGAATATCTAAGATTTTTTAAAGAAAAATTCAAAATATGATATTAATGAAAATAATAATGAGATCGCATAAATAAATATTACAAATAAATAAGTCATAATGAAGATGGTCATAATTTTAAAGTACCAAATTATACTAAAATAAATCATAATGAAAATATAATAACTTTAAAGTATTAATTCATGCTAAATAAGTGTAATGAGACTTATTAATTATATGAGCAAACATTAAAGAAAAACTAAAATTAGTTTATGTATTTTAATTATCTAACCCAATGTAAAGCTAAAGAAAAATATTCATTATTATTGTCATTCTTAGTGTTGGATTAATTTTTTTTTTACAAGTATTAGAATTGATTTGAGTTTTGATTTGAGCTTTTCAGTTACTAGTATGGAAAACTTACCTAAATATACCATATTTAAAAATTATTTACCATTTATAGGCATATAAACTAATCTTAATGCATGTATAATTCACTTTAAATATATAATTTAGATTTTTTTAATCAAAATGAGTGTAATACATTTACAATACATCTATATTGCATATAAATTCATTATAATACATAGTATAATGTCACGACCCAAAATTTGGGCGTAATGACACTTGCTAAATCCCACCAGAACAAGTCACCCTTAACTCAAAAGGATAATAAACATAATGTGCGGAAGTAATTTAACTAGAGTAGATAACTAAAATTGAGAAAATTCCATTAACTTAAATACCACCCAAGGATTGGTTGTCACGCGTACAAGCCACTAACAATACAGAAAATCAAAGAAATACAAGTCCACGTTATCCTTCCTCTCGAATAGAACAAGTACAAAAGAAATAGGAACAAGAGAGTCAGTCACATGACAACAGCTACCTCTCTATGTCTCCTGCGAATCTTCGGCGGATCAAAGAAATACTATTGGCTGTCGGGTTCACAACCTACACAAGTGTAGAATCAAGGGGTGAGTACCAAATACCACGCGATACCCATCAAGTCAACTAACAAAACAAAACAAGTCTAATAGAATACACAAACTCTTTTCGTCCCAATCGATCTCCACAACTATAACCTGCACAGAAAGTTATTCCGACCCAACAATACATAGTACATAATAAAGATGGTATTCATCATATTACAATTCTAAAGCACAAGCTAAAAGTGATAGCAAAATCAATCATAAGGATAACACCATGTTATGCAATAGTATGCAAGGGTGAAATGCAATGCATTATGCAATAACTGCTGGCAAAGACCTCAGCATCACAATATCATCATAAATTCACCGGCATGTTACCTCGGCATCACAATATCATCATAAATTCGCCGGCATGTTACCTCGGCATCACAAAATCTCGACAGGTAAAGACCTCGGTCCCAATATTATTTTTCTTTTCATGTCACTTATATCAATATCCGGAATCAGTGCACATATGCATGTCATGGAATGAATGAGCATGATATGAATTTCACAGGCAAAATCCACTCATAATTTTCAACCACAACAATATATATATTTCAAAGTATAAAATTCTCATCATTTTACCACATTTATCAATTCAAGTACCATAATAACACGCCATCTCACATTTACATTTTTAATCATCTCATTTTTTAATAATATTTAAATATTTTCCGTATCACATGTAAGAGAAAGGAAAATTTGAGAATTTTACGAGAATTACAAAGTTTTGAAAGTCCACTTGCCTTAGTCAAATCACGATCAAGCTAACACTTTAGCCTATCCTTTTTGAATGGAATCTGTAGCACCACGATCTAGTCAAATAATTTATCACCATAAGATTTTCAAATTAAAATTACCAACCTAATGGTATATTATATAATGGATTAAAAATGAATATTATATTCATAATTTCTACGTACTATATTTCTATGCCAACTATTTAATTCTTGCCATCATTTTTGACCTATGGAAAGATAAAGTCTTCCCAACTAATTTATAAATATTTCTTAGATTTTGAAACTACTCTAGTATATAAAAACTAATGTTCACTTATACACCACTGCACGCTTATGTTTTCCATAATAAAGTACTTAAAAGTACACGAAAATAAAATCATTTGTATAAAATATCTTATTATAAAATATTTAGAAAATAGGAGCAACTTACAACAATAAAATTGTCGAAGCTCTACATAATAAAACACCTCCCTTCAGTTAATAGAACTCTCAAAATATTTTTGTACTATTTATATATTTTTTTTCTTTGTTTTTCTACTGCTTTACTTGCTCGTTTTCTGCTACTCTACGGATGAGCAGAATGCTCAATTTATAGAGGGCTACAACACCCTTCAGCACATTAAAAGACAAGATGAAGAAAGTGGTTTTACCACTTAAGAAAAAGAAATAATATAAAATACAATCCATTATGAAGGAAATGGAGAAATTAGGTAAAGTAATCAATAAATAAACAAAAGCAAATGCTACACATTATTAAACAATATTAAGGAGTAAATTGGTGCAGCATGATTAAAGTAATAATTTAAAATGCACCCACAATCAATTTTTTTTAAAGATGCTTTCCAAACTTGTTAGGGTCGTTATATTATCCACCACTAAAAATCATGTTCGTCCTCGAACATAAATTAAAAGAGAGTACCTGAAGTTTCGAAAAGATGAGGATGTACAACATACATTTCTGACTCTGCCTCCCAAGTCGTCTCTCTAACTGGACGATTTTTCCATTTTACCTTCACGGAAGCAATCGCTTTGTTTCTACGCTTGCGAACCTGCCTATCCAAAATAGCAGTAGGCTTCTCCTCAAATGACAAGTCTGGATTCAATGCCACCGAATCGAATAGAGTATATGAGACTCATCGAGCACATACTTCCGAAGCATGGAGACATAGAATACAGGATGTATAGATGATAAGCTAGGTGGCAAGGCCAGTCTATAGGCCACCTCTTCAACTCTCTCCCAAATCTCAAATGGGCCAATAAATCAAGGATTAAGCTTGCCCTTCTTCCCAAACAGCATCACACCCTTCATGGGTGATACCCTGAGCCAAATATGATCGCCCTCCATAAACTCCAGGGCTCGAACCCTCCTATTCGTATAACTCTTTTGTCGACTCTGAGCAGCCAACAACTTATGCTGAATCATACGAACCTTTTCCACAGCATCAGAAAGTCTGCATCTAATGAGTCTGTCCTAGCAAAATCAAACCAACCAATCGGAGATCTATACCACCTACCATACAATGCCTCAAATGGAGCCATCTGAATATTAGAGTGATAACTATTATTATAGGCAAACTCTGCTAAGGGTAAATGTTAATCCCAGCGAGAACCAAAATTCAATTACACAAGCTCGAAGCATGTCCTCCAACACTTGAATAGTTCACTCGGACTATCCGCCTGTCTGAGGGTGAAACGCTGAGCTCATGTCTAGCCAAGTATCTAGACCATGCTACAGGGCCCTCCAAAAATGTAAAGTAAAAAATGAACCCCAATCAAAAATGATAGAAATAGGCACACCATGCAATCTAACTATCTGACTGATGTAAAACTCAGCTAACTTCTTTGCTATATACTTAACCTTGACCGGGATGAAATGGACAGACTTAGTTAATCGATCCACGACTACCCAGATAGAGTTATAAGGCAAACCTACCACTCTACTGAGTCTGTCCTAGCCTACCATACAATGTCTCGAATGGAGCCATCTGAATACTAGAGTGATAACTATTATTATAGGCGGACTCTGCTAAGGGTAAGTGTTGATCCTAGCAATAACCAAAATTAATTACTCACGCTCGAAGCATGTCCTCCAACACTTGAATAGTCTACTCGGATTGTCCGTCTGTCCGAGGGTGCAACACTGGGCTCATGTCTAGCCGAGTACCTAGACCATGCTGCAGGGCCCTCCAAAAATGTGAAGTGAAAAGTGAACCCCGATAAAAAATGATAGAAATAGGCACACCATGCAATCTAACTATCTGACTGATGTAAAACTCATCTAACTTCTCTGTTATATACTTAACCTTGACCAGGATGAAATGGGCAGACTTAGTTAATCGATCCACGACTATCCAGATAGAGTTATAACCTGCTGACAAGTCAAATACTTAGCCACAAACTTTGAAGTATTCCTCTTCATACCACACCACCAATAGTGCTGGCTCAGATCATGATACATTTTCGATGCTTCTGGATAAATGGAATAATGAGTAGATTGGTCCTCCTCAAGAATCAATCTAATTAAATCACCTACCTTAGGCACACAGACTCGACCTCTAATCCTTAAAACACCATCAGGATCAAACATTGCTTCCTTAGCCTTTCCTCTGATCACTTTGTCTTTGATGAGGCATAACTTCTCGTCCTTAAACTGACGCTCTCGAATCTAGTCCATCAAGGAGGAACGAGCCTCAAGAAAAGCAAGTACACCGCCCTTATCAAAAAGCTGTAACCTGACTAGGTCATTCGCTAGACGTTGAACATCCCTGGCCAAGGGTCGCTCCTCCACTCGAATGGTGGCTAGACTCCCCATGCTAGAAGTCTTTCTACTCAAAGCGTCAGCTACAACATTCGCCTTCCCCGAATGGTATAGGATGGTTAAATCCATCCACCTATGTTGCCTCAAGTTTAGATCCTTTTGATTGAAAATATACTGAAGACTCTTATGGTCAGTGAAGACCTGGCAATGTACACCATATAAATAGTGATGCCATAGCTTAAGCACAAAAACCACAGTTGTTAACTCTAAGTCATGAGTAGGGTAGTTTTTCTCATGAACCTTCAACTGTCTAGACGCATAGGCAATAACTTTTCCTTTTTGCATCAATAAATCACCTAATCCAATTCTTGAAGCATCACAATACACCGTGAAGTCCACACCTATCTTAGGTAGTGTCAAAATGGGAGCTGAAGTCAAACAAAGTTTTGAGCTTTTGGAAGCTTGTCTCACACTCATCAGACCAATGGAAGGCTACATTCTTCTGAGTTAATCTGGTTAGTGGGGATGCAATGGAAGAAAAACCCTGAATAAACCGCCTATAATACCTTGTTAACCCCACAAAACTACGAATCTCAGTAGCTGAAGTTGGCCTCGACCAACCTTTAACTGCCTCAACCCTAGCCGGATCTAATTTGATCCCCTCTTTAGAAACCACATGCCCTAAGAACACCACCGAATCAAGCCAAAACTCACACTTGGAGAATTTTGCATATAGTTTTTCCTCCCT
>JAOTQR010000045.1:8789364-8814492 GCA_025774065.1 Solanum ossicruentum | reverse complement strand
GCCGTATCCAACCTACTTCGGAATATATACATATATACATATAATTATACATACGCACGAAATAACCGGCCCGGGAATCGGTGAACGAGGTCAAAAGGGCACGAGCAGAGTCGTGAGAATCATATGCATAAAAACTAGTTTCAAAAACTTAATAATATGCAAATTGTTCATTTTTGAAATCAAAAAGTTATTCGTTTATGAAATTTTGCCAAAATTGCTCAAATTCACTTTTAAAGATAATTTTGGAATACATTGAACTTATACTTTTTTCAAACTACTGAGTTTTGGTAAAACGAAGTTTATTCATGGAATCTAACATTCAGGAATTTAAAATGAGGTTTATTTATCATAGAATTGGCCAAACTGAACATGGGTTAAATTTAGACTTAAGTTGAGAAAGAAAAGGGGTTTTCAAACATGCGTCGTAAATCAACTTACTATTTCATGCTATAAGACAGAAAAATCTTACATACCTCAATTACACTTGCCAATTAACTTCAACGTAAGATTCACCCAGCTTAAACTTCCGGACGTTCAATTTCTACACAAATTACGATAATGCCAACAATTAGTATCCATCTCGCGTCTTAACTTGTTAACTTTTTTAGTTCTAATCGTTGTAAAAATTTCGGCAGCATTTTCCCTTAAAATATGCTACCCCAAGAATTTATCTCGGCTTAAATAAGCAATCAACACAACCATAACAACCTGCAATCTCAATGCAACATTTCCAACACCATAAATATTGAATATACCACAAAATGCGATTTTGATATAAAGAAGCAAAACAGGGTAGCCTTCATTCCAACATGCATTTATCATATTCAATCCTTCCTACACACTCCAAAAACTATATCGCGTCACTCCAACACCCAACGCAAATTCCCAACGCCCAAACATAACATGATATCGTCAACTAGGTTCCAATTCAAGCTATCTTTTATGTAAACGTCTAAATATAATTCTAGTACTTCTTTCATTCTTCAAACATAACTTTCATGTCAATTAAGCATAACTACATAGCAAAAAATTCAATATATATCCAATATGCAAAATTTCTCCAATTCAACCCCAACTCGAAATTCAAGATCTAACTATCAAATAATCCATTTTTTTGTGTTGTTTTCCTTCATTTTTACACACTTCTAACGTATTCACAACCTTTAATTAATCCAAACAAAGCTAAAAATTAACATACCTTTAAACCCCTTTCAAGACTTAATTTCTTCGTCACCGCTAAACCACGCATTTTCTCGACCAACCAACGTCTCCACGATACTTAGGGAAGTCAATATATCGAGCTTGAAGCATCAAATAATCGAAAGATCGAAAAAATGTAAATTTTTTCCACTGCTATAGTAACCCGAGGGGCTGCTACAGTAACCCGTCTCTCTCTTATTATTTTTTTCTAAGTGTTGTTGAAATATCTCTTTAACAAGAGATAAACATACACCAACATATATATATATATATATATATATATATATATATAGAGAGAGAGAGAGAGAGAGAGATAGATAGATAGATAGATAACATTCCCACACTTGTTCCAACCAAAATTATACACAACATACACCCCTTTAACCATTTTTCTATTAAGGACAACACTAAGGAAAAAATCCACATTTGGCCCCAAACTTTACCAACTCGAGCCAATTAAGGACTTACGGATTTCTAACTTACGAGTCCTAACAGAAAGGGAATGGAAAATGGGGATAGTCTGTTGAAGAAGGGGATGTGAGGATTTGGGGGCGCGTGAACCACACGCGCCCGGATAATTTTTCTCTCTCTCTTTTTTTTTAATAATCGTTCAAAAATCGTTAAAATAAAAATAAGGCTCGGTGACTAATTTGACACTGATTTACGAAAAGAGCTGGACAAAATTGGGTGTCAACATAACAAACCAAACAAGCAATAAATATTACTCTCAGTATAAATAATATCATCATAACTTATTCCAGTATAACTTATTTTATCATAACTAATCTCATCATAACGTGTATCCAAACCAAACAACCTCTAAATGTTTGAATGCAACCCAACATTTTTAATTTTATTTTTTACCTAAAATATATGAGGCGGTTTAAGATGCTCAAGCAGGTAGCAGGTCAACATGTCTGCTTAAGCAGCTTGAGATACATTTTTATGATTCTTTCGTTATAATTTGTCTGTCTTATTTTTAATGTTAAAAAATAATGCGTTCAAGCTGCTCAAGCAGGCAACAGGTCGACATGTCTGCTTAAGCAGCTTGAGGGTATATCCGTAATATCTAATGGTTCTTCCATTGTAATTTATTTGTCTTATTTTTAGTGTTAAAAAATGCTACTAATTATGATAATTAAAGTTGTCCAAGCAGGCAGCAGGTTGAAATGCACACTTGAGTAGCTTGAGGGTACATCCGTAATTTTTTTATAATTTTTCTATTGTAATTTGTTTGTCTTATTTTTTGTGTTAAAAATATTACTAATCGTAATACCTAATGACTTAAAATATTTCTAAAAAATATGTTACGTCACTATCACGCCTCGAGATGGTACCATTGGCGTGGTCGACACTTGAAGAACTATTTTTAATTCCCCAGAGAACCACCGGACCTCATCATAACATCGTACTCGACAACGAAAGATATACTCAAGGAAAAATATCAAATGGATAGATAAATAGAACTCTGATAAAATAGTCTCAAATGGTCAAGTTTAGAAAAGTAAAAGAAATCATCAACCTCTATTCAATGTCTATGAAACTTGCACTCTCATCTACAAGGTGCCAAGACAAGTCCCGGACTACCTCAACATTAATAATGTTAATACTCAAATATAAGAGAAAAGGAAAGGCTCCTTCGAAAAGCAAGGAGGGCTCACCAAAATTTGAGAAGCAAGGGAACTGAACCTCAACGGTACGCCTGTTGAGTCCTCTGTCACCTGTATCTACATCATTAACAATGCATGCCTAAACGGATGTTAGTATATGAAATACTGGTATGTAAAATTGCTCAAGAAAATAAATAAGGCTTAGACTCAAAATACTCGACTCGACTCAGGACTTGACTCATCCATTCATAACTCAACTTTAAAAATAATGCAAATTTAAAGTTTTAAAATCATGTTTTGAAAAGAAACTTAGTTTTCATGCAGCTAAGCTTAAAAATGATGTTTTGAAATCGTCAATTCAGTATAAGGATTTATTGAGGTTGGTACAGTCATGATTACGCATCTACTTTTACCCTGCAAAAACTTAGAATAAGGGGTGAAAATGGGTGTAATTGTTCTTTTGAGAAAGGTTGGGCATGGGTTAAAAGGAAAAATGGGTAAAAACAAAGAAATCAGGTTATTTGGAGATTTTTATCAATGTTGGGTAATAGGTGTAAAATTTATTAATGGTAAGATATCAATAACTTTTATTTTAATGGTTAGAGTAAGTCAACTAATAAATGAATGTTTAAAAGTATTTTTGACTTTTTCCCTTAAGAATAAAGATAAGGTCATAACTAATATTCAAAGTTTGCCTCGATTTGGCACCAGTCTCACGGCCTACATCGAAATAGTGGTTTACCCCTAGATGTCCAGTCAATTACTACACCTTAACGCATTCCAGGGAGAACCAACTACCTCTAGGTTCAAATGGCATTTCACCCTTAACCACAACTCATCCACTAATTCTTTAACATCAGTCGGTTCAGCCCTCCACTTAGTTTCACTCAAGTTTCATCATGGTCGTGGATAGATCACCTAGGTTCGGGTCCATAAGCAGTGACAATTACCCTATGAAGACTCGTTTTTGCTACGACTCCAGTGGGTTCCCTTAACCAAGCCACTGCCTATGAGTTGCTGGTTCATTCTTCAGCAGGCACGCGATCAGAGTCCTGGCTCTTCCACTGCTTGAGTGCTTAAGGTTTCATATTCTATTTCACTCCCCGATGAGGTTCTTTTCACCCTTTCCTCATGGTACTACTTCGCGATCAGTCACCCAAGAGTATTTACCTTTGCAAAGTGGTCCTTGCTGATTCACACGAGATTTCATGTGACCCATGCTACTCGGCTCATAGCGTAAGCTAGTGATTCTTTCAGCTACTGGATTGTCGCCATCTTGTGTGCAGCATTTTGACTGCTTCGTCTAGTAGTACAATGCTTGTATTGCTCTCCCACAACCCCGTTTTCATGGTTTAGACTGCTCCTATTTCACTCGCTGCTACTACGCAAATCGTTTTTGCTTTCTTTTACTTTGGCAACTACGATGATCTAGCTCGCCAAGTTATCTCTTGCCTGCCAATGGATTCAACAACAGTTCGAAAGATTTCCCTATTCGAGAATTTCCGAATCTATGATTATTTTCAACTCCCCAAAACATTTTGTCAATTACTACGGCCTTTCTCGTCTCTGATTGCCTAGGTACCCATTGTAAGTCTTTTCTCGTTTGAACCTCACCCTTCACTTTTAAGGCTATGCCATCCTAAGGTACTGCTAGATGGATGGATTATCAACATCCATGAATGATAAATCATAGATCGAACCACCAAATCAGAAAAATTATGTGCTATCACAAAGTTTTGTATTGTATCGACTAAGTTCAGGATTTGGAAATAAACAGACCTGAACCGCTGACATCCGCCGCAAGGTAAACCATCGCCTCTCAGGTCCCCGACTGATTCTATCATAGAGGCTAACGATAGACAATAACTTCCCTCCCCCCCGCAAACATAGCTTACAATTTTATTATACTGTGCACTCCAAAGAGCAACTCTTCTTAAAATCTCACTCAAAAGGTGCTGAGTTGGAATCCCATTCTAACTAAGGATTCTTGTGGTTCTGGAGGATCCAACTAAAGGAGAACCAGGAACAAAGGTCTTTCCCTCCTTTTCGCCGAACTTTTTATTCTTAAGAATGCTGGTTTTAAGAATGAGTCATTGCCCTTCTCCGACCCTGATTGCCCAACCTGAGAGTGGACAGCAAATGCGTTCCACTTATTGAACAGAGTTCTATGGTCGATCCGTGACCCTGGATGCCGGAGGCGTCCTTGGGGTGATCTCGTAGTTCCTACAGGATAGAAATGATGGGATTGGTCCATGAATTTTTCTTTCTTTTCTTTTGCCATTGATTTGCATCTAGTTGCTATGAAAGTAAGGACTTTTTTCATTCACGGGACAGAAGGGATCATTAAAAAAAAAACTCCTCAAGCTCTCTTATCTTTTCTTTGATAAACTATCACTGGGAATTTCACTCTCCTTTTGTTGATACTGAAAGAAACTGCTACTTCTCTACTTCTTTGTCTTACTGGTTACCAAGCCAAGACAATTCTTGTTGCCTTTACATCCTTCTCGGCACTAGCATTGCTCAAAATTCGTGAAGTTCTTGTGAACTTGACGTGTCGGGAATCGGACACTAAATGATTTTGCTTGAATTATTGTGGTATTATCAATTTCTAGATTTGTTTCTTACTTTTATAGTAACCTCGTCAAGATATACCGGTTTGCATGTTTCTTTATACGGCTTTATTTTGCAGTGTTTTGTTCATCTCAATTTTTTTCTAGTACTTGTTAGTAGGAGCTTAGTCTGTTTGAAGACCAAAAGTTCGCCTAGGATGGGATTCAAACGAAATTCTCTTATGCTTTGAATATCCCCTCCCCTCTTTTTTGTATTATTTATTTTTATTTTAGTTATTAATTTTTGGTTTGTAATTACTTTTGTAAAGATACTCTGTAATATAATGAAAATTGGGGACACGGAGGAGGGGCATCTATGTGCTACTTGTTTTCATTTATTTTATTTTTTCTTGATGTGTGTGACTGATCATAGTTTTAAATTATTTTTAGGTTAAAACTTTTAATATATTAATCTTCATAGATACTTATTAAAAATGACATAAAAAAAATTTTCTAGTTTAGTAATATATTGTCTTATTATTAAATTGTTACATGTTTTTGACCTCACGTTTGAATGATTTTTCACCAATTAAATCTTTAAATTAAGATTTCATTCTAATTTTTTTGAAAAAAATAATTTTTTGTCAAGATTAACCTTTTAAATGTTATCTAATGATTTTAAGAAGTTAATTTTGTATTTAGATCTCATAATTTTTTTTAATCATTTCAAATAAAAATTATCCTCATAAGTTTTTAAACAGACTTTTAATAAGTCTATTTTAAATTTTTTTACCAACAAATAATTTTTTTTAAAGTGCATTATTTAGATCATGTCCATATATTTCAATATTTTGGCATGTCATGTTATTTGTTTTTAAAATTTGCAAATATGATTTTAAACTTTTTCAATACACGGTTAAATGACTAAAAAGTTTTATAGATATTTTTAAAAGTTGTCTTAGAAATTATATCTACAAGACTTTATCGAATTTCAAAATATTGTATAGTTTAAATATTTCTAGTAATCATATGTTTTAATAAATATAAAGTTTTTTAATATAATAATATGTTTTAAAGGGAAAAATCTTTTATCAAATTTTTGGTAAAAAATGTTTCTCATATTGTCCTGTGATACACATATTTAGCGAATTTAGATCTTTGAACTAACTATTCGTGTTTTAAAATGTGATGAGAGGTTTATGTGAAATTTTACTTGCTAAATGTTCGTCCTATATGTTTTGATGTGACGTTCAGTCTAATAGAAAACTTAAATTCTCTTTAAGTCTAGACCTGTCAAAAATTAGAAATCCAACGCCTCTTGGACAATAGAAAGGGACAATAGGCACAAAAGAAGCGATAGTATATTTCATTTCTTTTAGGTTTCTCTTAGGCTAATAATAAACCAACATAGGAGGGGTAGGGGTTAATAGGACCCTTCGAAAAGATGATCTACACTCAAGCTTGAATAAGACAAAACTTTGGTTTTTATCCTTTGGCTTGAATGAGCCAAAGTGAGCTAAAAATGTCAAAATCTAATTTTGTCTTTCAGAAATAAAACCGACTGATTGATTCGAGTGGAAAATAAAATAGCTTAGTTTAATTTTTCACTCTCTTTGATATATTTTTCAATTGTTTGGGGTAGATTAGTTTTCTAATTGTTTAACTTACTATTGTTTAATTTATTATATTTTGCCACTTAAAATAATCTAAGGTAAATTTTTAAGAGACCTTATTTGTTAACCCTCACATAAATTGCGAGATACGATCAGAATTTGCATTTGCGAATCTTGAAGGGGTGCCTAATATCTTCTCTTAAAGGTAACTTGAACTCTTACCCGATCTCTGGTTGACTCAGACCCTTTAGATTAGAACTAATTAGAATGGTATCCTAATGCATCTCATTTCATTAGGAGGCGACTCTTCTTTTCAAATCCCAAAAGAGTTGTGCCACGACGTTGTACAGTTTCCCCTTTTCGCGAAGAAAAATAGGACGTGACAATACTTACATAATAGACAAAAAAATATTTTGCCATGTCTTTTTTTTTTAATAATTAATTTAGTCAGATGATTTTATTTACAAAATAAAGTCCAATGATGTTAAATATATTCTCAAAGTTGAGTGACCTTGTAAAATATAAACACTATATTAAAACTACAATTTTCAAATTTTTATGTGTAAATATAGATTGTTTATTTTACAATTGTTTACAATCTTTCCGATTTTAATAATAGATGGTCTATCTTTATCAAACTAAAAATTGGCGTTTTATTAGGGATGAATTTATTAATATCACAATTATTTATTTTCAAATAATTCAAGTGAGAAAATAACAAATATGGCGACAAAATTATTATTCTCCTAACTAGTTCGAAGCCACAAAAAAATAATAATCTACTTTGATCTAACTACATGAAATAAAAAAATTCAATAATAATTCAAGGGTATAATTGAAAAGAAGTATTTTGTAGAGTTTTAAACCAAACACAAGATTAGATGAAAAACAATGAATCAAACACTTAATAAAAAATAATCCCTACATATTAATCCCTACATTGTTATTAATCCCTACATTATTACTAACCCTGCATATTTCATTTTTTACCAAATGACCCTTGAATTAGTTGGAGCAAGTACTGCACAATTTAAAGCTGTACAAAAAAGGTCATTTCTTGAGGGGCAAAAAAAATATAACTATATAAAACAAGCATCTAAAATAATCACTACATAAAAGTAGTTTTAATTTACACCAATATAACAATATATATTTTTACAAAACACCAAGGAATTTTTTTTAAAAAAAGGAAAATAAAAAAGAAAGGCCACGTTTCCTCCTAAGGAATTTAAATTTCCCTTTTTGATGAAAAACTTTCTTCTTAGAGAAATGTTTATATAATCAAACATGGAGAAAATACATAATATAAAAATATGTCTTCTGAATTTAGTCTTAACTAACAATTATATCTCTCCTTTAATTTTAGATGTGAACAAGTAAACACATTTATTTTATGTGACATAATACATGAAGGACACTGAACATGAATTGCCGCATAAAACACTACTACACACATATATATCTACTTACTCAATTTTATATAAGTTTAAGTGTCTATTTATGCACAATTAAAATTAAGGACATATTTATATGTTATACACATTATAAATACTTTAGTTCTATTTCCATGCATAAAATTTTGAACTAGAAGAACGAAAATGAAACAAGAAGGCCCATTGTTTAGTTACTGACAAAGACAAGACTTGAAAGAAACGAAGTGGAAAGTGGAAATCAAAATCTCTTTGGAAAAGTGAACTGCACTTATTTCTTGGCTTACAGCTATTCAACTTACTTTACTTGACTAATGTTCCTTCCAATCTTTAAGAAAAAGAAAGTAGAGAGAAAAAAATGATTTCCCCTATGATCTCTAGCAAATGAGGCGACACTTGATTTTTATTTTTATTTTTGTACTTCTTGACATAATTTATATTCTTTAAATTGTACATCGAACACTCAATTTTTCTCACTCTTGCTAGTTGATGGAACCTCTTTAGATAATTGGACCTCTATTACCAATAAAATAATTTAACCGATAAGAGAAAATGAATAGTGATTGCTTCAAACCTTTTTCACGACCTTGTACAATCAATTCCACAAGATGATCCAATCCTATACTTAAGTGATTTTAGATTTTATCTACGATATTCATGATCAAATTCCTTAAAAACTTATTTACACTAATTAATAAACATAGAGAAAACTCATCGAATTATTTTATACGTATGAATATATATAACTTTAGTTTCTCCTCCCCTCACCACCATCACAATCACACACAAATAAAAAAGGAAGAAATCTCATTCTAGGAAGATAAAATAGAAAATAAATTGGAAAAATAGGTAATCCAACCAGATTTCCACGATTAATTAATTAGTTGAAGAAACAATGTGTTTGCATTGTTGTGCAAATGGAGTGGTGTGGGGTTGCAACAAAAGCGTTAGGTAAACAATTAGTTGATGAGCCACTGGGGGGCACACCCATATGAAACTGATGGGATCCATTTTTTAAATCATTATTGCTTTAAGGTGGGTTTCATATAAAAAATAATAATATTTGGTATTGATAAGAGAATAGATTGACCAATTGTTGCTTTGCAATTTAGGATTATCCTGTCTGCTTTAGCTGCTAGAAGTTTGATGTATTTATTTTTATCTTTTTTTTTTTTGTAAAAATTCTTTTAGAGTTGTTTTGATTGTTTCAGCGGTTAGAAGCAGAGTCAACTGACTATTGATGTGTTTGTTTTTATTTATTTTTTTTTTGTATATTTTTAAATTTTACTTTTTAAATTTTTTTATGATTATTTTTTTGTTAGTTTTGCGACCTTTCAATTGTCTTGCTTACTTCAACGAGGTTAATGACGTGTCTGGTTTTTATTCATTGTAATTTATTTTTTACTCTTTATTTCTTTGAATTTTACTATAAATTAAAAAATTTTGTAAAAAACTTTATAAGTCACAACAATTAGTGATTGAAGTACTATAAATCACAATGATTAGTAACTTAAATTGAAAGAGAGGAAGTAACATATATGTGGTATTGTAAATTACAATATATAACTACCAACTTAAAAATTTAAAAGGCAATTTTTTTAATGGTTCTTGAATTTTTTCATTATGTCATAACTGTCCAACTCAGGCCTATATTACATGACCGATCAATAGAATAAAATTTTGATTGACTCTCAAAATAAATAGAAACAAAGTGAATAAATATATTATTTTAAAATATCATAAAATGCACTATTAAGTACAATAATTAACATTTATTTTTTAAAAACATAAATAAATTTCTATAAGATCATATAAATCAAAATGAAAAATAACATATATTGAACTCATGATTACACGAATTCATGTGACTAGTTAATTTAGAGAAACACTATGGAGTGTGTGGGAGAAGCTTAGAAATGTCTCTATGCTGTTAGGGTGTGTTACAACTTGCAAGGTGGGAAGGTGATAACTAACATAAATATCACTTATAAAATTTATTTTTCTTATTCTTTTATTCACAAGAGAAGTCACTTTTCTCATATAGAGAAAAATTATTTTTTTAAAGAAAATATTTTAAAAAAATTTTAGCCAATCAAACATTAATTTTTCTTTTTATATATAAAACACAACCTTATGGATATGATATGTTTCAAAATAATACATTTATCCGATTAATTCGAATTCTTATCGAATAAACCTCAATAAAAAGTTATTCGTATCAAGAAAACATCTTTATTTTGCATGGTTGAAATAGAAAATTTTCAATTTAAAAATAAAAAGAATTCCAACCATGTTATATTCATGGTAGTGAGGATTCAATGAACAAGACTAGTAGCCATGGCCATGCTCTATCACAATCATTCAAAAGCTTCTTTATCTTGTTAATGTTGTATTATATTCTTTACAAATATTGGGTCCCTTAAATCTTCAAACTTTATCATGCTAATGTGATCTTGTCTCTCTTCCTCTTCATATAATGTGTATGTGTGTCTATTATTTGACTAATGAAAAATATTTTATAATGTCGAACACATATAGAAACAAAGGGATAAGGAAACAACATTTGGAAATAGTAACCCAAATTTACTAGGAGATTTTCCTGATTTTGCCTTGATCATAAAATATATTTATTTATTTATTTATTTTTGGAGACAATGTTTTACTTTGTTTTAAAATTAGTGTTTGATTATAAAAGATTTAAATCCAAGTTGAAATTGTATTTTAAATTTTGGAAATAACGAATAACCTGTTTTTCAAATCATGTTTCACTTTTGAATTTCCAACTATAATTTCAATATTTAGATTTCAAGTAGTCTCAAACTTATGGAAAAAAGAGATTTTCTCAATCCTAAAAGATAACTTATTACACTTTTCCAAATCTGTTAAGGCAATGGATTTTGTAAACTAATAGGAATTATGACTTTTTTAAATATAAAAATGATTAACAAATATTTCACTTGACACCAATGAAACGACGACTTTCTTGCTCTCATTCATTGAAATAACTCAACTAAATACTAATTTATCAATCAAGTCTAGGCAATGCCTAAAATTTCTGCCTTGCTCTCAACCCTTGAAAGGTCTTAACAGTGACATATTAATCAACTCTCGACAATACCTAAACTTATTTATCAAGACTGCCTTGATCACATCTGTCGGATAATCATATTGTACATACTTTCTTCACACCAATAATCCTTTTTGATAGACTTGTTTAAACAAAATAATGTCTTACTTCAATATACTTCATGCTCTCATGAAATATCGGATTATTGATAAGATGAATGACATTCTTTGTTATAAAACCGTAAAGTCTTCTTTGGAGCCGATCCAAGATCACTATTAAGGCTTGTAGTCATATGGCCTCTTTCACAGTTTTCATAATCGTTATATACTTGGCCTTTGCGGTAGTCAAAGCAATTACAATTTGTAAAATCACCTTTCAAATGATGATATTAATAGAAAAAGTAAAAATATAATTTATCAGAAATATTTTCTTATCCAAGTCTCTTGCATAATTCAAAATCAACTTAGCCTACTATTGATTCACTTAAGTTTGTCTTTGGTAAAAATCAATTCCACATCTATAGCATCTTTATTCATATTGAGATTGTATAAATTTACTTTTTTAATGATCCTGAAAGTAATTTTTAGGAAATTTTAGAAAATTATCATTTTACTCATTTTGATAGTTGCTCCAAGTCATATTGTTTGATCTGTTTGTGAACTTAGTTTTGAAATTTTATTGAAAGATTGTGAAATGTTGAAGTTTTGAATTTTTGAAGGGTTAAGTTGTTAAAAAGTGATTTTTGGTGCCAACTAGAGTTATGTGTAACGCCAGATAAAATTATCAAAATACTCCTAGATGAGAGACGTGCACATAACGCATCTTCCAAACTTCAATGGCAAATTCGAGGCCAGAAATGTGATCAACATGAAAAATTGTATGGAAAATTGGTCTTGGTTGATTTTTAGAAGAACCGTCAAAAGATGATCTTTCAATGAAAAAAGCATTCCAGAATAAGTGGGCAACAGGCCCGCGACGCGAACTTGTCGCGGACTTACACTTGGTTGTGATCTCAATATTTTCTACGAGATTATAAAATCAATCGGAAATTTTTGAAAGAAAATACACAGTTACGCGATAGGTCCGTGACGCGAACCTGATCCCCCGACCTGTTCCACCGAAGCTCAAAATTTTAAATCTTTTGAGGGGCATTTTAGGCTTTGCTCCACCCCTCACAGACTTAATCTATTACCAATATAAGTCATTTTTGGCCTTAAAAGGGTTTCAAAAACATATTCTAAAGTCCCTTACACAAAAACTTAGAAGAGACCTTGAGCGAAGAAAAGGAGAAAAAGCTAGGGTTCAGATGATTGAGGCTAACTTCTTGAGAAGTTGATTGTCAAGCTCCATATCAGGTACTTAAGACTAAATTAAAGCATGAAATTATTTTTTCATGTGCCCCTTGATGAAGAGAGATTGATAGATGAATGTATTGAGTCACTATGCATGTTTTTCATGAATGTTTTCTTGTAAATTATATATTTTATGTATTTTCACATATTAAAAATCATCATAAACTTGATTTTTACCGATTAAATACTTTTCATTAGTTACTGCATAAATTCTATATGATATTATATAAAAGATGCGTGAATGAACTTAGGAATTGAGTGTAGAGCCTTGACTTGAGAATGTTGATTGTGATTGTGATATAAGTATGATGATAGGTTAATAGAACTTGATAGTCCTGTGAGTATTCATAAATGAACTTTAATAATTTGTCTAATCGATTGTTCCCCTAATGATTGGTCTGAGCTCTTTAAAAGATTGACCGAGAGTTGAGTTGATGAGATGATTGATATGATAGGCCAGAAGGCCCCATATTGAGATAGAGTTAATAAGATGATAAGATTCTCTATGAGACTAATTGAGATGAATGGTTGAGATGGATGGTCCTATCAGCATTAAGTCTTGGAAGGAGTATCGAGCACCAAATTGAGTGAGAGTAAGTCCTACTCAAACTCAATAACTATGTCGCCGAATGTATGAGTGAACTAAGTCTGTTAAAGTCAGACAAGTTCTTATTTTGAGAACTATGTCTATTAAAGTTGAAAATATCCCCATTTTATTGTCTTGAAAGAATAGGTTTGATTATCCGGATTCATTATGAATTCAATTTGTTCTTACCTCGGCAAGGTATTAAACGGTTGTGGCAATAACAATGGGATTGTTGTACAATCACTAGCTCATAAGTGATTTTTGTCGGATAAGAGAAACTCCCAGATAGGTCCCACACTGATAGTACTTTGAATTGATTTGATTGGATCAGGATGAATTGGTATAGATTGGTCATTGTCTACTATTTATTCTTCTTTGGATAGACATTTGACATTTTGATTGAGTATCTTTTGAGTTGATGTCATTCTGTATTATTCTATCTATATCTGTTTCATTTAACCATTACATACTCGTAAATTTCACATATTGATGTCCATTTGGACTGCATCATTTCATGATGTAAAGGTAGGTACTAGATATCATCAACAGGCGCGCCATTGAAGATCTATTGCATTCAGCTGAGTTGATGAGTCTACCTTACTTCAGAGGATCCCCATTTTATTTTCATCTAACTATTAGAGTCAAATTTTAGAATAACTTTATTTTGAGTTGAGGTAGTCATGGGTCCGTTATTAGCACTAATTGATAGAGATAGAGGCTTCATAGACTAGAGTCGAGTTGTTGATTTGAGATTATGTTGAGATTTCATACTAGCTTATTTTATTAATATAATTTTTGAGACTTAGAATGTCCACTATTTATTATCTTTAGTCTTTCGCTGATTAGTTAGTTATGTTGAATGAACTAATGTGATAAGATCAAGTAGTTCTCTTGGGACTAGTAATAGTCTCTAAATGCCGACCATGTTTAGGGTACCCTTCCGAAGCATGACATTACGAGCCTCGAAATGAAATTTTATTAGAATTCCATGAGCTCTGGAATGTGAAAGTTGGTTAAGGTGAGTTGTTGAAATCAGTTTTTATGTTGTTTTGTGGAATTGAGGTCTTATGTTGAAAATTTGAGTTAAAATTGATACAGGCTTGATTTTGGTCAACATTTTGAGTTCGGATACTCGGATTAAACTTTTTATGATTCTGTTGGACTCATAAAGTCATTTTAAGTCTAGAAAGAGTTTCAGTATATTTTTGGAGAGTTTTGAGGGCATTTTGGTCTTTTGAGCCTTAAGTTGATTTAATTGCGACTAAATAGATGTCAAGTCAAATGGACTTTGAATTCGTATTTTGATAATTCCATTGAGTATGAAATATTATTTTCAAGCTAGTAGTATATTTAGTTTGTGTTTGGAAAGTGCCAAATGAGTTTTGGGTGAGTTTTTAAGCTTCTTGGATATTTAGGCATTGTTTTAGCAAATTATGGTAACTAAAGGGTTCATTGTTAGCTTTAAGGATCTAAAATAATTCTGAAGTTTCTTAAAATTTAAGCATGAATTATAAGATTAATATGCAAAGTTTGGTGCATTTTCTTTGACCCGATATTGGACTTTTATTCCAAAATATGAAATAATTGTTTGTCGAGAAATGATATTGACGGGAAAAACAAGTTTGTTATTTAGTTTCGATTGAAGGAGAAGGTCAGATCCAATGTCATTATTAAAGACATTAGAAAAGAATCAGTTCATTTCACCATTGCATAAGAAAATTACGACCTTTTTACGAAAGAAATAATTACTGGTCTCTGGTGCAAAACAACAATGCACTTTAAAATTTTAGACTTTGTTCATTTGGTATTTTGAGTATATTGGAAGTTCTAGATCTCGGAATGGAGTTATTCTTGCAGCATTCTTCTCGATTTAATATGCATGGGGGTTAATTTCCAACTCTCATTTCAGCATTCTCTATTGATTTCTTCATCTGATTTTCTTTCTCTATCTGCAAAATTTCTTGCGAAAAATTGGAGGTTTTATTTATTTGAACTCTATTTCCGATGAAGAAGATATATTAATGATTCTTATATTATGGGTAAATTGATTTTGTTATAAATATATTGATGCATCAATTATTTTCATTATATTGACCGTGTATAATTTGGAGCTTCCCCGTTAAAGTTAAAAATTTGATAAATTAAAAATTTTAAGGTCGATTGAAAATTTTAAAAATTCTTATACTTCTTCTTAATGAAATTTCATATTTCAACTTTTTAAAGCATGCATAAGGTATTTGTCAAAAAATATTACAGATTTGAGATTGAAGTTTCGTACCGAGTATCTAGGGTCTTTGTTCAAGAACTCAAGATTTACTAATGATGATTTTGAGTTTGTTTTAACTCCTTTTAAAATAATTTTTACTATTGGATTCTTAATACTTTGAGAAATAATTTTTATTAAAAAATTTTTATATTTCATCTCTGTTTTTTGATATTGAATTTTTGGAGCATTTTGCCCCTTTTTTCTCCAAATTTCATAACTTTGGTGTCTTTAACTTCAAAATTTGATTGTGAATCATTTTTTGAATAGGTTATGGTGTCTCGGATTTGAATTGGATGGGAAAGCACTCTTATTGGATTGATTTCTTGACTTTATCGAGGCAAATGCATTTCTAAAACTTGTTGAGTTTAATTGAACCTTGTATCTTTCTTTTTTGTGTGTTGGGGAGTGTTGGTGATTTGAAAGTGCATGGGTGAATAATCCATGAAATAATTTAATGAATATGACCGGGTAATAAAATGGTTTTTATGATAATTTTTGAAAACTTGACCTATGTATTAAAAAAAATTATTTTGAAAGTAAATATCTTTATGGTGAAAATTAAAATTCGACAAGTAGGCATTTATTCGAGTCACACAAAATTGTATTTTGGAGAATAAATTAAGAATATTATTAATAGACTGATGGAGGTTATACTATAGTAAACTTGAATTTTAAAAGAAGATGAGATATTCATGCCTCTAAATATCTATTTATTTCATTATTATTGTATCTTATGATATTTTATCAGTATTTCCAAATTTTATTGCGTCCATCTAACTCTGCCCTCGCCCCTTTTTGCACTACTTAAATTAAATGTAAAAGGAAAATGTATAAATGTTAGTAGCACACTTTTGATGTCATAGCACGTTTCTAGGTGTGACCACATGAACTTATCTTTTAAATAAAATGATTAAATTGTGGGGGATAAAATGAAAGTTGAAAATTCAGTTGGAGGATTAAAAGAGAAATTGAGTGTTACTCATTTGAAGTCTTGCTTTCAGTGGCCAAAAGAAGATAATACCAGAATTTGTCTGTAGCTGCCCTTTTATTTGCCTCTCTTATTTTTAACCTACTGTCAGGGAATCTCTTGTTATCTGGGCAAAAACGGATGGCTGAGGGTGGAGGGAACATTCAATTCAATTAAAGGCCGGAGATTCAACCTCATATATAATCAACTAATTGAGTTATTAAAATTCTCCTACGAATCGATTTAACTTCTATTTTACATGCATTAAAATCTCATATTAGTAATGTAATTTAAATAGGAGAAATCTTTAAAATATATTATATGACATAAAATATTACGTCACGTAGCATAATATACAATATTATATAATTAATACTATGCCTCGAGGAAACCATTATTATAGTGCGTCTGTTTGCCGAGAAAATGATGTATGTAGTTATTATGAAATCGAGGACATCGACTTAACAATTGATTAAATTTGTATCAATTTAATATATTTAAAATACGAAATTTTTCATAAATAACCTAGACTTTAAATTTAATATGGTTAAATAGCTATATTTTACATAATTACACGGCATAACCTTGGCTATGTGACATGGAGGGAGGAGAGATGCGAGCGAGATCGAGAGAGGGAGGAGAGATGTGAATTCTACATGTATATTTGTCAAATTGTATGTGTATATCTGTCAAATAATTATATATGTGTAACTAATATAAATACATATGTATTTGCATATCTGTCAAGCGAGATTAGGAGAGAAAGGAGAGAGACGAGTGAGAGAGGGCATAGAGGCGAATAGTATATGTATATCTATCAAAATAATTGTATATATATAGCTGGTATACATATGTAATTGTATATATATCTAGTAAAAAATTACAGAGAGAGGGAGAGAAGAGAGAGAGAGGAAGAGAGGAAGAGAGGAGAGAGAAATAGCAACAAAGTCCTTAGTATAGTAACAAAATCCTAACTACAACTATAAATTGTACATATATTAGCTTAGTTACGTAATTTTTTCTTTAAAATATACTAAATTAGAACAATAATCAATCAAAGTGAATCAAATGAAACGATAGAGCTTGGTTGCTCGAAATTTCAACTAGCTTCTCAGAGATGGTTAGATTTGACTGGTCTGAGATCCAAAGACGATTTAATATAAGTTGCTTGGGAACTAAGCCTTGTTAAAAAATATTGAAATAGTACCAAACATAAGAATATCAATATATTGTTTTAGTATCTTTAAGGATCTATCATTTCGAATGAAAGGACTACTATTTATAGGCAACAATAGGTGGTACCCTAGCTAGTAGCTCCACTGAAATTCTAAAATACTATGCCCAATAGAAATGTTCCACCTAGCTTGGAATTCTGTTACGCGTATCAACTAATATTTCTCAATAATTTGCAGGATCTTATACGAATATATTTAGGATATCTTTCCTTTGATTCTATCTCCGGGACACTAGTCCTTTATTGACTTTGGATCATGAGTTCTCGCCTTATCTCTGATAATGACGATTTGATAACGAGCCAAAGTCTAGTTAATCGGCTAGTCTCCATTCTAATCGGATGATCAATGAAATCTTTTATGAATATTTCTCCCCTATCTTAAATGTCATGTGCGATATCGAGTATAACCAGATGTATAGTCATTTTTCGCGATATAACATTTATGTAACCTAGTATATTTTAGTGTATTATAGTGAGAAAGATATTTATATACAAATATGGCTAAATTGGACAACAAATTGAAAATATGAGTAACATAATGTTAATATTTTCTTCCCATAAACATAGAGAGTCATTTTTCCTAGTAGGGGGTATTTTTCTTATTCTCAAAATTATTAATTCAATTTATTTTGAATAATTACTTGTAATTACTTTTTAAATAATTGATAGCATTAAATCTTTTAATTCATACAGTTAGTATTAACGCATCGAGACTATAGAAGAAGGCCAAGCAACTATTTAATTGATTCATAATTGTTATTCTTGCGCTTATTATCATACCGACAAAAACACAAATATAACTCTCGTCGTAGATAAAAATTTAAAGTAAACTCGATAAAGATGAGTTTTTTTTTTTCACTTTATCATCAAACCTTAATGCTACTGTTTTGGATAGATTATGGTAGGATTTTTTAATTATGTAATCGTTTTTTTTTCTTTTTTGCTTTAAATGTATGTTTATGAAGTTCCTCTATTTCACATACACGACATATCATGTGAGATTTTAGAGTCCTTTCAATTTATGTTTATTTTGTGATGGTGATGACCTCCACCACCAATAATGCTTAGTGTTTCTGTCTCCTTTTCTATACAGAGACAAAAGTTGTTTCAAGCTGCTGAAATATAACACCCCCTACCACTCGTTTTGCATTAAATTTCAATTTTTGCAACTGTATTTTATAAAAGAAACTATTGAGATATAATAGCCAATTAATTCTACATTTAACATTCACGGTGCAGTTATAATCCAATAAATAAAGGTGGAAAAAATATTGTTATTGTTGTCGATACATTAACAACATTTTAAATTTTTTTCGAATTGAATGAGACATATTACAGACAATTGTGGCCCAATATATCGATATGTTTGTTATTCCCTCTATATTCAACCAATAGCAGAAAATTAAACAAAATTGTAAAATAATCTGAGTGGTACATCGAACTTTGGTAATTTTCAATGAACTCAAAGAACCAACAACAATTGATTCCATCGACTCAAATCTTTATTTTGTAAGAAAAATATATGCAGAAAAAGAGAAAATTTTCATGCTTTGAAAATGCAGCAATGACCTTTATTTATAAGCAGTGTTGAGTGCGAATCTGCAACGCAAGGGGTCCCCTTTACTTAACACTTTAAGAGTTAGAGGAAGTGTTTCCTAATATAAGGACAACACCTTTCCTCTATTTTACCGATGAGGGAGAAATGACTCTTCATTTAACCCGTTTACTTGATTACCCCCACATTTTCCTTATTCTTTCCACCTTCATTTCCCCAATTCACACCAACTATAAGCCCAACAATTTTTAATCCCACAAAGGGCGCAATCGTAATTCAATAAATAGAAGGAGGAATAAATTAAATTATTTCTCTAAGTAAGGAGCTTTTTAAACCTTTTTCGACTACTTCGGTCCAATAGATGGAAGGATCAATATTTTTAATTCTTCATTAACGTTAAGGGCGAAATTGTAATCCAATAGGCAGAAGGAGGATTAGGTAAACTTGTTTCCTATATGTTAAGAGCATTTTAAACCTTTTTCAGTTGAGAGAATTTGTTAAAGACAATTGTGGTCCAATAAATGGAAGGGATCGATATTCTTAATCCCACATTTAACATTAAGGGCGTTATATCCAATAGATAACAGGAAAAAAATTTAAATTTTTCCTTTTTCCGTACGAGAAACTGTCGAGATATATAGATACATTCACATGTATAAATATTGAAGTACAATTTTGCATAAGAAAATTAGATTTTTATTGAGTGAATGAAAAAGACAAAACAATACTATAATTACAAGAATATGATAGTCGATGAGCAAGAAAGTTCTTGACAATTAGACCGTCTGAAAGCCTCGAAAGATTTACAGACGAAAAGGAAGATTATGAAAATGATTGACATACTTGATTAGAAAAGTATTGTCCTACTTAAAATCTTAAGATTCGCTATCTAAATTTTATTTACACATCCAAATTAACGTTGCTATTAGCTTAGAAGTCGTTTGATGTGGGATAGAAGATATACATTATTATTTTATCTGCCAAGTATAAGGTAATCTTTGCTTTATTTATCCATAATTTATAATTAAGTGATGGGACAAGTTATATTATATACATGATGAAATAACTTATTTTGAGATAATTTAAGTTATATCGAAATAAGTTGTTCTGAACTAAACGATCCCTAAGCAATTTAAAAATTGAGGGGAAAAAGTTGCATGTCTTCTTAAGTGTTCATTACGTCCATAGTTAATTATTGAAAATATGTCACTCCTTTTTATTATACATATTGCCTCATTCCGAAATATTAGTTATTTAATTTGAAGCATGTTTCAATCTAGAGTGATGTGTATTATTATAACTACCTAATAGACACTTAAGAACACAAGCAAAAATTTTTTGCAAAATTTAAATCGCGTATGTCTAACAGTAATACTTTATCATGTATTCAATTGATCGATAGATAAATTTAAAGGGAATTGGCGTATGAAGTCAAATCTTAAACTTGTTTAGTAAATAAACAATTAGACCTTTTGAAAGCATTAGAAGACTTTCAAGGTGATGTTTGGTACGTGTGATTAAATTATTCCAAAATTATAATTTTGATATCATAATTCTTACAAGTATGCATTAGATTTTTAAACCATCAACTAAACAAAATATAAATTTAATCCTGGAGATATCCCAACTTAACGAGTTGATCCCTAAAAGATAGGATAGAATTGTTAGATAAATATCCTTAATTGAATATATAAATTAAATATAGATATTTTGATATATCAATTGTTGATGAAAATGGGTGCTGGAAGAGTTTTCAGGAGTGTAGGGGGCCATGATGAAAGTGAGTGGCAGAATTGATTAGTAGCTTAAGATGTTAAACATGTTTATGAGTGCTGGTAAACGCCGTAATATCTGTTGCAGTGGGTTTTGATTCCTTTGTAAAGAGTAGTACTGTAGAGAACCCCACCACTGTTTCTTCTTATCTCCACATTCTTGATTTGACATTTGCCCATTTTCCCCCTCTTCTCTTTATATCCACTAGTACCAATCCTTTTCTCATTTCTATAAATCCTCCCTCACTATCCTTTTTCTGTTTCACAAACCAAACAACATCTGCAAACATGTTACAAATGAGCGTTCTTGAAAGGCAGAGAGCAGTATTGGAACGTCTTTATAGTCATTCAAAACAACAGCAGCTTTCTTCTCTGCCTCAACAACACCTTGCTAACTTGATAAATGGAGGCGTTGAGGGCAATTTTAACAACTTCAATATGTTTGATACGAATAACAATTGTCAACAAATGGCTTTCTCTACAGTATCCAATTCATCGATTACAACAGTATCTCCACCTCCGGAGAAAGAAAGTGCTATTATAGCTCCAAGGCAAAATGTTGTGTTAACCAAGAAGAGAAAAGCAGAGGTTTGTAATAGTAGTAACATGTACCTTAGCCTATCAATTCATCACTCCATTAATCCCATGTTTTTGCAGTTTTCTGAGGAAGAGGATTGTGGCAAAAGCCAAAGGGGGACAACAGGGAATGATTCCAAGGAGAATTCTAAGACATCTGAGGTTCAGAAACCTGATTACATTCATGTCAGGGCACGCCGTGGCCAAGCCACTGATAGTCACAGCTTAGCAGAAAGAGTAAGTGCACTTTTGAATTGCGCCTACATTTCACTTTCCCAGACTCCATTTGTGTTAATTGAGTGTCTCGTGTTACTTAAGCTTAAATGGTTAGAGAGACACCTACCTTACTGTGATTTCTAATAGAACTTCATGAATTGTGCAGGCTAGAAGGGAAAAAATCAGTAAAAAGATGAAATATTTACAAGATTTAGTCCCAGGTTGCAACAAAGTGACTGGCAAAGCTGGAATGCTTGACGAGATCATAAATTACGTTCAATCGCTTCAGAAACAAGTCGAGTTCCTTTCTATGAAACTTGCTACTCTGAATCCTAGGCTTGAGTTGAACACAGATAATTTTTTCACCAAAGACTTCCCCTCTTATACTTTTCCACCAACAGTAGCTCTGCCAACACTTTCCGAATATAACATGATCCAACACCAGCTAGGAAGTACCGCTGATGTTGCACACAGAAGAGATTTAATGGCATTTCCAGACGCTTATCTTGGTTCTTCGCCTCTTACGGTAATTTCTTAACTAATAGTTATTCTTTTAGAAAGTCATTTTCTCGTTATCTTAAGTGGAACTGGTACCGTCACTGCAGGTAGTACAACAGCAACAACCAGCTTTTGAGCCTGATTTGCAGAGCCTTTTCAGTGTTGGACTTAACTAGCTCAAAAGGATTTTGATCTACAGAGTTTGAAGTACGTGTTTATCTTTGGAAAGCAGAGAATTTATTCCAATGGCTCCTGTCCTGTACACAAAATTCACATCTTTCATATGGGAGTCTAAAATTTTTTAAGTTAGCTACTGTATTAGAAGGAAAACCTCCCCCACAAATCATATTTCAGGAAATTCTTACATCTTTACACATTTATAAGGCATCTTGTAATTTGTTCATATGTATAGCCAAAGTTGCATCCAGCCATCCACTATTTGACTGATATGTAATAAAGATTGAATTTCTACTCTTTTCTTCTTCCTTTCTTAGACGCCAGTTCTCCGGAAATAGTCTCTCTACCTCTATGATGTAAGTGATAAAGTGTACGTACAATCTACCCTCTCCAGATCCCAGTTATTATATTTCACTTGGCATATTGTTGTTGTTTTTTTGGTTTGTTCTTCTTCCCTCTTCTTATGTTTGAATACACTAAGTAAGAAAGCAAATTGTTGATCTAACTTTTATGGCTAAGACAACCCTTTGAATCATAGGGTAAACAACAAATATGTTAGTCAAGAATGGAATATTTTATAAGAATGATCTAGTTGATTTCCTAAATGGTCACTCAGCTAATGATTATTTAATAAATAAAATAATTTTATAAAATAATAAATATTAATTGAGTGATCTTCTGAAAAATCAATTTAAGAAGTATTATTAGGAGAAAAGACTATTTATACTATTAGGAGAAAAGACTATTTTATAAATATATGGTGTATGATTGAGATATTCTACTTTTAACCAACTCGAAAATAGAGAACCTTTTAGTAAAAAGTATTTTATTTGCTGAGAGAATATATCAGAAATGTATTTGCATTATTGAGACTAATATACATACGATACCGAATATATAAAAGGCTAGTTCGGCCCATGAAATATCTTGCGTTTAGGGATGATAATGGGGCGGTTCAGAGCCGGCTGAGCTCAACTCACAAATTTCTTAAACTGTCTTGTCCTGCCTCGCATGACAACTTTTTTTTTTCATTTTCAACCCACTTGCCCTGCATAAATCTATCTTGCTTAAATTTTTAAGTTCTTTTCTTTTTTAATTGAGCTTAACATGAAAAATAAATTTTATATATATATTTTTGCTAATTAACATTTTAATAACTAATCAACTATTTCAGTTAATATTTCAACGATTGTTTCTTATTCACTAATTAATTGTTTCTAATTAATATTTCAACAACTAATAATTTACTGGTGACATTTAGTTTAAATTTTAGAAAAGAAGTTAAATTAAAATGAAACTTTAATCTAAAATGTTTAGAGCTATTGTTTTTACTAATTACAAACATTTAATTTTCTTCGACTTTCCATTTGGTACCTTAAACCCGTATAAACCCGCAACTCACCCCCCTCCTTCCTATATTAATTTTAGAAATAATTATTTCAACCCGCTCTGCTTGTCCAACCCTGCATAACTTTAAACTCGTCTCATACCCGCTCACTCCGTCTCGTTGTCATCCCTACTTGCATTCACATAAATGTAGATAAGGACACACACAAGGGGATGCTTATATACATGGACGTATCTCGTGGGGTTCTCCAACAGGTTCATGCGAATCCATACTCCCCTTCCAAGATTATATATAATAATATTACATTTTTAAAAGTACTTTAATATTAACCCACGATCAAAGTATCATATAATGCAATGACAATTGAATGCACCTAAGTATGGTTAGAAATTAAATCTTATATCTATCTTTTTTTTTTCTTCTAAAATTAGGCAGCACCTTCTATGTGGTTATTGGTAGCACTTTTAGCATACTAGTTGATATATTTTTACTTTTTTGCTTTAATCTTTCAAGATTATTCAAGTCTATCACATTAGAAATTCCTAATTTTTTTAGCATTATAAATTTTTTATATAATTAAACCAAATATGCATATTCAAACTAGTAGTACTAGATGATACGACATACATAATCAATGACTTCAACCGATCCCAATACATTAGATTGGTATAATCTACTCTTAACTGATATGAAAATAGAAAACTTTCGTTAGGAGGCATTTTATCCCCTGATCATTCCCGACAGGATACAAATTAGTGAGACGTGTCTCATGCTTGTTCAAGCACGGCTTAAAGGAGGCCGCACTCTAAGGGGTCGTTTGGTGTGAACAATAAGTAATAACAATCCGACATAAAATGTAGAATTATTTTATCCCATCTTTTGATTAGAGGTATAAGGTAATAATCCTTGTATTATTTATCTCATCATTTTTACCTTAGTTATGGGATAAGTAATCTCATATATATGGTGAGATAACTTATCCCAAGTTAATTTATTCCGGAATTAATTATTTTGGGATAACATGTTGTCAACCAAATACGATATAGACAGACTATTCAGATACAAAATATCAGTGGTTGATTTTGCAGCCCAAATTTATGTCCTATAATTGA
>JAOTQR010000045.1:8724143-8746742 GCA_025774065.1 Solanum ossicruentum | reverse complement strand
AGAGAGAGAGAGAGAGAGAGAGAGAGAGAGAGAGAGAGAGAGAGAGAGAGAGAGAGAGAGAGAGAGAGAGAGAAATGAAATTTCTCCTTTTTTTTGTTATTTTTGGTAACAAAAGTATAATTATATATAGTGTAAATGACCCTATAATCTATTCTTGATAAAAGTTTGAGGCCCAATAAAAACTTATGCCTTGTAGTAAAACAGATAAATTATACAACTACACAACATATTTTTTTTCATATTTTCTAATAATCCCTACCATCTTAAAAAATTACAAAAATCCCCTAATTTCACTCTTTCTCTCCAATTTGTAGATACCTAAACTATTATTTCTCTCCCCTTCTTAATTTATCCGAAATTTATTCTAATCAATATCTACATAATCTTCCTATTATTTAGTTCTCTAATCAATCTTTTTATTATTAATTTTAATTTCAAATTTTTTATCATTATTTTCAAACTAAACAAAATAAGGAAGAAATTTCAAACATTTTCTTCTCAAATCAATTAACAAATACAAAACTAAGATATGGGTGAAAGCATCTCTATAAAAATCAAGCAATAATTTTAAGTATCAAGTATCTACTAGACAAAAATTAAGCACCTAATTCTAAGTGTCAAGTATCTACTAGACAAAAAACATAAAACTTATGTCAGGTATTAATTATCAGAAGTTTGATAAAGCACAAGTGTTTCTTCTTAAAGTATCAAGTACATAAAGCTCCGATTCCAACGATGAGTATCATTCTAAAAAAACACAAAATCTTTAATCAAATATCAACTACCTAAATCAAGCACTTAATTTTGAGTGTCAAATATATATTAGACAAAAAAATCATAAAACTTATGTCAAGTATCAATTATCAGTAGTTTGATAAGTACAAACACTCCTTCTTAAAGTATCAAGTACCTAAAGCTCATATTTTAACGATAAGTATCATTCTAAAAAATACGAAAATTGTTAATCAAGTATCAACTAGCCAGATCATGCACCTAATTTTAAGTATCAAGAAAAGCGAATTTTAAGTACTTCGTCTTTACTTTGATTTTGGAGAAAAGGGAAAATCTAATGTGTGAAACAATGGATATTTCTTATCAAATAATGCCGACATGTGATCAACTCTGTGTGTTGTCCGACAATGCAAACAAGGTACGTAAATCCGTAAATTTAAATTTTTCTCTCTTATAATAAAGAACATTCATTCCCAAAGAAACCAATGAATAAGGCATACTTAGATATGGACTCCCAAACACAAACAGAATACAACACCATAAACAAATACTGAGGGTGTAGAGTCATTGTGACTTGCCAGATTAGGTTTAGTTTGAAAGAATTAGCCCCAAAAAGTTAACAACAAGAAAATTACTTTGTCACAATCCCAAATTAGTGAACGAATTAATAATCAACAAATTGTGTGAATATGCTTCAAAAAAATTCACTTCGGATACCCAAGATAATGATTATTCTTGAGCGAAGGTGCTACCAGGAACTAAGAAACCAAAATCTCGGGTATGGATGATTAGATTAAATTTTTAGTTCAATCCTTTTTTTAGCGTAATTGATTGATTTATTTCCTCTTTTTTCGACATGCATCAAACGAATTTTGAGGTATCAAAACGCCTACTAAATATGAGACTTTTAGTAATTTACAAAATAATGGTATAAAAAGGAATTAAGCTAATACAGTATGGGATTTGTAACATTTATATTATTTTATACCGCTTGAGTGAAAAATATTGACGGCTGATTTTCTTATTTTCCACAGAAAAAAGGACTTAACAAATGGAATATGTCCTTGTCGTCAAAGGTCATTTTCACAACACTCAACGCCAAGTAACAACATATCTACTATACCGAACCTGTTGATATTAGATCCTTTGGCAAAGAGTAACATAAACTTATTTTACCAAAATCAAGTCTAGAATATCTCTACACTCCCTTTCGGTGTATAGATGTAGAATATGCCCTCCGATCGAATATTAGGTAACCGTAGTATCTTTCCATCCTATTTTTTCTTGATGAAAAATTTCTTTACTTTTACATCCTTGGTATGATTGTGTTGTACTGGATTATGTGCAATATCACGTGCAACCTTATTATCACAACATAGTTGAATTGGTGCCTTAGGTGGATAACTCAAATCTATTAAGAGAAGTCTCAACCATAATGCTTCACATATTCCAAGTGTCATTCCTGTGAATTCTATCTCCACACTTGAGTGAGCAATAATATTTTAATTTTTACTTGTTCATGTAACAAGATTTCCTTCTCGAAAAATGAATTAAAATATCCCGAAAGAAAAGGTATAATTTAGAGTTAGAAAGCCAAATCGACTTGCACTCATTTTGTTTTTTTCTTTAAAAAAAAATACAACTTACAGATTATAATTTTTTTCTAATCATAAATCATACTCAAGTTTTATAGTTAATGACCAAGAAATTTAGTCATTGTAGAGCCATTATTCATAAATATATACTTATCGATCCAATCCAAATCATGACTTGTTAGGATTGAGTTAATATTTTTGAATCTCACGTAAAAAGTAAAATTAGGAGAAAAAATCAATCAACTCACAAATCAAAATCAATCTAACCCAATAATTAATTTACCAGAGTTTTAAGTAAAAACATCTTTAAATTATATCCAAAATTGAAGGCACATCCTTAAACTATAACAATTAACAAAAACATCTATGAGATATCTAAAAGATTTAGCAAATCTCATCTTTTTTCTAACTTTGTTAAAGAACTAAAGAATTCACTTTATATGCATGTCATGTGACTAAAAAAAAGATTCTTTGATCAATACCTCGAAGTAGTCCACTGATAATTTTTTCTTTCCTCCGCAAGGTTGATTTCTAAATTAAGAACTTCATCCTTATTTGGTTTATTTATCCTTGCGTAAGTAGATAACTTTAGCGTACAAAAATTAGTACTAATATAAGTGAATAGTTTAAAATTGTTTAGTATACTATCGGTCTATTTTTTAATCAATGTGGGGGCTCTAATGCACTCTAACGGCAGTGAGGTTGGCTCGTGAGGATGCACACCATAGAAAGATACGACTTTGACAGAAACTGTCTGCATAACTGCAACCCCTTACTTGTTCTTGCAGCCCTTGCTTTCATCCATTGTCCCACTGCGTTGTGAAGGAATCATGCTACATCTTAAACGAATCACAAATGCCCACTCCTCCTTCCTTCGATTATTCACAACTCCCGCCACTTATGAATTGCATTCCTCCCTCCAAAGGCTGCAGGTGCAACCCACACACCACCAGCTAGAACAACTCTTCTTGTCTCATTTCTCCACCACAATCAATAATCCACATTCTTCACAAACATATGCCACACTCTTCCACGCCTGCGCCCGCCTTTATCGCCTCGACATTGGCCAAAAACTCCACCACCACTACATTCATTACCATCACCCCATTGCACCTCATCAACAACAACTCTACACCATCAATCATATCCTCAACATGTATGCCAAATGTGGTGATCTCGAATATGCACACCACCTATTTGATCAAATGCTCCAAAGAAATATTGTTTCTTGGACTTGTCTTATTTCAGCCTACGCTCAACATGGGAACACGGATCAATGTTTTCGCTTATTTTCAAATATGTTAGCTCATTATACCCCTAATGATTTTGCTTATGCTAGTGTTCTATCTGTGTGTGATAGCAGCTCATCGCGTGGTAGGCAAGTCCATGCTCTTGTGATCAAAACAGGTTTTGATACCTGTGTTTACGTGTGTAATGCTTTGATTACAATGTACTCGAGGAGTAGTGGCAGTACAGAGGCTTGGAAGGTTTTCGATGATATGGAATTCCGGAATCTTGTTTCGTGGAATACAATAATAGCATGGTTTCAAATGTGTGGACAAGGTGATAAGGCTATGAGATTTTTCTCCATAATGCATCGTGATAGTTGTTTGGGGTTTGATCGCGCCACTCTTGTCAGTGTACTTTCTTCTCTATTAGGAATGGATGAAAGTGATTTTTCCTGGGGTCTTCAAAGTTGCTTCCAATTGCATTGCATTAGTGTGAAAACCGGGCATGTACGAGATGTTGGGATTGTGACTGCTTTGGTGAAAGCTTATTCAATTCTTCTAGGAGAGGTTAGCTATTGTTACAAATTATTTCTGGAAACAAATGGATGTCAAGATCTCATGTTGTGGACTGAAATAATTGGGGCATTTTCAGAAAGAGATCCTGAAAAAGCTATTCTCCTTTTTGGTCAGTTGCTTCGGGAGGGGTTAAATCTAGATAGTTATGCTTTGTCTATTGCACTGAAAGCTTGTGCAGGACTTATGACAGACAGAAGTACCTTGATGGTGCACAGTAAAGTTATTAAATCTGGTTTTGTGGATGTTCTAGTGCTTGGAAATGCATTAATTCATGCATATGCAAGGTGTGGCTCAATATCTCAGGCCAATCAGGTTTTTGAGGAGATGAGATACAGAGATATAGTTACATGGAATTCGATGTTGAAGGCTTATGCATTGCATGGCAAAGCAAATGAAGCATTGGAACTTTTTGGTAAAATGGATGTGAAACCTGATGCGGCCACTTTTGTTGCTCTGCTCTCAGCTTGCAGCCATGCTGGAATGGTGCAAGAAGGGATTCAAATTTTTGATGCTATGTTTGAAAAACATGGTATTGTTCCTCAACTCGAGCATTATGCATGTATAGTTGATATTGTTGGCCGAGCAGGTCATATTTTTCAGGCGGAGAAAATAATAAAAGAGATGCCCATGCAACCAGATTATGTAGTGTGGAGTGCATTTCTTGGAGCATGCCGCAAACATCGTGAATCTGGGTTCGCCCAAATAGCTGCATCTCGGTTAAAGGAGTTAAATCCAGAAAATTCATTAGGATATGTACTCATGTCAAATTTATACTGCTCAACCCATAGCTTCAATGAAGCAGGTCATCTTAGGAAGCAAATGAGAGAGCTTGGTGTTACGAAGCAGCCTGGATTGAGCTGGACAGATCTTGGTTGAAGGAGTTAGATCCAGAAAATTCATTAGGACATATGTACTCACGTGAAATGTATTCTGTTCAGCCCATTGCTGCAATCAAACAGGTCATCTGAGGAAGCAAATGAGAGTGCTTCGTGTTACAAAGAAGCCTTGATATACTTCCGGAGGCCTGCAACATCCAGACCAGAGAGCTATATACACTAATATGGAGGACTTTGTGAAAGAACTGAAACATATTGGTTCCATTACAACAACAACAATAACATAATACCCGGTAAGATCCCACAAGTGAGGTCTGAGCGGAGGGTAGAGCATATGCAAACCTTATCATCACCCTATGTGAGATAGAGAGACCATTTTCGACAGACCATCCTCTCAAGAAAATCGTTTTCTAAAACAAGTTTGAAAGATACAAGAGTGAAGAAGTGCACAATGAAACTCCCGGGAATTAGCTTGACATACAAAATGCCGGATTATTTTATCCCACGATGTATCTCTCGAGGGTCATTTGGTACAATGGATAAGGGATAATAATTCCGGGATAAAATGTAGGGCTATTTTGTCGTGTGTTTAATTTGAGGTATTAGTTAGTCTCATGATTATTTATCCCATTATTTATTCTATAATGATGGCATACTTCAGATCTTTTGCATATCTAGGAATGTGCACTCGTTTCCAATGGAGTAGATGTATACAGATGAAATGGATATTGGGTTTTCAATCGATATAATGCTTCATATTGAATGAAAAAAGTAATCACATCAACTGACATAGCGTTTCATATAGTGATGAAACAATATTCATAATTAGAATATTCCAGCATATATATGAACATAATCAATCTAGTCTTTTCTTTTACAAATATATGCAAAATAAACCATAGTATATGGATAATGTGTAACAATACGACTTAAGATAAGAAGTCTCACATCAGCAAAACATATGAGAGATATTGAGTATATAAGTAAGCATGTCTTATCGGCTAGTGGCGTAGCTTAAAGCCATGTAGGACTAGGCCCAAATCAGACAATATCACTAGCAGACTGGACCATTACAAAAGGTATTAGAGTCACTTATGTGTCAGCCAATAATATCTTGGTAAGGCAAACAAAGTCAATATGGGTCAGAGTTCAATCAAGTTTAGGCATATTCTCATAAGGTAAACAAACCTTAGTGTTGAGTTTAAGCAAATCTCATGCGGTGGGGCAAAAGCTAAACCAACATCCCTGTTTGGAATAAGATTTTCCTGAAAGGGACCAGATAAGCACTTGTTGCTAGCTAGTACACCGAGGGCTCTAATTAAGAATAGAGAAGTATTCACTACTATTTCACTCTCCATGATGTTCTCTTATTAATCTTTATTTATATAATATATTTGTATAGTTAAATTGCACGCACACACAAATGTCTAAAACAGACAATATTATTAGCAGACTGGACCGTTACACATGTCTTTCCAATAATCATTCCAGAGCATTAATTACTTTTTTTTAACCATGCCTGAGGCGGATCCAGGATTCAGAGGTTACAGGTGCCATATCGTCTAAATAGGATAAGCAGGTCGGTTCCTTCGAGGACAAACCTTGGTTTTGTCTTTCGGCTTGAATAAAACAAGTGAAGCTAAAATAACAAAATTTAATTTTGTCTGCCATAAATAAAGTCGAGTAACTGATCCAAGTAGAATTAAATTTTGCTTAGTGTATTATTTTCTCTTTTGTTTATTTTACTTGGGTAGATAGATTTGTTTTATGTCAATATTTATCCGTTTACTTTCTCTCCTATATGTTTAAATTCTCACTTAGGCTTTTTAGGATAATTTTCTTAAAATAAGTCACCTTATTTGCAATTTGCAACACCCATATAAATTATGAGATACGGCTGAGACTCGCATTTTGCAGACCTCGAGGGTACCTAACACCTTTTTCTTCGAGGTAACTTGAACCCTTACTCGATCTCTGGTTGAATTTGATTTAGACTTAGGTTTAGTTTTAGATAGAATAGTGTCCTAATACACCTTAAATTCATTAGGTTGCACCTTTTCATTCTTTTCAAATCTCAAAAGAGTTGTGTTACAGTGTCGTCCAGGTTCCATCTTTTTGCGAGAAAAAATTGGGTGCGACAATCAGATCATGGAGTTTAATTCACTTCTCACTTTTGGAAATCCTTCCAAAGAGGACTTGGCACTAGAGTGAAGTTGAGTACGATGTTTCATCCTCAAACTGACGGGCAAGCCGAGAGGACTATTCAAACATTGGAAGATACGTTGAGAGCTTCCGTGTTGGAATTCAAGGGAAGTTGAGATGAACATTTTCCACTTATCGAGTTTACCTACAACAACAACTTTCATGCAAGTATTGAGAATGCACCATTTGAAACGTTGTATGGTAGACGATGTAGATCGTCCATCGAGTGGTTCGAAGTCGGTGAAGTGGCATTAAAAGGATCGGACTTGGTGATGAATGCTATGGAGAAAATTAAAAGCATAAGGGAGAAACTGCAAATAGGCCAAAGCCAAAAAAAGTCCTACTTTGATGTGAGAAGAAGGGAACTTGAGTTCGAAGTTGATGATTGGGTCTATGAAGGTGTCTCCAATAAAAGGTGTTCTCTAGTTCGGCAAGAAAGGAAAATTGATCCCTATATATGTGGGACCCTACAAGGTGGTGAGAAGAGTAGGAAAAGTAGCGTATGAGCTAGATCTACCCAACAAGTTGCACTTGATTCATCTGGTCTTCCATATATCGGTGTAGAGAAAATTCACGGGTGACCCAAGTTCCATAGCTCCTTTGCATGATGTGAATATTAGAGATGATTTGAGTTATGAAGAAGTACTAGTTGAAATCCTAGACCGACAAGTGAAGAAGCTAAGGAATAAGGAAGTTGCATCCATCAAGGTACTTTGGAGAAACTAGCAAGTCGAGGGTGCTATATGGGAAGTGGAGGCGGATATAATGAAGCACTATCCACATCTATTCCACTCTACTCAAGCCTAAGGTACTAAGAAATTCTTCCAAAATCTCAATTCCATGCATTTTAGTTTCTCATGATGTGTGCATTTATTTTGATGTCTATGAACTGCTTTGAGACATGTCTAAAGAATGGAATCTGAAATTTTTGAGAAATGATGTTTAACTTGCAATTTTGCCTTGTATGTTGGGTCTTTAGTTGTTAGTTTACTCCTTAGAGTCTGTCTTTAAGTACATTTGGAGACGAATGTTCCCAAGGGGGAGATACTGTAATGACCCCCAGTTTAGGAGTCCTGAGTACAGAAAAAGTTGGCCCGAAAAGTGATCTGAAGTCTTATTTATGAGAAACTTATGGCCCATAAAATGACATATGGCCCGTAGGTTCGGCTCTTACACATAGAACTTCAAGAAGGGAAAAAGTTTCCAAGTATGGGGTAACCCACGGACCAAGTGACAACCCATAGAATATTTTACGACCCGTAGATGGCTTCGTGAGTGAGACCCCAGACATGAAGGAACTTTTGAGTTTCAGGAAGGTAATATACGAGTTATCAAATGGCCCATGGAATTTGTTATGCTCCATATAGACCTTTCGTGGGTAGGGCCAAGGAAGTGAGGAAAAATGGTTAAGTGTGGGAGGACTTTGCGAGTCCAACCATGGCCAGTAAGAAGTTTCATGGCCTATACTATTAATCATGGTTTTCGATTAAGAAAAAGTTGATTTTCGAGATTTTCAGATGTGTCATCAGACGAGGGGACTTATGACCCGTATGTCAACCTATGGCCCATAATCGGGGTTCTGTAAGTCGTTTCCGATAATTTTTAATAAGGGACAATTTAATCATTTCCTGGAATTTTATTTCTATACTACGTCGTTTTGGGTCCGAAAAGGGGGCCTATATTAATCTTCAATTCCTAGAAATACCCCTCATTCTCTCATTCCTTTAATTCCAAAAAAAAATTCCAAAGGCAAGAGCTCTCAAAAATAATTCTAAAGTTTCCAAGCTTTCTAACCCAAAGGCTTTAATATCATTTCTCTTTAGTCCTCCAGGTATGTGAGTTGATTTATGGGTATCCTTTCACCCATAAAGTTCCCTATTATGCATTTTACTTTTTCATTAAGTTCCTCAATTTAAAGGACATACTTATGATAATTTCACCATCCTTATGTTATGATATGATACTCATAAAGTTCAAGGACTATTGTACTAAGAAAATATATGCACATTTGAAATATGATGATTATCCCATGATGAGTTTCGATATGAATAAGGTTGGACGATTTTGATGTTCCTTTTTAAAGAAATTTCTTAATACTTTGTGATTTGATGCATCAATTAAGCCCACCTTGTTTTAATAAAAGTTTCCTATGAATTATGACTATGACTAGGCAATTTTTGAAGAGTTTCAAAGCTAAGTTACCAAAGATATATGTATGATGATCATTACCCTAAAAGATTATTGCTCCCCAGCACACGCAAGTGTACATGGTCTCATAAGTAATATAGTGAACCTAATTAAAGAGTCGGGTTGTCGAACCCAAGAGATTTGAATGAAATCAGTAACCAATCTCAGTTATCAAGTTTATGGTGTTTTTGGTAACAAGATTTATGAGTATAAGTGAAATAATTGTCAAGAAGAAATTTCTACTGAATTGATATGAATTTTACTGATAAGATATCAATTAGCAGGCAATTCTAGGGTTGTAACCTTTACGACTCTGTTTAGTCTTAACAATATTTATCTATGTCTGGGTTCCTAATTATTGATTCACGGGGTTTAAGTTATCTGAACAAGGTTGCACGCCTCTGCCGGCCTACTATTATTGACTACCTAACTACGTCGTTGAACGGGGATAGACAGGCCAATAAAAATGCATTAAAGTTATTTTCCAGTACTATGAACCGAGCAAGGTGCAAGGATAGTTGTCACAGGTCTCCCTTACATGAATCAACCTAGTTTCCTAGTCGAACAAGCTCCCTACACTACTGAGTTCTATCCACTCCAACATCTCTCGAATCCAAAGTGAACAACTAATGTACTCCCTAGTTAGCCAGACTAAGAAGTATAAGTAAAAATAGCATAGGATTAATCAAAAGAACCTATTCAGAGATGTTTAAAGTTAAGAACTACACATTGTCTGTGGCTATAACCCCAGAATATGGAGACTTAGTCACTCATGATCGTGAAATAAACCATGAATGATATGGAAAACGTAAAAACCCAAAGAATAAAGATTAAAATAACCAAAATACTCTGAGAAAAGGGTTCTCCGTCGTCCCTACTGAGTTTCTTGTGTAAAAACAGAATGTAAACCTAAAGTCTATGATAGAATAATAATAGAAATTTCGTAACTCGACTTTTTCGCATCCTGTCCTCAGGTCCGCAACATGGATCCCTCGTATTACTGGGTTTCCATTTAATTTGCTGACGAGGCACTTTTACACATCTTTTGACGCGAACCTTGCACACTTTTCAGCTTCGCACCTTTTTCTGCATCTTTTAGCTTCCACAGCTTTGTCCCAAGTCTCCCACATGGACTTTGGTCTTCTGGCTTCTTCTACTGACTTTTATCTTATGAATTCCAGGCTGTGTTCTTTCTTCAAATCTGGGTTTCCTCAAATCTGGGTTTAACTCTGAACTTTTCCAACTAAAGCAAAATCATACAAAAAAACAACTAAGTGATGCACTCGGCCTTGTGTTTGCAAAATAAGAGAAAAAATACAGTAAAACACCTAGACTCTATGAATTTACCCTCTAACTTGTCTCTATTTATGAACATTATTGGCTAATTGGGCATATAGATACGCCTAAGATTACCACCCTATACATAGAGCTTTGTCCGTCCTAGGACAAATCAAGACACATGCATGAGACTCCCTATGGTAATACGTACAACAAACATCATGCGTCCAAACTCTTTGAACCATGGTGACAACTTTCAGTGCCCTTGGTAGAATCTACTCGATCCTAGCACTCATGTATACATGCAGACTCATACAAAATGTTTAACAGTTCATCGAGTTACTATCCTGGGATAATCATGTGCCCTCACCAAGAAGAATTGCCCATGCACACCACTAAAAAACTAAATAGAAGATTAAAAATGGGTACACAAACAACTCTCACTCTCTGAAAAGATGTCTCATGTTGCTTTTAGATTCCATAGGCTTGCCCTTAATGTAAAACTTAGACCTAGCTGGAGTTTTCCTTAGAGGATCTCGTAGGTCTTTGTTTGGTTGTAATGTAGGCTGCAGGTAGGTAGGATACTTTTATGGATATGGCTAACACGGCTCAATTCCCAAGCGCTCATAGCATACACTTCACTTCCTTTCGTCACTTTCATTCCTCTTTAATTCAACAACCCTTGTTAACACTTCACTAAGCCATGCTTTAAGTACTCAAATTATTTATATACCATCAAAAGACAATACTAACTACGAATAAGTAGATACCTTTTAAAAAGAAAATAATTAAAAGAAAATTTTCAAGAACAAGTGTGCATTCGCGATGATGACTGACTGCAACTTCACTTTTTGGGGCCAAAACAGTGTGCATCCGCATTTTCTCCGCGATGCGGAGACAACACAAAACAACACTGTTTGGTCGACATTATTTATTTATTTTTATTTATTTTATTTGAAACTCTACTACTGCTCAGCCCTCGGGTGTCCATTCGAGTTCCCTCTCCTTTAATACAACTTGCTAACACGCTAGGGAATTAGGATCAAACATGGATAATTGATCAAAGAAAAGGGATTCGCTTGAATTATGGTTAATCAAAGAATAGGCTAAGGATCAAAATGGCTAATTAAGGGTATTTTAATTAGCAGAGTATAATAGTGTTACACAATTGGGCTACTAACAAAATGCCTAGATCCTCTCCTCCAATTTAAATTCCTACCAAGACCACTCTACATACCGGGCAAGTTCTAGAACCTATTGCAACAGAGACTCACAATTTGCTCGCTCACTCATGGCACACTTTCATCTCACTATTATGGTATTCACATGAATTCAATTAATTAAGCATATATACATTTGTGACTTACAAGGATCAAGCGTCTACTCCTAAACTCCGTTCAAGTGTTTACGCTAGATGCTCGTTTGTACACTACCCTACTCTAAATGAACTCAATTCGACGAATGCCTTTAGGACGGTCGTCATCCATCCATCATAGGGCCCCCATCACTCGACTATGACTACTACTACCATTTGCAACCTACAAGCAACTACTACTAAATCAGTGCATCCATATCATGTTACCAATCAAGCATCCATGCACAACATAGTCAATAGTTACTAATTACAAACCCAAAATAACATAGTTAATAGTTACTAATTACAGATCCAAAATAAGATAAAAGATGTCCAAGCATAAATAATAAACATCACAAATCTAGGAAATGAAAATAATCTTAATATATGTCAATAGTTATGAAATAAAGCATAATCATAGATCAATCCCCACCTCACACTTAGACTTAGCACTGCCCTCAGTGCTAACCATACAAAACCTCTGAGGTGGGAATCATGGTGCTCACTCATCATCGGGCCCTGGTAGAACGGGCTCACCCCTTACGTAGACCGATGGCTCATCAGCAATCTCCTTATCCTCAGACTCGGACTCATCATGCACCTCCCCCTGGGTCCATGCGTACATCATCCTCCATTGGTTCAATGAACCTTAGCCTAATGCCCAAAACTGCTTTAGCATGGGCGTTGAGAGGGTATCGAATCTCAACATCTTGAAGATCTTGACGTGTAGAAGGGTGGCTGCTAGCCTGGTGCCTCAGCATCTCGAGCCCGTATATGCGGGCCATAATTAACTCATCCTGGTTTGCTTTCTCACTAGTGGTGAGCATTGGGCCCAAAGAAACATCAGGCCCCTTGATGTGAGTGGCAATATAGGGGGGCCTGAATAGCGGGGCAATAATTGGCTTCCTCCTTCCTTACACTTGTCATATGGTATAATTGAATGATAAGGCCTCCGAATGCATACCTGTAACCCTTGTGGGTTTTTGATTCCTCATAGCTAGCTTGAAAATGGCACCATAGTTTAATGCCATCCCTATCATGAGTGCATATGTGAGATACACTCGATCCCTCATCATGTTTGTGAAATGTTGTCCTAGGAAAAAATGAATGTGTCACCAACTTAACCCAGACCCGGGCCTCCTTTGACATGTCAGCAAACGGGAATGAAAGATGATAGCCCCTCTCTACATGTCAAACCCACTTAGCTGTGGAGGTTGGTCTGGCAAGTGTGTGTCTGATTTCCCGGTATGGTGGGCGAAGGCATAGCTCATTGAAGACACTTGTGGAGACCTCTTCGGGGGTTCCAAGGACCCTGTTAATAGTAAGAGGAGAGAAGTTTACCTCCAATCCTCAGATGATCACTGATTGAGATCGCGGATCCTTGCTCATGTTGGCATAGAATTCTCGCACCAAGCTTAGGTTATAAGACCGAGGGTCTTAAAACAAGAACCCCAACCGTAGCTCCATACGCCTAGTTAAGATTTGGGGGTACTCATCCCGCAGAGAGTCAGCATCGATTGGAATGTCCAGGTAGTACTTCGTCTCATCATGAGACTGATACCACCTTTTCCCATCCTTGTTCACTACTTTTGCCCCATACCAGACATGCTGGCCTCTCCTAGTGTAGCAGGACACTTGGGGAGATCCTGGGCCCCCTTTCTCGTGTTGGAAGCCCCTGCTCAATTGGATAGACCGCCTCTACATGGACGTGACAGCATGATACTCAAGCAACAACTCCCATAACCCCACACTTAAACTTAAGCCCATATGGAGAGGGTACTCAGTCTTCCCCAATTCATACGGGCTACCACAACACCATCCAACACAAGCCCTTGTTTCACAGCATCACAACTCAGCCCAATACCTTCAACTAGCCATTTTCATCGAGCACAAGAACATATCATAAGAACTTACCCCTACAATTTTCGACAGTTACGAGTACAACCCCACATCACAGTACTCTATCGAACAATTTTACACATCAACTCAGTACATTCAACGCCAAACTTCAACTTTTGGCAAAAGCCAACTTAAAAACCACAAAGCAAACATAAGGAATGGTGATGAACACACAAAACCCCCATATTTTGGCCCAATCTTGGCATGATTTCGACTTAGGGTTTCACCCACAACAATTGACACACTACGCACTTATATGCAGAGATCGAGCAACAAATAGTCACTCCCAACAAGTATGAATGAACAACAACAGTAAAATCACACGAACCACTTCAGATTAATTGAATCCCATGAAAGATACCCTCTCTTGAAGCAATAAAATCAAGTAAACTTGCTGTGGAGGAAACATACCTTGAGTGGAGAATGAACTTTAAGCAATGAGATTTTCTGGGCACAATTGATGTGCGACGTGGATTTGTTTGAATCTTGGGAGAAAGAGGGAAGAATATTGAGAGAAAAATGGAGAAGAGGGGTTTAGGTATCAGGGGAATACGTAAAAGGGGGAGAAAAATTAGGTTGGGGGTATTTAAAAGGGAGTAGGGCCACGCAGGAAACAACCGTTTTAACACAGGTCCGCATTGCCTCCACATCGCGAAGCAAACATGGACCCAGACTTAATAAAAAAATTTCTATGTGGGGAAATTGTGGATATCCATATGCATCCGCGTCGCAGTGCAAATACGGATGCTCATTCTATTGAGCATCTAAAAAAATTTTTCGCTATGGACCTCGTAAAATTCCCCAAACACTTAAGTATGCTTCAAAACAATAAAACTAGTGGATTAGACTAAGAAAATAAAAAGAATACCCAATGGATTGTCGAGAAATGAGGACAAGAAAATTTGCACAAAGTGGTACAAGGTCCATGACGGAGAGGTAACGCGGGCCTATACTTGTGCAAAGTTTTCACATTTTCAGTACGAGAGCTAATTTTCTAAATTTTTTTAAATAAAGGAAAATAAACTGTTATTATCTCACCACGGGTCCCCTCCCATACAGCACCTGATTTAACATCGCGGCACAACACATCATCATCTCATTCATTATTGGCTAACTCAATGACCTCTTCCACTTGATTCATGTCTTCACCGTAGTAGTGTTTGACATGTTGACCATTCACTAAAAAAGTTTGGTTCGTGGTCTAATCTTTCAACTCCACAGCTCTATGAGGTGTGACCACCACCACCACGTATGGTCCACTCCATTTGGATCTCAGATTACTTGAAAATAGTTTCAGACGGGAGTTAAAAAGCAATGCCTGTTGTCCCGCCTCGAAGTTCCGCTTGATTATGTATCGTTCATGCCATTTCTAGGTTCGCTCCTTGTGAAGCTTAGCATTTTCATAGGCATGGAGCCGAAACTCGTCCAACTCCTCCAATTGCTCTAATCTCTTTCTACCAGCGAGCTCTAGGTCAAGATTCAGCTTTTTTATTGCCTAGTATGCCTGGTGCTCGAGCTTGACTGGCAAGTGACAAGCCTTGCCATAGCTAGCCGGTAAGGAGAGGTGCCTATTGGGGACTTGTACGTAGTCCGGTACACCCACAAAGCTTCATCTAGCTTAATCGCCAATCTTTCCGGGTGGCGTTCACTGTCTTTTGCAATATCTGCTTGACTTCCCAGTTTGACACCTCCAATTGTCCACTATTTTGCAAGTGGTACGCCATAGCCACTTTGTGCTTGATCCCATACTTTGCCAGCAGATTCTGCACAATTTGGTTGAGAAAGTGGGTACTTTCATCACTAATTATGGTTCTTGGAGTACCAAATCGAGTGAAGATGTTCTTTTTGAGGAACTTGCTCACCACCTTAGCATCATTGGTTGGGAGTACTGCTGCTTCTACCCATTTGGACACATAATCAATAGCTACTAGGATATAGGGATAACTGAACGATGGTGGGAATGGTACCATGAAGTCTATGCCCTAAACATCAAAGATCTCCACTTCCCGAATATTGCTTAAGGGCATCTTATACCTTTGAGTTATAGCTCTAGTTTGCTGGCACACATCACAAGCCCTAGAGAATTGAATGACATCATTGAACAGAGTGGGCTAGAAGAACCCTGATTGCAATGTCTTATATGTTGTCCTGTCACTAACATGATGGCCCTCATACGGAGAGGCATGACATCTCTCAAGAACCTGCTTAATCTCCGCCTTTGGAATATATCTCCTTACTATGCGGTCAGCCCCTTATTTGAAAAGGTAAGGCTCATCCCAGATATACGCCTTTGCATCATGAGCCAACCTCTTTTTTTGCTATTATGTGGCATCTAGGCGGGAATACACCACTCACCAAGTAGTTCACTATATCAGCATACCATAGTAGTTGTTCCACCTCAATTGCTAGCAGTTGCTCATCAGGAAACTTTTATTTGATTTGCAATTGCTCAGCTATGTGAGCATCAATTTCCAGACGAGACAGGTGATCCGCAACCTGATTCTCGCTCACGATCATTGATCTCAATATTGTACTCTTAGAGTAGTACGATCCATCTGATCAGTCACGACTTTGCATCCGTCTTGTTGAATAAGTATTTTACGGTCGTGTGGTCTATGAACACCACAACTTGGGTTCCTACCAAATACGCTCTGAATTTGTCAAATGCATACACTAATGCCAACATCTCCTTTTTGGTAACCATATAATTGCTCTGTGCTACATCCAGAGTCTTGCTGGTATAATATATAGAATGGAAAACTCTATCCCTGCGCTTTCTGAGTACTGCACCCGCTGCTGTATCATTGGCGTCACATATCAACTCGAAGGGGAGCCCCCAGTCAGATGCGACCAATATAGGAGCCTCCACCAACTTCTTCTTCAAAAATTCAAATGCCTACAAACAAAAATCATCAAAGTTAAACAGTACCTCTTTCTCTAGCAGGGCAAAAAATGACTTCACAATCTTTGAGAAGTCCTTAATAAATCTGCGGGAGAACCCCGCATGTCCTAGAAAACTTCATACTCTATTGATTGAAACCAGTGGGGGAAGTTTATCAATCACCTCAATTTTTGCTCTGTCTACCTCCAACCCCTTCTTTGATACTTTGTGGCCTAAGACTATCCCCTCCTTAACTAGGAAGTGACATTTCTCCCAGTTAAGAACGAGGTTTGTCTCCTCACACCTTGCTAGTACTCTGTCCAGATTCTACAGATAGCTCCCAAAAGATTCACCGAAGACAGAGAAGTCATCCATGAACACCTCCACGAAGTCCTCTACCATGTCATGGAATATAGCCATCTACACCTTTGGAAGGTGGCTGGTGCATTACATAAACTAAAGTGCATGCCTTTGAATGCATACGTCCTATATGGACATGTGAATGTTGTTTTTTTTCCTGATTCTCAAGAGTAATGGTTATCTGGTTGTATCCCAAGTACCCATCTACGAAGCAATAGTACTCCTGCTCAGCAAGTCTATCCAACATTTGATCAATAAAAGGCACCGGGTAGTGGTCCTTTCTGATGGCCTAATTCAACCTTTTGTAATCCATGCAGATATGCCACTCCATTACCGTTCTAGTTGAGATCAGCTCATTCTTTTCATTGGTGATAACTGTCATCCCGCCTTTCTTGGGGACACATTATACAAGGCTCACCCATTTGCTGTCTGAGATGGGGAAGATGATCCCTACATCTAACCACTTAATGATCTCTTTCTTTACTACTTCTTTCATGATTGGATTCAACCTACTCTGTGGTTAGGCCACTGGCTTGTGACCCTCCTCCATAAAGATTCTGTGCATGCATAAGGCTGGGCTAATGTCATGGATGTCTGACATCTGCCACCCTATCGCTCTCTTTATTTTCTTCAGTACCGCAACAACTTCTACATGGGCTGTAGTCAATGAAGCAGACAAGATTACAGGTAATGTATTATTTTCACCAAGGAATTCATACGTGAGATGTGATGGTAGCTGCTTCAACTCCAACTGAGGAGCCTCTTCTACTGAGGTTTTGGGTGGTGGTCCCAACACCTTGTGCAATAGCTCACCCATCTTTTTTAGCATACTCACGTTGTGAGTATTTAACACACTCTCAATTTCTCGGGCCTCTACATAATCTACAAGCCCTTGATTTAGCAACACCCTGGCTAGTGGATCTGCGATCTCAACTTGGCTTACAATAACTGCAGTTTCTATCACTGTGATGGTTGTCAAATCTTCATATACAGCTGGTAGCTTTATAGCTTTGTACATATTGAATACTTCCACTTTATCATGGGCTCTCATGTTGAGCCTCCCTGCTGCAACATCAATCAATACCCTCATTTATCAAGGAACGGGCGCTCGAGTATGAATGGGACCTTAGGGCTCGGCTCAAAATCCAAAATAACAAAGTCCACGGGGAAAATAAGAGATCCAACTTGGACTAAGTCATCCTCAATAACTGCATCTGGCCTAGCTACGGACCAATCTGCCAGCTGTAACATAGTGGTGGTCGGCTTCGGCCTTCCAAGCCCCAACTTTAAAAACAAAGACTTGGGCATGAGGTTTATGCTTTCTACAAAATCACACAAGCCCCTTGCATTCAAGCAAATCCCGATGGTTACTTGCACAGTAAAGTTCCCTGGATCCTTTAACTTCGCTGGCAAATGTGACCTATTGAGAATTTTGGAGCTGTAAGCCTCTATAAGTGCCACAGTATCGTACTCAACCCACTTGGTTTTGTTTGCAGTAATGTCCTTGACATACTTGGCATACTTTGGGATTCCCTGCAAAACATCAATCAAAGATAAGTTAATTTATACCTGTTTTAGCAGCCCGATGAACTTCTGGAAACAGTCATCCTCCTCCTTCTTCTTCTTCAACTTCTGTGGGAATAGAGGAGGAGGTTTTGGCAATGGAGTTTCCTCATCAGTTATTGGGCTGGGATTGTCAGCCTCATGGTTCTGTGTAGCATTCTGGTCATCCTTATTCTTTTTCTGGGGGACTAACTCCGTCAAGGACCTTCTACTCTAAGTACTGACCACATTTACTTGCTTTAGGTTGAGATCAGTATAACCTGGTAGGCCCCCTTGAGGCCTGGAATTTATTGAGCTGGCTAACTGTTCCAACTGCTTCCCCAAATTCTAGAGATCCTGTTTATTCCTTCAAATCTCCTCTTCCTGTCTATTCTGGTTCTCCAGGATTTGCCTCAACACCTCACTATCTATCATAGTGTTTGGATTTGCTTGTCTTGTAGGCTGCTGCACCGACTGATTCTGATAAGCATTTCCACCCTGTGGTCTTTGCTAAGGTAGTCCCTGATTCTGCTGATTCCCTCCCCTCCCCCCATGAGAAATTTGGGTGGTTCCTCCAATTCGAGTTATATGTGTTCCCAAATCCTTAATACCACCTCGATTAACATTCCCACAAAGTTCACTGCTTCTGGATTAGCTCCGCATGATTCAGCAGTGTGGTCGTCTCCCCTACAAACATCATACCAACCCACTTATTGTTGTTGTACCATGTTGATGGGGGCTAGTTGCTGACCTACTGCCATTGGTGCTTGATGCTTCAGACCCAAAGCCAAGTTGTTAAAGTTTGTGGTCAACATGTTTTGCGTAGCCGCCATTTGAGCCTGCAGGCTTGTTATTACATCAATCTCTAACACATTGGCTTGCTTTTGGACTGTCAGTTGGCTAGATCCTCCATTCTATTCTGGATTTCCTTTAGCAATTCTGTTGAGAAGAGCATACGATTCAATGTATGTCTTCTCCAATGCTTGTCCTCCTGTAATTAAATCAAGGATAATCTTGGTATTGGGGTCTAATCCTCCAATGAAGGTATGGAACAGTATCTCATTAGCTTGACAATGGTATGGACAATTGATCAGAAGAGTTTTGAACTTGTCTCACGCTTGATATAGATTCTCCCCAGACCTCTACTTGAAGCTCAGAATCTCACTTCTGAGTTTGGCTATCTTGCCCGATGAGAAGAATCGAGTGAGAAACTTATGGGCCAAATATCCCAGGATACGATGGACTTTGGTGGCTCAATTTGCAACCACCTTCGGGCTTTCGCCAACAATGAGAAGGGGAAAGGGTCATCCTCACATAGTCACAGTTCACCCGTAGGAATGAAAGTGTTAACAATCTCTAAGAAATTCTGAAGATAAATCTATGGATCTTCATCTGGCAGCCCGGTGAACTGTCCCGTAGAGTGTAGCAGCTGGATCATGTTCTGTTTCAGTTCCCACCGACCACCAGGCTAAGGTTTGACAAAATAGCTTGTAACACTTGTGGTTCTCGGGATTGCCACATCCCTCACTGGCCTGGGTGCCGGTGGTGCGGCTGCTAGTGCTGGCAGTGCAGGTACATTATTATTTGTCATGTCCTCTCTAATAGGATCAACTTCCTCCTTATTATCCTTTTGATCCTCCTGTTCGATAAGTTCAATTGGCGGTGTTTGGAACAAAACTGCTGCTCTCCTCTTTGATTGACAAAAACAAGAGTCTTGATCTTCCAACTTATCGATTAATTACCTGTAGAACAACACCGCTAAGATCAAATGTAGCGAACACCACAAAAGAAGACAACTTATATAATCAACTAATTCATTTCAAATCCCCGACAACAGTGCTAAAAACTTGTTGTTCCCCAGCATACGTAAGTGTACGTGGTCTCACAAGTAATGTAGTAATCCTAATTAAAGAGTCGGGTTGTCAAACCCAAGGGATTTGAATGAAATCAGTAACCAACCTCAGTTATCAAGTTCATGGTATTTGTGGTAACAAGATTTATGAATATAAGTGAAATAATTGTAAAGAAGAAATTTCCACTAAACTGATATGAATTTTACTGACAGGATATCAATTAACGAGCAATTCCATAGTTGTAACCTTTACGACTCTGTTTAGTCTTAACAATGTCTATCTATGTCTGGGTTCCTAATTATTGATTCACGGGGTTTAAGTTACCTGAACAGGATTGCACGCCTCTGCCTACCTACTGTTATTGACTGCCTAATTATATCGTTAAGCGCGGATAGACAGATCAATAAAAATGCATTAAAGTTATCTTCCCGTATTATGAATCGAGCAGGTGTAAGGGTAGTTGTCACGGGTCTCCCTTACACGAATCAACCTATTTTCCTAGTTGAATAAGCTCCTTACACTGCTGCGTTCTATCCACTCCAACATCTTTCAAATCCAGAGTGAACAACTAATGTACTCCCTAGTTGGGCAGACTCATAAGTATAGGTAAAAATAGCATAGGAATAATCAAAAGAACTCATTCATAAATGTTTAAAGTTAAGAACTACACATTGTATGTGGATACAACCCCAGAATATGGAGACTTAGCCACTCATGATCGTGAAATACACCATGAATGATATGAAAAATATAAAAACCCAAAGAATAAAGATTAAACTAACCAAAATACTTTGAGGATAGGGTTCTTCGTCATCCCTACTGCGTTTCTTGCCTAAAATAGAATGTAAACCTAAAGTCTATGATAAAATAATAATAAAAATCCCATAACTCAACTTTTCCGCATCGTGTCCTCAGGTCCGCAATGCGGACCCCTTGTATTTACTGGATTTTCGCTTAATTTGTTGACGATGCACTTTTACACATTTTTTGCATAGGTCTACGACGCGAACCTTGCACACTTTTTAGCTTCGCACTTTTTTCTGCATCTTCAGCTTCCACAACGTTGTCCCAAGTCTGCCACGTAGACTTTGGTCATCTAGCTACTTCTACGGACTTTTATCTTCCAAATTCCAGGCTATGTTCTTCCTTCAAATTTGAGTATGACTCCGGATATTTAAAGCAAAATTCTGCAAAAACACAACCAATCGGCGCACTCGGCCTTGTGTTAGCAAAAAAAGAGAAAAATACACTAAAACACCTAGACTCTACGAATTTACCCTCTAAGTTGCCTCTATTTATGGACAATTATTGGCTAATTAGGAGTATAAATATGCTTAAGATCAAAGATGTTTAAGAAAGATTCTTAAGTTCGAGCTACTTCTATAATTTCTACTTATTATTCTAAGAGTATATTTTAAAAGATTTCTATGGGATGACTTAGTACCAGGAGGACTAGAGATTGAGACTTATTTTGTTAGTTTAGGCATGATCCCTTGAAGCTGAATTTTGATGTCCCTAGTTATGTGCCGCCATAGGAGCCTTATAGGTTGGGCTAATGATCCACATAGGCCCAAAAATTATGGAAGACGCAATTACAAAGTTCTTAAGTTTTGAATATCTACTTTGGTAAGTAGGTTCCCCTTTTCCCAATGGAAGGAGTGTATTGGCCTTTTCCCAATGGAAGGAGTTCATTGGATTCCATTTATTAGCTTATATGGTCCTATTGTTGGTTATGGTCTATTCCCACAAGTTATATGATCTTATGATGTGTCTTCACTTTGTGTATTTTCTGATGCACTTTCTCATATTGATCTAAGCCTTATTCCTTGTGAATGTTTAAGCTTATCTCATGCCTTTTTTATCTTATGAGTACCTATATGTCATGTTTAATTATGCTGGCATTACAATTTCATCAATTACATCTCACAATCGAGGACGAATGTTCCTAAGGGGGGGAGGATGTAACACCCCACACCTTCCACTACTGGTGCAATGCAGATGAAATATGAAATGGTTTGGTCAAGTTAGCGCTAATTTACAAAAGTGCTCGAATCTCGCGTGAATGGGCTATATGT
>JAOTQR010000045.1:8703590-8717298 GCA_025774065.1 Solanum ossicruentum | reverse complement strand
ATTTTATCGTCTTTTAATTGGAGCTGATATATTTGAGTTGAGAGTCTTTTAGAAACGACCTTTTTTATCTCCATGAGGTTAGTGGTAGGGTCTGCTTGCACTCTACCCCCCAAATTTCACTTGTGGAATTTCATTGGGTATGTTGTTATATTAGTTATGAAGAGATTAGTTATTCATGTATTAGTTACTTCACCTTCTATCCTACATAAAGTAATACATAGACTCCCTCATAACTTATACATGTATTAGTTACGCGATTTTCTAAATTGTCAACCAAACTTCGTATTAATTTTATACATGAATAACTTATTTCCAATCTACTTGCTAAATGTCGTATAAGTTGTACAAAAATCAATACATGGATAACTTCTTTCTTATCTAGCTACAAAACGACCTTTTAGTATTTGAAGAAGCTTTTTCATTGTGCTTCTTAGTGTATTTTTTCACAAAAGTGTTTTTCAAAATGTGCTTTTTGGGAAAACTACTCTTTAATTAGCTTCCTAAAAAATCTTCCGGTACTCCTCATAAGCACTTATTTTCTTCCAAAAGCTTGGCCAAACACCTTTTATAAGTTTAAGCACTTCTAGAAAACACAAGCACTTTTGGCCTGTCAGAAGTCTAGATAGGGAAAAATAAGGACTTGAATTTTTTTAAAATATCTGAAGAAAAATAATGCAGTTCCATTTTGTTTTAATGGATTTACTACTATTGCAATTATCTATCTAATTTTTACATATCAATCAGTGTTACACTTTGTGATGTTATTTTTGGATTTAAAAAGTCCTTAGAGTAAGGCAAAGGATATGGGGAGAAAAGACAACAGAGGAAGGGCAGGAGTATTTGTTACTCCTTTCGTCACATTTTATGTGGCACCCTCTGACTTGGCACGGTGTTTAAGAAAAAAAGGAAGACATTTAAAACTTGTGGTCTAAAACAATTCTTAGATATTTGTGTGGTTGAGATTCATTTCATTAAGGGTAAAGGGGGAAATTTTGAAATTAAATTGTTTCTAATTTTAGTAAGGTGACATTTTTTTGGGGACAGACTAAAAAGGAAAGGGTGCAAAATGTGATAGAGGGACTTTTTCATCAATTTGAAGAAAAATGTAAGGTGCTACTGTTATTTGACACTAATCTCCTGTTGCATAGTTATTTTATTCATAATTCTGAGGTCCTTGGTATTAAAAAACATTTTACCACATGGGATTGCATTTCTCCATGTTTTTGCCATCTTCAACTGAAAAGGAAACTTCTCTCCTGCTTGGTAGAATATAAAAGAAATTTCCTCCTATTCTTATCTTTTTCTCCTTTTTCAAGTCGGGGGGTTGGTTTTACTTTGTTAGTCTAGTAGGTTTCGCAACAAAGGAGTATTTTGGCTCTGGTGTCTTTGATGTTATTTACTCGTTTCACTCATTTGTTACCCATTTGTCACCTTCTTGATGATGGAAAACAAGATCATCAACAAGGAAAGAGGAGAGTTCTTGCTTGAAAATCAGAGAAACATAGTTTACTTGCAAAAACCAATCACTGAATTAGCATTTCACAAAGTAAAAGTATCTCTGTTCTTGCCTTAAAATCCCAGAATTTGATACTAATAATATATTTTTTAACCACATATCATCCATGTATCACCATATCTGTCCAGAAGCTGCTATTATGTAGTTCTTTGATGGCTTGCAGAAAATATTTCCTAATGTTTCAAGAACTTTTTATCGGTTCCTTATAAATAAGAAGAAATTTTTTATAGGTTTATAGAGTTTGTTTTTGTTGTGTTTCTTTTGGATGCATGGGCGGTAGTGGTGGTGGGTGGATTTGTGTTTGGGAAGTGTTTTCTGTTTCTTAGCATTTTTTGTCTTCTTTCCCTGTTCTAAGCTTGTCAAATTTGCTACTTTTAGATCTGATGTGTCATTTAATTTACTTGAGTTGACACTTAAAAATTTTAAGAACAAATTTTTGGATGTGTATTTTTGTTTTAAGTTCTGACAGGAAGGAATTAAAATAATGTTTGAACTGCAAAAGGGAGAGCAGTTAATTGAAATGAGGTCAGATGATTTAGAGGTTATATTTTTTGTCAGAGTAAACAATTGACACTGGGAAAGATGTGAACTTTTGGATGTGTCTACATAAATATGGATCAACAGAAATGGAATGCGAGGAGTGTATCCCAAGCTTGTCTCTTTGGAGCTTCCACTGTTGCAGTGAGAAGCAAATAACCTGTTTGCTGATCATTTTTTTCTTTCTTGATAGTTGAAGTGAATTCATTTTATAAACACCAAGATAGTATTAGGTGTATGTTGTAGTTTGTTGTATCTATATCTGAGTTTATCTCCCATTAGGCTGTTACCCCTTTCCTGTACTAGGGAAAGAAAGCCAAAGAATAAAACAAGGAAGGTGAGGAGAATACCATCTATAGCGATAATAACTGCAAAAATATTTTCAGGTACTACTCTAGAGAAGACGCTGAAGACTCTGTCAAATATATCAGTGGAACAATTCTTGATGATCGCCCTATTCGTGTTGATTTTGATTGGGGATTTCAAGAAGGTAGGCAATGGGGCCGTGGTAGGAGTGGTGGACAGGTAATCTCCTCAGTGGTTCATCCTTTTTTCTTGATATTCGTACTAGCATTTGATCCGATTTACATTTTTTCTCAGGTACGTGATGAATATCGTACCGACTATGATCCAGATATCCTTCTCTTCTATTGATATAAGCATGTGTTAAGAATTTTTGCTCAACTTCTTAGCTATTTTTCAAAAAAATCATTTTTGTTAAATTTTATAGCTATCTTCTTAAATTTTTATGTTCAGATAAAAATGTTTTGGTCCTATCATGCAGTAAAGTGATGAATATTCTGGGATTGAACAAAACAGACATGGAACTTCTAAGACAGAGCTAGCCAAAGTTAAATCATTGTATGCAGAAGGATATCAAACTAAGTATTCTAAAACATTTGCTTAATTAGTCCTCTATATGCGATGATGCTGGAGGTTTTGGTTATACTTTGTTGATGCAATGTGTTAGGTTACTCAAGTGCCTTTCTAAGAAATATCTATGTAGTACTTGAATGAGATTGTGACCAAGATCGAGGGAGGGAGTACATCTCTTATGGAATTTTCCCAATAACAACTTACCCTAGCATAGCTGCTTGGGGCATCAAAAGGCTGGTGCTTCATCTGTTGGTTTGTCTTTTTGCGGGTCGTATCACCAATCACCCTCTACCAAAACCATAACCCTCTGCATCAAGCAATACCTTGACTAGCCTTTTGATTCATTACACATTTATAAATGGTGGATATGTGCCCAATGACCCTGTACCATAATCCGCTCATTGCGGGGTGAGGGGGGGTCACAGATATGACTAAATCAAGGATGGGAAAGGTGGTTGGCATTGTTTACATGGTTTGCTAATATATGCGTTTAAGATTTATTGTTTGATCCAACTTATCAAAGAAAAGAATATGGTTTAATCCATGAAGATGCACACGAAGTATTTTACTTTTATGGCTAATCAATTTAGCAAGTTTTCATCACGTTATCGGATAATTGGTTGAAGCGCTGGCATGATAGTCCAAGCAACTAGACCAATGCTATTTATTTATTTTTTTTTTTTGGCATTTGTTCAACCTGAAAATGTTTAACAGGGTTAAGACATCATTCTTTCATTTTTTTTTTCATTACACATTTATAAATCTAGAACTATCTTTTAATACCTTGACTAGCAATACGTAGAGGTGGTTATGGAAAATTAGTCCAAAAGGAATTGGAAGCACAAAGGCAGCTAGTGGATTATGGTACAGGGTCATTGGGCACATATCCACCAGTTATGCCACCACCTCACTGTAAGTTTGACTACTCTTTATTTCGTAATTAGTTGTTTCTGTGATGATATTTACTCTTTCTTGCGTCTTAATAAAGAGTTTCTTTCCCTTGTTTTTTTAATATTTGAAATGTGGAATATAAAGAATGCAAATATTTTTCTTCTTCCTTTTTTTTTTCAATAAGGAAATATTTCGATTCAGCAGTCAACTTGAAGTGCCTCGTTAATGCATATTTAGATTTTACTGCTACAGGACTTACATGTGCTTCAATGCAGTAGAAAGCTTTTGATTTAACTGCGGGGGTCTGGGGAGTGGGGTGGGGTGGGGGATAACTGGCTCCTATAAGTGAAACTAGTGTTTATTAGTACAAAGTTGTCACAATCTTGAAATTCCGTTCTTCTGAGTTGTTATTATCTGTTCATACCACTGTTGATGGTGAAGTTCTTTTTTTTTTTTTTCGGTCAAATGAAAAATTTTTCTTCAACCAGTGTAATGTTATGTACAACTAGCACTTCCAGCCATCAACCAACCTAAAAACCTTACAAACTATTTAGCCACCCTGAACAGTCTCTGGAGTGAGGACTACTTACAGATTAGGGAACCAGTTCTGACTATTCAGGTGATATGCCTTTTTACATTTTCCTTGACCAGCTATATACATTAGCAGAATAGTAGCTCTAATGATGGCCTTATACTTCTTCTTTTGTTCTCTTTTTTGTCCTCCCTTTTTTTCTCTCCTCTTTTTGTTTGTTCTTCTCTAGACTTTAGAATCTTGAATTCTCCCTCTTCCTTGAGTTGAATCTTCTGTTGTTCCTCTCCATCCATATGGCATAAACAGCTGTTGCAAACAGGAACCCCAATATATCGTTTCTAGGCTCCATATTTCTAAACTTCTTGGATAGCCACCCAAACCTCAGTACTCCAGCTCCCGATGTGCATGTCAAGTCCCAGCCCTGCAGTAGAGTTTTCCAGACGTTGTGAGAATAAGCACATTCGAAGATGAGGTAATCTCGAGTCTCCAGCTCTTCTGTTTCACAAAGAACACGATCTGTCGGTACTTGGATGCCCTATTTGATAAGCCTGTTAGCAGTGGTTAATTTGTGATGCAAAGCTAACCATAAGATAAATTGATGCCTAGGGACCAGTCCCTTGAGCATTTCTAGAGTTTTCAGCTCCACTTTTGGAAACTGGCGAAGCATTGCATCATATATAGGTTGCCTTGATGCTAAATCTGACCGACTTGTGCATATTTGGTGCACCTGCAGCCTGAATCCAGTTCCTAGCAGCAAAATTTTCCTAACAATCCAGCTTGTTTGCTTGCTTTGGGGCCTCCATGTCATCTAAATTCTTGCCTTTTGTTTAGTAACTGTGTACCCAAAGAATCCCTAACTCATCCTTCTTCATAGACACTGCCAATAAGAGAGTGCTAATCTGTCCGATGTTGTAGAGGTCTGGAAGTTGCATCCAGAGGGGCACCACTCTCACTGGTTCCTTTCTCACCTGAAAATCAGGAACGCAACCCCTAAGGATCATAGATCTAGTGTCTAACATCGAAGGACCCTTCTTTGTGATGGTCATCTTATCCTCGGATCTAAATATGAAGTGCCCATCATTATGTAGGAATACTCTAGGTGTTTCAACACGATTCCAAACTCCATACACAAAGTTCAACATCTCCTTAAAAGTCGGATTTCCTCTAATAACACACCCAATTGAAGCACTTCCCACTTACGGCATTCAACAGTGGTCATCATGATTAAGTTTCACAACCTAAACCCCATCCTTCATTTCAGGGAAATAGAAGTTAAGATTCATACCTTGCTTCACTGTGCAATTCCCTTTTACTAAATCAGCCATCAATAGAGAAAGCACAGCTCCACCTGCAGAGTATGTGTGTTTCCTTGCTGCCGTAGCGATATCATCCTCCACCTCAGTTGGTTTTCCATTGGCCCTGCTGTCTTTGTTGGGGTAAGTAGAATTACCTTTGCGAGCACAATTTTTTGATTGCAAACCAGTCCAACTATTCCCTGACTCCTGCAAAAATTGGGTTAATTGAACCAGCAGAAGCTTCTGGCAAATGCGTGTTTCTGGGGTGACCATTTAGGTCTCAGTTTCCTGATTCACTGGCGTCTTTGGGATAGTTTTCAGGGGACTTTTCATTCAAGACATCGTGGAAGTGCACATTAGTGAAACCTATTTAACATGTGCCTTCAGAGCCTCGTTACTTTGTTTTGTATCTGTGTCTCTTAGTGAAGTTCTTATCATACACCTCACTGGTTCTACGTGTGTGCCTCTCACTTAATGAGTTATAACTATAGCTATCAGAGGTAGGGTGGTTTTTATATAATAATTGCACCTGTTAAGAAAAATGTCTACATTTTGATGCTTCTTTGTAAATCAAACGTGGGGCAAAAGAATTGTGTAAGTTTGAGCATGGATAGATCTGTTTGTTAATGATCTTAGTTTTTGCTCCAGTTCATTTTGAGCTGGCCGTATTCTTCCCATGATTAGTCTGGTGTTTTTTTTTTTTCCAAAATTAATGCTGAGAGTTCTCATTGGTCTCGTATAAAATCAGAGATTTAAAGATTTTCTTTAGAAGAAAAAGAGAGAGAGGAAGAGATTGAGTCAACCACTTAAGGGTTTTAAATTAAGCTTGGAATAGTTGATTCACTCGACCTTCAAGCTCCACTGAGTTTTTTCTTGCACTTCCAGTAACTTCACATCATCCCGAGTTTATGGTGCTCAACTGTTGGTTTTGTAATATAATATGATATGATTAAAAAATGTGGTACACTTGTTATGGACCTTTTACTGTGTCTGTCCTCGACTGATACAAGAAATGCTGCAGATGGTAGACATGGTGGTGGAAACCATGGTCGTGGAGGCTCTTATCGACATGGTAGAGGTAAGCTATTTGATTCAGTTTGAATGCTTTACAACATTGTATTGTTCATTTCATTACAATAGATTTAACAAATAAGAGTAACTCTTTATCTTATGTGGAGTCCAGACTATCATCGCAAGCGACACAGGGAAGATGACCACCATCGGCAAGATTATCCAAAGAGGAGTTATGATCGTGAATCTAGGAGAAGCTCTGATCATGAATCCAGACCGGTATTTCTTTTATACTCCTTGAGCTGCAAATCTTTTTGTCTCTCTCTTCGGTTTTAGTAAGATCTTTTTGTGCAGGAAAAGAATCCACGTTTCCGTGAGAGTGGCGATTCTGATGAAGAGGATGACGATGATCGGAAGCGTCGTTCCTAGTTACTTTCTCTCTAGATGTAGATTTCTGTGTGTTACTGACCTGCTCTTTCTTGCTCTCATCAAGTTCCTTGTGCTTACACAATGAAAAATGTGATACATTAGGAAACGTGTGGGAGTAATCGTTGCTTCTCACTCTCTTGTTTTACCTTCAATTTGTCAGTATTTTCTGATGGTCAATCATTGGAGTTTTATTTTTGAAATGGCCAAACACACAAAGGCACCGATAAACTTGGCACAATTTTTCATTTTGGCACATTAACTATGACTTGTTCCAAGTAGACATTCTAAAATCATTAAAAGTGTACATGTGGGAAGATGTGTATCACACTTTCTCTAAGAGAGTGAAAGTCAAAAAATTATTTATTTATTTTTTTAAGATTCAATTTTAGGTCTTTTTTGATTTTTTATCTCTCAATACCATCATTCTTCACTCATGATGTAGGATTGTTGAAGTTAAAAAAAAAAAAAAAAAGAAAAATCTTTGTTGATTGAAAGATTTTTAAATTTTATCTAGCGATTCAAGATTCACACAACAGTTATTTAATTGAGGTTAAACACATAAATAATCTTTCTAACTTGTCCTTAATATTTAGTTTGGCACTTTATCTTGGTTGTTTCATTTTAATCATTCAACTTTATCTTTTATGTACCATTTAAATGAAAAAAATATTAATTTCTTAAATTTTTATATATGCTTTTCAATTGCAATTTTGTATTTAAAAATTGACATTTGTATGTAAGTTTTCGTAAAAAAAAAAATTGACGGATGAAGATGAGTTCTTTTTACCTGAATTGAGTTGATCGAAAAATTAGAAAGATAGTATTTGAGCATCTGAATAGCTTGAATTTGAAAAAAATATATTGTGTTATTTAATTCAATTGATTGTTTAAGAAAGAAAATCTATACAATTTTCTTGGTTATTTTTCCAGAAAAGATATAGAGAAACTCGAAAAAATATTTATTTTCAGAACAATTTATCTGTTAATTTTTTTTAAAATTATGGACAAATGTTGATTATAAAATGAAAAAATGAAAATAAAAATAAAAAACTATAAAATTAGTATTGTGTTTAAATGATATATAAAAATGAGAATTAAAGGGTAAAATGAAACAAAGGTAAGCTAGAATGTCAAAATAAAAATAACGGCAAGTTAGAAGAGTTATTTATTTATTTTTTATTAACTTTTGTATCATGTCATGACATGTGGAGCAAACTCTCCCCGTGTTATGATTCTTTAGACAAAATAAAATTTAGGAACAAATTTAAGATTTTGCGTATGTGTCTGATCTTTTGAAATTCATCTGCATTATTTTTCTTACATTTCATGAATAATAGTAATAAATATTCCATGCACAACTCAAATGGAGGAGGAGCATTTGGTTTTGTATTTCTTTACAAATTTATTTTTTATTTTATGTTTTTTTTAAAAGGAGATCTTTATATTTTAATTTAAGAAATCTGAAAATTTCATTTTCTTTTATTTACCTGGAACATCCATGCATGGATGGTACTTACAACATCACATTACCAAATCCAGAAAAAAAAAATTAAAAATCCTAGTGGAATTATTTCATGGTTGTTAACAAAGAAAATGGGTTAATTTAACGAAGCTAAGAAATAAATTTTTAATTAAAATAACTATATTTTTTATTAAATAATTTAAAACCTTTTTCTTAAATTTAACTTTAGGCTACAAGGTTTATTAAGTCGCTTTTGCATGTAATGCTTCATTTTTTTTAAATATAGAAGTAACGAGTTAGTTATTATGATTTTTGATCCCTTTTCCTCGGATGATGCATCTGAAAATTTATACCTAGCATTAATTTATGTAGTTATAAAATATGATATAAATAGTTTTTGAATATTTCATCTTATTGTTGGGTTCCTTCCTTAATTGGAGAGATTCTAGAAAATTATACACTTATATTCTAGAAAAGTATAGAATTTTTTAGAATGATCCAAGAACTTTAGAAAAGCATAGAACTCTCTAGAATCTTATGGAAGCATGTAGAAAAATGTGAAAATCTCTGGAATATTCTGGAGATGTGTGAAACTTTATGGAAGAAATTGGAAGAGCGTCGAAAGGAGTGGAAGAGTATAGACTCCCTAGAATGTGTAGAGCATTCTAGAGACATTTTCTCCACTATTCATTAAGGAGGTGTAGTATAAATGTAGATAGGAACTTTCATTTTTAACCATCCAAGTGAATCCTAGAAATCTAAGTGAAGTAAGAATCCACTTGAGAGCAATCTAGCCATACAAGTGAAGTAAGAATTCACTTGAGAGCAATCCACTATTAAGTGAGAGTACAAAACTTAAAAAACCTTAATCCTTAAACATGTGCAAGCCACTTTAGAGTGAGAAAATCTTTTGTAAATATATTCTTGTAATCATTTTTTTTTTGTATAGTGGAAAAATCTTCTTTTTGGAGAATTATAAACTCTTGTATTCCTATCACTATCTTAATTCCAAAAGTGCCTATTTTAACTTCACAAGCAGGGAAGAATCAAACTTTTTCAACAGTGGTATCAGAGCTAGGTTCATTCGAAGTCGTCATTAGCTTGTGCAGTTCAAGTTGGAGGACAATGTCACTCATGATGGAGACATGTTCAAGCTCACAGCTAACAATTATTCTTATTGGAAATCGATGATGTAGCACCATCTATATTGCAAGGATTTGCATGAGCCCGTCATCTATAAAGAAAAGGTGGAAGGCAAGAGCGATGCTCAATGGGAGCTACTAAATCGAAAGGCTGTTGCAATGATCCTTAAGTACATTGATAAAACTCTTTTCGAACATGTTTCTACATTCACAAATGCTTACAAACTATGGACAAAACTTGAATCCATAATTCAAAAGAAAATGTCACGTAACAAAGCTAATTTAGTTTGATGGTTGGTAATATTAGAGTATAAGGACAACAATAGTATGATTGAGCACTTGAGTAATTTCAAGAGGCTCATTAATCAATTAACAAAAGTTGATATGAAGATTAATAATGAGCTGCAAGCCATTCTACTCCTTAGCTCCTTACTGGAAAGTTGGGATACACTTGTTGTTACTCTGAGTAACTCAGCTCCGGAAGGAAAGCTCACTATGGATACCGTCAGTGATAGCCTTCTTGGTGAAGAAGCAAGGAGAATGGAACAAGGTGAGTCTACTTATCCCGAGGCCAATATCATTGAGAATCAGAGCAAAAATGGAACTCGTGGACGTAGCAAGAGCCGAGATATGCATCAATCTCTAGGGAGATCCAAGTCACGCTCCAAGATTACATGTTATTATTGTGGAAAGATGGGCCACAAGTTTCATGACCCGGGCCTAGGAGGAACATGGCGAATAGGTATCTGAGAGTCCCCAAACAAGACTCATAGCATCCACATACACATCATCGATCAGGAAGCACATAATAAAGCCATAAACATATAGTTTTAAGGGATAAAAAAATATGACTCACTCTATGGAGATGTCATACGGATAGGAATTTGCATGATCCACGTAACACATAAAAACTAATGTACGAGTAAGTATGACTCACTCTATGAGAACATAAAGGACTTAGGACTTTTCATATTTCTATATCTTATCATGAACATATCATCATATCATCAACATCAAGATATAGCCATAAACATAATCTCCATAAGCAAATAGCATAACATAACACTAGTCCGTAAGTAGAGTTTACATGATGTCCAACAATGCCTCTAAGTCGGAATAAGATGGGGGCCAAGACATGCCATGCACTCACCCTCAAAGTAAAGACATAAGAGAAAGTAGCATAATAGGCAGATGGAAGGTGACTTGTCCTTAAATGATAAGACTCACACATAAGCAACTCTCATAATCCAAGCTAAGAGGTGGATGAAGATAGTCTCTAGTCCCTACATGGTTAGATCATGTAGGCAAAGCATATGCATTAGTACATTCGAATGTACTAAGTATGGAGGCATGCAATGCATACAAACTCGTTAAACCTGCATATAATGCTAGATGACAAGGGCACATACATAGAAAGAAGTATATAAAAAAGAACAATGTTATATTAATATGCCATGAAACCCATACTGATGCATGAAATGTCATCATACTTCAATATAACGGAGATGTGACCTTAACCGACATCTCAAACGCATGTGAGCTATTACATAAATTCTCCCGATGAAAGCCTCCCATCCCAAAAAAGTATTTATTTACTTTTTTAAAATTCAATTTTATTTTTTTTTAAAATTTTTTATCACCTTCAATACTATCATTCTTCAGTCATGAGATAGGATCTGTTGAAGTTAAAAAAAAAAATTCTTTACTGATTGAAAGATTTTTAAATGTTGTTTAGCGATTAAAAATTCACATAAAAATAGTTATTTAATTGGAGCCAAACACATATGTAATGCTATTAATTTTTATTTTGGCACTCTATCTTGGTTGTTCTACTTTAATCATTCAACTCTATTTTTTATGTATCATTTAAATTAAAAAATATTAATTTTAAAATTTTTATATATGCTTTTTAACTGCAATTTTGCATTTAAAAATCGACGTATGTATGCAAGTTTTGTAAAAAAAAAAAATTAACGAATGAACATTAATTTTTTTAAAAAAATTTAATTACCTTTTTGAGAATTTCTCTTCTCTCTCTCTCTCTATATTTTTTTTTGTGAAAATAACAAGTAAAGAATACATCGATTTTCTTTTTTTTTTCTTTTTAAAATCAATAACAAGCCAACGAAGTTTATCAATTTTAATGTTTCTGTAATAGCGTTATTAGCAATGGACGAGAGTCTTTTTTTTTTTACTTGTATTGAAGATAATTCTTTTTACCCGTATTGAGTTGAACAAAAAATTAGAACGCTAGTATTTGGTTAAATCCGAATAGCTTGAATAGGAAAAAAATATATGATGTTATTTAATTCAATTGATCGTTTAAGAAAGAAAATTATCATAATTTCCTTAGTTATTTTTCAAGAAAAGTTATAGAGAAACTTGAAAAATATTTTCTTTTACAAAAATATATCCGTTAATTTTTTTAAAAAAAAATTATGGAGAAAAGTTGATTATAAAATGAAAAAATGAAAATAAAAAGTATAAATAAAAATAAAGATATTACAAAATAAGTATTTGTGTTTAAATATTACACATAAATTAGAATTAAAGGATAAAATGAAACAAAGATAAAATAGAGGGTCAAAATAAAAAATGAGAGCAAGTTAGAGGAGTTGTCCTCGTGTTGTTGATTCTTTGGAAAAAAGTATTAAAATAAAACATAAAAATTAAAATTGAATGATTAAAATATATCAAAGTTGAGTTGAAGCGTCAAAATAAAATTTAAAGACAAGTTTACAGCTCTGCATATATGTTCGACTTTTTGAAATTAAGCTCTTCAATTAGCCGCCTTATTTTTCTTACCTTTCGTGAATAGTAATAAATATTCCATGCACAATCCAAATGGATGAGGGGGATTCGGTTTTGTATTTCCTTACAATTCGTTTTTTGTTTTAAGTTTTTTTTTTCGAGGGAGATCTTTATTTTTTAATTTAAGAGATCCGAAAATTTCATTTTCTTTTATTTACCTGGAACAACAATGCATGGATGATACTTACAACATCACATTACCAAATGTACCAAAAAAATCACCGTGGAATTATTTCATGGCTAGCAACAAAGAAACTGGGTTAATTCTACGAAACTAAGGAATAAGAAACAAGGATTCCAGATCCTATACATGCAAGAAGTTGCACACCAAAAGGCCACGAGACGGAAACTCTCAAAGGGACATCATTGAAATATCTTCACAGCTCTGAGAAGTCACATAGGCTGCTTAGGGGAGAGGGACGGTCGCTTTTTGGGAAGAACACTTTTAGAAACCCTTCCTTCTCCCATACTCTTTTATTCAGTCATAATCCATCTAGTTTGGACCGGACTCTTCAGTGTATTAATGGGCCGACATTCATCACATTGAACTATGTTTTGATTTATAAATAAAAAGGAAAAGCATGATATACTTAATTTGAAACTATTTATCCTTAATACACCCAATCTAACAAATTTATCCCTAATAAATATATTACTCAAACTATTTATCTTTCTACCCACTTGTCCCTTTTTATTCCTCATGCTGACGTCAGTATAAATACTATAAAATATACTCTGACGGTATATATATACCATAGCAGTATCATATAGAATGAACTTAGTCCTTTGTGATACTCTGACGTTATATTGGTACCTAATTGGTATATAGGATTTTTTTAAAGAAACAAATCAAAATATTATTAAATTAAATGGTAAAAAATATTTTCGTTACATACCTTGTTGGTATATTTATACCATATCAGTATCATATATGATTGAGTTTAATCATTTGTGATACCTTGTTGATATATGTATACCCTATTGGTATATCATACAAACAGATGCTGACATTAGCATGACGTCAGTGTGCGAATTTTAATATTAAGGGAGCAAAATTTTAGGAAAAAGTACACAAAATAAACTTAATTTGAAATTACTTACTCGTAATAGACTTAATAGACTCACTACCCAAACTATTTACCTTTCTACCCACTTATTCCTTTCTATTTCGCATGCTGACATCATGCTACGTCAGCATAAATACTA
>JAOTQR010000045.1:8675940-8693865 GCA_025774065.1 Solanum ossicruentum | reverse complement strand
TCTTAACATCCTCATCTCTGCCACCTGCATCTTCTGCACCTGAGCCTTTTTAATTGGCCAACACTCTGCCCCATACAACAACACCGGTCTAACTACTGATCTGTAAAACTTACCTTTGAGTTTAAGGGATATTTTCTTGTCACACAATACTCCAACGGCAAGCCTCCACTTAGTCCATGCTGCCCCAATTCAGTGTGTGACATCATCATCAATCTCACCATTGCTCTGAATGATGAACCCCAAATACTTAAAATTTTCCCTCTTAGGGATCGGATGGGAGACAAGCCTCACATCTGTGTCTGTGTCCTCCCTCGCACCACTGAAATTGCACTCCAAGTACTCAGTTTTGGTCCTGCTCAATTTGAATCCTTTGGACTTTAGTGCGTGTCTCCAGGCCTCCAACCTCTCATTAATTTTTGGCCGAGACTCATCAATTAGAACTATGTCATCAGCAAATAGCATACACCATGGTACTTCCTCCTGGATAGATCGCGTCAGTTCATCCATCACCAAGGACATACACTAAACTAGTATCAAATAAAAACATGCAAGTTGTTTCACTTACATTTTAAATTATAAAATCATAAGTAAGTTGGTAATAATAAGTAGTCTTGAATCTTGATTAATGTTGTGGAGTACCCAATAATATATATAAACCACCTAGCAAGTCTTATTCCTTTCGTTGCCTCTTGGAAATTATATTTCAAATCATTATCAATTCTAGATAAAAAAAATAAAATGTTCATATCTAAATATTCAGGACGGTTTATAGTATAAAGTTTTGTTGACATTAGAAAAAAATAACTCGTTGAGGAATATGATTGCTGCAATACATAAATATTGTATAAGCAACATATATGAATGTATCTTTCTTTGATATATAATTTCTATCATATACATATATATATATATATATACATGATTATATAATATTTATACAATATTAATACATTATATAGCTATTTAGACAATATTAATACATTACGTATACATGCGATCATTTGGTTGAACTTTTTTTACTACTTGTATGTTATGGGAGAAATGCAAATAAAATTACTTAGACTTGTGTTTTAAACTAGATAGTATGCACTCGAAAGAACAAAGAAAAAAAAAGACTTATATCTTTAATTAATTTATTTATTTTATGATTCAAGCATCATTTCATAAATAGAATTTAATGTAATTTTTACTTCAACTCATATTTTACAATTATCGATTTTTTGAGATGTCAAACTAAGTGATTACATATTTTTTGTATGTGAGATATTAACAACTTAATTTTATATGTACAAATCTTATATCAATCTGTATATATCAACCTATATCAATTTGTATGTCTCGAATACAATCTGCATTTTTGTATCATGAATAAATACGAACAATAAAAGAGCGAAGGCATAAAAATGATACAACTGTATCAACTTATACGTATCAACCTATATGTATCAAATCTTATACTTTTGTATTGCAAATGAATACAAGCAATACAATGACGCCTGTATGTATCAAATACAACTTGCATTTCTGTATCGTGAATGAATAAAAGGCAATGCAAGGGTGAATGAAAATAAGTAGTACAATATGTATAGCTTGCAATTCTATATCGTGTACGAATATAAGTGATACAAGAATAAACGAATATAAGTGATACAATTTGTGTGTGTCAAATACAATCGGTAGCAATATGTATGCATCAGACTACATCCATCTTAACACAACATTTATTTAGCAACTCTCCTCTCTCCCAAATTGCGGTCACCTCTCTGCTTTCTTTCGCAAATCTCGCTTGCTTCTCTCCTCTCTTCAATTTCATTGGTCTCTCTCTTTTTACTAACCTAGACATCGACGCTCACGTTAATGTGCACCCAATATCTGTTATTTTTTTAATTTTAATTTAAGTTTTAATACGATAATCATAAAAAATTATGAATACAACCCTCAGACTGCTCAAGCAGGCATGTCAACCTGTTGTCTGCTTGAGCAGTTTTAATTATTATGATTAACAATATTTTTTAATACAAAAAATAAGACAAATAAATTATAATAAAAAAATCATAAAAAATTATGAATGTATATTCAAATTATGCAATGTGCTGCCTGCTTGAACTACTTTTTAACTCCCTCGTGTAAGATAGTTAAAGTGACAAATAGTCGAACTATATCAAAAATTAAAAACCACCCAACATTCCTTGAAATAATTCATATTTGGTTGGCAAATAGTAGGCCAAGCGTTGAGCTGGACCTGAACACAATCCAATTTTTGCTGAACACAAAAAGCTTATAAATTTGAAAAATAAAATAAAAATCTGCTGGGGCAAAAGAAGTGTTCGTCTGTTAAGGTACTTGGCCTTTATACTACCACCAGCTCAACGTGAATAGCAGCCACATACCAACACACAAAAAAATTTCAGTATTGAAACACATTACAAAGAAAGAAAAATCTTCCGCCCTCTTTATTGAACCTAGTATAGCTTTTCGGGGATTTGTAGGTTGTAATATAATCAATGTCAACTTCTTGTGCCACTGTTGGAACTGAATGGTTAAATCCTGTAGGTACCAGATTAGCTTCGCCTAGAAGAAATAATCATTTCAGTAAGTATCTAATTTAACCCTTTATTTTGAATCTTGATTTGAAAAATGCTACCTTTTCTTTGACAGAGTAAAGAAAGTGTTCTTTTTTTCTTGGTTGAAGGAGGGAAATGCGAATTGAGTAGAACTGGTTTTACTTTTAAAGGGATAGTTGCTGCTGGAGCTTCGGTTATGACCACTTCTGTTGTTGCTGAACCCTCTAAAGGTTAAGCCGATTACCTGTTTGTAACTTGGAGTGTTCTTTATATCTGTGCCAATTTGAGTTACTTGACGAGGGATTGATGATATAGGTTTGGAGAAATTACCATTTAAGCCAGAGGGGTACAACTATTGGACGTGGCGCGGCCACAAAATTCATTATGTAGTTGAAGGAGAAGGATTTCCAGTTGTTCTAATTCATGGATTTGGTGCTTCTGCCTTTCACTGGAGGTAATAACTGTCCATGTGTCTGTATGACCTTTTTCCATGATATTTAGTGGTGATAGATTCAGATCAATTATAAATTAGTTGTGCATAAAATTGTAACGCTGCTGCTAAAATTAAGAACCAAATTATATAGCTGTAGGATCAAGCTTCTGGTGCATTCTTACTTAGCTGGATGCTACTGTGAACAGTTGTACATTGTCATTATCATTTCTGCTTGAATAGGGTTTTGCAAGTAATTACGGATATTAACTTTGGTTATGGAATTCCATTCTTTATATGTTGCTCATATTTCTTTAATTATATCAATAAGTGCTTTGAAGATGCCCAATAAAGTTGTGATTCTGTTGGGACTTGAATCTTTCTTAGCATAGTACTATTTCTTTTAGGCTCCTGAACTGTCTTTCTTGCTTTCTTAGGTATAACATACCAGAACTGGCTAAAAAATACAAGGTTTATGCTCTGGATTTGATAGGATTTGGCTGGAGCGAGAAGGCACTAATAGAATATGATGCATTGATTTGGAGAGATCAGGTTGTCGACTTCTTGAAGGAAATTGTGAAAGAACCAGCTGTTTTAGTGGGAAACAGGTTAGCTCGTGCATTTAACAACTTGTCATTTTAGTGAATTCTCAGATGTTGGAAATCCTGATTTTCCTTTTGACCATCTGTAATTCTTATGCATATTGTTCAGTTTACTTAAGTTACCAGTTTCAAAAATTCATGTCTAATTACTTTCTGGAAATATAGGTATCTAGTTAATTGAAGTGATCACCATTAATTGGTAGCTAGAAATGAGGATGGATTAACCGTTGTCCCTAAGCTTTCACATAGAGTGGCTTCAAAAGGTTTGGTAGCGATGAGAATTATCTAATATCATGTTGAATCGTCTTAACTTTATAATGCAAGAAATGTCTTAATTACGCATTGGTGGATTCCTAGCCTAAGAGGCCAGCTGTCTTTTTAAATTTCTAAAAGATTATATCCTTAATCCTTTATCTTATTATTTCCTGATATGCAAAGCCCCACCTGCCCAAGGATACCTGTAGTTTTTACTACCATTTTTCCTCATTGGTGACTTGAGCCCCCTGCTGCATTGCTGGATGTGGAGGGTCTCTACAACTGGACCAACCCTTTCTTGCCATGATATCACTTCTTTTGTCCTAGCTGTTTTCACTCACTGAATTTTGGAGAATTTGTTCCAATCCTTTTGGTCTCCTTCGGAAAAAAGATAGAAATGCGGATTTTTCATTTACAGGCTGTTAGGAATGTCTAGAGAATGATAGATTGACTTCCTGGAGAATTGCAGCATGTAATTAATCTGAATTAATTAGTTCTACATTTGTGCCAATTACCATTACTCAAAAGATTGTGGTTTCTAAAGGATCACCATCGCACAATGATTCTAAATATGTTAATTATTTATTTATGGATGTATTACAATCAGATGATATAATAGATTAGCATCGCTGTAATTTGGTACTAGTGAAGATACCAAAGTTTGATTTATCTGGTAAAATAACTAAAACAAAAAGCAGTAACATTTTATTTGCAAAAATAGTGCATCAATTATAGGTTCTTGGACTTTGAATTTGTTAAGATTCAGTTCCCTCTTTTCTAGCTTGTTGTCGCAGCTTATCGTATACTTTGTAGAGATGAAATTGAATATAAATGTGAATATGTTATGTAATATATAACAGTCTTGGAGGATTTACTGCTTTGGTAGCAGCTGCGTCACTCCCCGATCAAGTCAAGGGAGTTACACTGTTGAATAGCGCAGGCCAATTTGGGGATGCTAGCAGTGCAGCTGAAGAAACTGAAGAAACAGCCTTACAGAAATTTATTCTAAAGCCACTAAAGGAAATCTTTCAACGTGTATTCCTTGGATTATTATTCTGGCAAGCAAAGCAACCAGCTCGTGTTGAATCTGTTCTGAAGAGTGTATATTCCTTTTATAACTAATCAAGTTTCTTGTCTTCCAATTCTAAATGGATTTCAAATTGTTCGGCTTGTTTGCACCAATATAAGCATAGCTGTTCTACCTTTTAGCTTTGCAGACATATGTAAATCCGTGTAATGCACATATCTAGAATTGAACTGACAATCAGAAACATCACCAACTTTTCTTGATGTCTTCTAAATATGGTACAACCTTTAGAAATGGATAAACAGGCAAAAGATCTCTTTCAATAATGTAGTTCATTCTTCCTTGATTTTTAGGACTGATGTTCTTGTAGGTTCCAAGGTCCACCAAACTGGTTTGCTAGACTCTTGTGGATTGATCTCTCTTACCCAATTTGTTCATCTTGTTTTTCCCCTTTCTTTAGTCTAATGTTTATTCTTTTACTAAAATTTCTGTAGATTTTTTTTCTAGGTGTTGAAATGCAAAAATTCTTTATTTAGCCATTGTAAACCCCTTATGCTTCTATCCAAAGGTTAAACCATTTTTTTTTAAACATTCAAAGATGAATCTAACCACTGTTAAAACTCACTTGTGGAATTTTTCAAATACTCAAATTGACTCTCTGAAAGTTTAATCAGATTGTGATTGAGTGAGTAGATCGCCTCGATGATTCGTTCTATCTGAGGCTATTCTTGACATTGTCTTCTTTTTATTCATACGTAATGGCAGTCCAACTGTTGCAGAATGATATCTTGAACCTCACCTGTTTGTAGATGGCATGATACATCAGAACAGATAACTGCTTATCTGCATCTAACTGCATTTTATTTGTTTATGTTTCCAGTACCATTCATTATCTTCACTCACTATTATCAAACAACTGACTTGGTTAATGTGTTTTCATTTGAAGGTCTACATAAATCCTTCAAATGTGGACGACTATCTCATTGATTCAATTACTAGCCCTGCAGCTGACCCGAATGCAGGGGAGGTTTATTACCGGTATGAATGCAGCTGTCTACAGTTTTGCTTCAATATAGCTAACATAATATTACTTTATATGCTTTGGAAAAGAAGCAGTATTATTAGAAATTCACCCAAATAATTTGGATTATTCTAGACTTATGAAGAAAATTTTCGTTCATTCTTATCAAGTCCTCTTATAACTCTAGCATACTCTCTCATTCCATTTTATGTGATACTCTTCTCTTTTTAGTCTATCTCGGATGCCTTTCTATATGTAGAAATGTAGAAACAATTTTAATTTTTTAACTTCTCATTTTACACGCAATGACATAATTTTATAGCTACAGAAATGTCATGAGTTAAAAGTCGTCTCTCTGTTAAACTCCATGTCCCAGTCAACCACCTTACAATGTTTCCTTCAGAACTTAAAACCAAGATGACAGTTCACCCTCCTTATCATGTCATTTAAGGACCAGGTTGCTTGGAAATAAGTTAGTTTGCTTTACGGTTTATCTGAATGATACCAATGCTGCTTTTCAAAATTTTCATTGAATTCCTGTTATCTAGTTTAAGAAGCTTAACTGATGTCCTCTTCTTTTGCAATCTACAGATTGATGACGCGATTCATGTCAAACCAGAGAAAGTATACACTTGACAACGTGTTGAGAAAACTTTCTTGCCCATTGCTGTTGGTGTGGGGTGACCTAGACCCTTGGGTTGGTCCTGCCAAGGCCAATCGGATTAAGGAATTCTATCCAAACACAACTGTTGTTAACCTAAAAGCAGGTCATTGTCCCCACGATGAAGTTCCAGAACTAGTGAATGAAGCTTTATTAGATTGGCTGTCAACCACGATAACACCAGCATCCTCACCTGAAACAGTATCAGAAATTTAGCTTCAGTGTTGGCTTTACATATGCAGTGAGCGATGTTGTAAAATATGCCGTATAGTCCAAATAAAATCTGATTCATGTTATAGGAGATTTTGGTGACATGAGGTTGATTCGACCTAATAGTGAAGTCAGCTTGATCCAGCGAGTAACGCATCTTCTCCTATATTGTCTGTATTTAATTGAATAGAAAGAAGAAAGTTTGGAATTGCATTTGATGCTGTGCGCCTGTTTGTAATTTAATTTCTAAAATGAAAGAGGTGAGAATACTGCATTTTGTTTCTGAAGGAGATAATGAAGATAGGTGGTACTAGGTAGTTAAGAGTTGTTCTTATTACCAGCCTATTCATGTCTTGGCTGGGTGGGAGTTTTGAGCTCCGTGTTGGTCGTTGTATTAGCATATTCATGGAAAAATCAAAGCAAATGCCAGAACAATGCCTGTTGAGTTCATGTCATCTGCATAAGCTTCAGGGAACAGAATTGCTCAGTACATATGCCGGATAATAATAGTAAGTTTTGGTGAGGTAATCCGCGTGGATGAATTTGAACACCACCATTTAAAAAAAATTGCTGAAGTACCATATATGTACAAAGTTGAACTGATAAATCATTACCGACTCCCATCACTTGGCCTGATAAGACATTCATCCATTCAGCGGAAGATAGAGAAATAAAGCGGCGATTTTAATCAACATTCTAACTCAACGTATACAGGTTGTTAGGGGTGTGCAAAAATCGAGTAGACTAAAAAATTGAATCGATAAAAATGTTATTGAGTTATTAAGTTATCGGATTTTTAATGTTTTTGAAAAAAAAGTTTATTAGATTATCTGTTTGATATCGATTTTTACTATTGGATTATTGGGTAAATCGATAACTCAATAAGATTATAATTATTTACTATTTTACCCCTTTGTAAATATTAAATATTAGTAATTTAATAGTAATATGACACTATAGTAATATTTTACATATTTTAATCTTTATAATACTTAATTGATTAATTATCCACTTTTAATTTGTAATTAACTAATGATAGTTTTTGCAAGTTTGTAAACATAGTTTTCGTACTCTATCTGCTTTTTATTAATGCAAATTCTCATTATCATTCTTATCGGGTAAACCGAAAACCAAATCGTCAAGAACTTAAAAAATCGATAAATCAAAAATTGATAAAAATTATTTTATTGATTTCTTATTGTTTTAACATATTTAAAAATCGAAAATCAATAAACCGAACCGATAATATAGAATATCGAACCGAACCAATCGATGTGCACCCTTACAAGTCATAGGTCAACAATCAAACTCCAAGTCTATAATGTAGGGATAGTCTGGCAGGAACAAATCAAAAGATAAGGTTCTCAACATTAACCCATCACTATCAAATCTATGAATCATCTATCTCTACTGTCTAGATGGTGTCAATGACAAGTTTATGACTACCTCACATCAACTCATAGAAGGTAAGATGCTCAATGAAGCACCTGCCGCCTAGTGATGATCCCTAATACTTGTCTCTGCATCATAAAAAGATGTAGACCCAATGGATGTCGCTACATGAAATGTAGCATCAAGATAGAATAACATCAGTTAAGGTAAATCTTAAATCAGGAAGACAAGAAAGTCAATCAGAATGTCCTAAGTCTAAAACAAGAATAAGGTTTAAATAGAGACCAATCCAATCTAATCAAGATATAATAAGTTGTTGTCACATCCGTTCAACAGAGAGGATGTTTCTTTAAGTGTGTGTTAATTAAATAATAAATAATTATTAATTTAATAGTGAATAATTATTGTTAAATTAAAGGAGTATAAAAGGTATCTTTCATACACATATTGATGAGTTGAGTGTGCATTCTCACTTTGATTTTAAATGTTAAAGTTAGTTTATTTTTATGTGATCAAATAACTATCTTCATGGCCTAAAAAAGATATAGTACTCCATCAATTAAAAAAGGGCGAGTCCGGTTGGTCCGATTCAACTCACCCCATTTTCTTCTGAGTTGTTAAAGTGAAGAGTTGTTCTAATCTCTATCCCTCCCCTTTTCTGCAGAATCACAAGATGGGTACGCTGGGGAAAGCAATCTACACAGTCGGATTCTGGATCCGAGAAACGGGTCAAGCCATTGATCGTTTGGGCTGCCGCCTCCAAGGCAACTACTACTTCCATGAACAACGTATGTCCACTCTATCCCATCCCATCTCCTTTCAAATTTTAGGTTTGCAAATAGTGTTAATAATTGATGAGAAAGTTTTTAATTAATTACACAATCCCTAATCTGCCGGAAAATGTTTAAAATGGGAGTGGAATAATGATTATACAGCATCATGTAGTAATTGGAATAAGGATTTAGTGAATGATTTACTGATAATATGAAATGAAATGGTTTCTAGAGCTGACTCCAACCAGTTTTTTTGTTTGAGGTGTAGTTGATCCATTGATTGGCTGTTGTGTCAATACTGTATATATTTTATGATTGAATATTGAAGGTGATATCAAATAATCAACTGATATAGTGATATTTTGAGGTTTTATTGAATTGGAGAAAGCTTCAATCTGATTACTTTTCCACTTATATGTCTTGAGGTTACAAATACCTTCAAAAAACTGAAAAAGTGGCTCAGTTTTTTATTTCACCGGTGTAACCTTATTTCCTGGCTAGGTGGGTAATTTTGGGAACAGATGAAGAATGGACATTCATACTTTCAGGAGAAATGTTGTCATGCATACATATAATGTGACTACCTTTCTGAGTTAGGAGTTGCTTGTAAAGCGACAAGGAGTAAATTAGTCTCACATTCTTATTCATGTTAAATCTGATAAGAGTTCTTGTTATTATTTACATATATTAGGATACCACGTAACAACATCGACACGTTTTAAATAGCTAAAAAGAAAGTCATATCTTTGAACCATTGTGATCTTGGTCATTCAGGGCAACCTAAATGTTGCAAAGTGTTTGATCTAGTAAATATAACAAATGGTTGCTTAACTCAGTCAGTCGTGAGATCAATGTACGTAGGTGAATTTTGTCGAAAAACTTGAGTTCAATTGTCAAACAACAACATACCCTGTGTAATATAACATGTGAGGTTTGGGAGGATAGATTGTACGCAGGACTTACCCCTACCTCTTGGATGTAGAGAGTTTGTTTCCAAAAACCCCCTGACCCAGGTAACACATAGTAAAGAACATACAAAGTAAGGAAGACATAACAAATACTAGAGGAAGCATTACATAGCATTACTGTAAAAGGAACAGTAACTACAGCAAAATAATGCGATAACCAAAGCACTAGAAACAATCAGTAGTAACAGAAATTGAGGGATAAGAAACTACATGAATACTGTTGGTATTAAAGGAGAAACTACATAGCACCAAACTACCACCAAGCTTATCCCGCAATAAAGAGAGACAATGCTCAACTACCTACTAGCCTTCTACTCTAATTTGCGACTTCCATATCCTCCTAACAATTATCCAAAATTTGCAATTCTAATTACCCGTTTTTGCCTAAAGTTTCTTCAAGGGGATAATTTTACTGGTTAAGAAATAGATGATAATTCTATGAAGCTGGGATTTGTTTTCGTTCTGGGGAGGAAAAGGTATGCCTATATTGAAGTTGGAAATATTTTCTTATCTGTTATATATGTAGACTAGATAGATTTATTTATCTTATTAGAGTAATGCTCTGAAGACTGCTGATGAAATGCAAGTACTTGTGATACAATTATGCTGATACCTATCTCTCCATATGTCTATGCTATACTGGCTTGTTATTGTTGGTAGATTCTCCCAACTGCATAATTTGGAATTTCTGTAGTTCAACACACTATTAGCCTTTCAGACTCCGTGCTACTTTATTGCTTAAGTTACTCAGGCTAATTGTACGAAATTATTCTTTTATATACATATTTGTTTGTCAAATAGAAAGAAGCTAATGGCTTGGCATCTTTTGTTGTAATCTTGAACATTCATTGCTTCTTTTGTCTGAAGAGTCTGGGGACAAATGAAATTTTGCTGGATTGGTCATATTTGAAATCACGTGCTCATAATCAACAACTTTTTCCATCTGATTTCTTGATTGTAATATGTTTTTGTATTATAAATGTAATACACCTAGGAATTATTTCCCTTACTACAATATTCTTTCGCTTTGGGTCAAAGCATTTGTTTTTCATTTTAAGTTTGAATATTCGTTTGTCAATGTGCTGCAAAGCACATATGCTACAGTCCTGATCTTTTGATGTTTTCCATTTGTACTTCCTTGTTCCAGTGTCAAGGCATAGAACTCTTATGAACTTGTTTAACAAAGTACCAATGGTTGATAAAGATGCTTTTGTGGCCCCAAGTGCATCTCTAATTGGTGATGTTCATGTCGGACGTAATGCTTCTATTTGGTATGGATGTGTTCTGCGAGGTATGTTCTACTTCCCATAATGTGATAGTATATCTGTGTATGTGCTAAAAATATTCTAGTAAATTTAATTGCCTGGACAAAGCTGTTGCTGCATTGGGTAAAACCTTCTTTAAGTTATTTTTCCCTGAGATGCATTTGAATCGTACCTATTGATTTTGAAACAGAAAGATTGTCAACACTCTAGTTATGCTGGAGGCATTGAAGTAGGGGTGAGGCAGTGAGCCAAAATCCCATCTTCTCTGATGATGAAAACCTTATATGTTTCTTGAATATATGATGGAGGGTAGAGACTTGGAATACAACTTTATCTTGATAATTCAGAATTAGTTTTATGAGGTTCTCAAGCTTTGTAATTAAAGCAATCAGTTGTCTTGTACCAGTTCTCACTTTAACAGGTGACGTTTCATCAGTGTACTAGGCTCAACTCACAATAAACTGTTGATTCTTCTTAATTCATCGTTAATCTAGTTCTTTCTCTAGCCCAAAGTTCTGATATTTGTATCAGTCATTTTTTATGACCGGACAATTTGTTAGAAAGCATTCAGTGAATACATCCAGTGAGACCAGAACACCAACTTTGAACCTCAACCAGTCACCCTTACTACATCAATCGAAATCCAATCCACCACCTGACAAAAACAGATCAGTATACAAAACCGGTTATTTCAATTCAATTTAATTCTCCTTTCGCCTTTATTCTGTTGTTGTAGCTGCATCATTACCTTCTAAGTCTGCACCCCTGTTTATTGCTTCCCTGTTTCATATTCAGAAAATTTCCTTTATTACTTAGTTCACCATCTTCTTGCTATACCCCTTCAACCTTGAGTTCTTTTCTTTTTTTCTAGTTTGACCGAAACACTTAAAAGATTTCTGAATTCCTAAATTTCTGCTATTCCAAATCTGAAATTACCCCATTAACTTCTTATTCCATTTCCAGTTTTTATTGTTGTACATCTTCATCAATTACTTGCAATTCATTATCAGCCATCTGTTCTCCACCATATTTTTGCCTAATATGTTTGTTGCTTCTGCTTCATTTGGCTGTCTGTCTCTTGTTCATTTTTTAAGACTCCTTTATTGAAGAGTGTCCTCCCCACATTTTTGACTATCCTCTTCAAAATCAATAGATTTCCGTTTCACTGGAATGTTACTTGTCTCTGTTAATGCCGCAATGTCAAAGGTGCCTTCTCTGATTTTCCTCATCAAGAACCTTTCCTTTTCTCTAACAAAAGTCATTCTGGCGTATTATTTCCATCGAAAGAAGAAAGAAGACATTGTGACAACCTTCAGGTGCCAATGTAAACCTGACATGTTTAGTAAATAGTAACCTGTTGATGCCTCTTCTCCTCCATCTACTTTAATCAAGAGTGTCTATGCCATCTCTGCCATTTTTTGCTGCCTTGTTTGCGGTTATATATTCATTCAAGAACCTTTCCTGTTCTGTAACAAAATCATCGTGGTGTATTATTTTCCATCGAAAGAAGAAAGAAGAAATTGGGACAACCTTAAGGTGCCAATATAAACCTGACATGTTTAGTAAATAGTACCCTGTTGAAGCCTTTTCTCTCCCTTTTATTTTAATCAAGAGTGTCTATGTCATCTCTGCCATTTTCGCTGCCTTCTTTGTGATTGTATATTTAGTCAGCTCACTCAGCCTTTTTTGATGCTTACCCTTCTTACAGTTGTTTTGGATTTTGCTGGGCATCATGAAATGCCACTATCACTTAGTAGGATGGCTTTGATGCGTAACTGCAGTGGCAGACTAGCAAAACAGTGTCTTATCCCTTTATTCAATGACATGTGGCCTTCAAATTCTTGGGCATCTTTTCAAGACGTGTTAAACTGAATTAGCATTTATTTGTCATGAAAGGAAAATCTTGCTCTTAGGGCAATTTTTTTTATGCTCTTGCAGGGATTGTCACTATATCAGGTTTGGATTCAACATCTTAACAATCTTAATGACGTATCTCTTAATGTTCCATTCTTTCTTGTCCCAGCCATTGTTTCCCTTCACTTTGCGGAAAGTTCCTTTACTTTGTTTGATCGAAGGCTGCTTTGCTTTTGCACATGCCCTGTTCATCAATGAATTGCTTGACGTTTCCTTCCAAATACTTTCTTATTTTCCATCCCACCCATTTTCCCATATTTGAACAAATTGCTGGTTCATTACTTATCAGCTTCAACCACGCAGAACTCCCGTTATGTTTTATGCTTGACCCACCTCTATCTCAGTGTTCTATCGCGTCAATGTTTTATTCCCAATTCGCTAAGTCCTCAAATGATCGGAGACCTTCGTGGCTTCATCTGTGAATGCACTATAAAAATAGTTACCCTCCTTATACATAGGTCCATGAATTTGCAAAGCTGCCCTCTCAATGTAGTGAAGATTTGAGGAAAAAATATCCTATCCGGTTAGCCATAAATATAATATATGTCTGTTGAGGGTCTTTATTTTCAAGACGGGGTGAAAGTGGGATTGAGGTGAACATCTCTTTATATACATGATAGTTAAGTTAGCCAGGCCTTCTATAGAAATCTGGAGGTACAATAAGTGCTTTGCTAGATGATTAGTTAACCAAGCCCTCTACAGGAATCTGGAGGTACAGTAAGTGCTTTGCTGGATGATTTGTCTTTTTTTTTTTTTTTGGAACTTGAATTATTTTTTTATGAACTTGGATGATTAGTCTTTTTCTTGTTCTTTCATTCTTTTGACTTCGAGCAAAGTCGAAGGGATGTCAAACTGCCCTTGAAGAAAATTGATTTTAATTTTCACATAGAGTATTTTCTTAATGAAAGCAAGGGGTGAATCTTTTGTGTTAGGCAATACGGTAAGAAGCAACAGTATTTTAGGCAATTCTCAGTTGGCCAAAAGATGAAAAAACCTGCTGGCATAAAAGCATTTCTGAATAATACTTAACATGACAGGATATTGTATACTTCTGCCTTATAATTTTTTTTCAATATTTGTTTTGTATGGTGTTGGCTTGAGATGAGTTTAATGGAAAATTATGATCAGTGAAGGCATATTTATTACTGAGGCATTGTTATAGTTGTTTACTTCTGCTCGTTTAACTAATTGTTTGTTAGAACATCCATTATGCCAGTTCATCTATGAATTTCCCCTTTAATTGTCACATATTCGATGTCAGGGGCTTGTTTGAGCTTGGATCAGTTTAAATTGATAAGGCTGAACTTTTTGTTGAACTCGGTTGTATTGAACAACTGATGTTTCGTTTATATACAATGACTATTACTTTGATGCCTCAATTCCTATCTAGTTGGGTTCAACTATATTAATCCTCACTATCCATGTTACTCCAATTCAAAACTGTTCCATTTCATAATTTTAAAAAAATAGGTTCCTTATATTAGTGTTTGGTTTAAATATAGTAAAAAATATCATTTGTGAACTGTAAACGAACATAGATGCAAAAGTGATTGTTTCTTTAACTATACTAAGAATCCCTTAACCAGATTAGTAGAATTATATATTAAAAAATATCATTTGTGAACTGTAAACGAACATAGATGCAAAAGAGACTGTTTCTTTAACTATACTAAGAATTCCTTAACCACATTAGTAGAATTAAAGTATGTTTACTTTGGGTTCACTTAGAGTTTGCTCTTTCGTAAAAGAGCCTATACAATATTTTAAGTCAATCATTCACTATGTTTACTTTGGGTTCACTTAGAGTTTGCTCTTTCTTAAAAGAGCCTATACAATATTTTAAGTCAATCATTCACTGGCCTGATTTTCACTATAATCTCTCAGAACATCTCTTAACCTCCCAAGTTCCTCCTCAAATCTCTCTTTACTGTCTAAATATCAATCCACTATTGTGCGGGATGACCAGAATTTGAACATGCTTTAATTTATATTAACACATTGGAATCAAGTATACAGTGTTTTGGTAGTATAATTTGTAATTTTTTACATTGTTAGAAGATGATGTCTCATGTTCAATATGTGTTGCCACGAGTTTTGATTGATGGATATCCTCCCATGCATGGAAATATTTTATAAGTTCTTATCCCTTCTTGAATCTTGATTTGTTAGGAACTTCCTGTTTCTCCTGCATTGTCATTTAGTCAATTCCTAGCTCCTTAAGGGCAAGGCCGTGGAGCTCTGTTTTGGGCTGTAATTGCTGATCTTTTAACAGTATAGGGCTTTAATCAAAATTTTATTGCATGTTATTTTTCCTTTGTTTATTGTTGAGTTCACTTGATTGATTCTAATTAGTAAATAATAAGCTATCTCATTTGTAAACAAAATAGAACATTTCATAGTCTTTGACGTCTGATTAAACATCACCACATCTGTGTTCTCTGGCCATTTGTATGTTTGAGAAGTGTGAGGAATATGGTGACTTTCCTGCACGCAAAATATATTTCTTTTTAGTTTGGTTGTTGCTTAGTGTGAAAGATTCCATGCAGGTGATGTGAACAGTATTAGTATTGGAGCAGGAAGCAATATCCAGGACAATTCTCTTGTTCATGTAGCCAAATCAAATCTAAGTGGAAAGGTTTTGCCAACAATTATTGGCAACAATGTTACTGTAGGTGAGAAATATTTGGAAAATCAATAACATACACCCACTGTGAATATTTGCAGTAACCTTGGTGGTTAACTTTGAAATATAACTTTAAAGGTCATAGTGCTGTCTTACATGGATGTACTGTTGAGGATGAGGCATTTGTTGGTATGGGTGCAACTCTTCTTGATGGAGTTGTTGTGGAGAAAAATGCAATGGTTGCTGCTGGTTCCCTTGTCAGGCAGAATACGAAGATTCCTTGTGGAGAGGTTTGTGGTAACCTCAGTTTTAAGCTGTCATTTTGCCATCATCTTAGGTATCACCCAGAACAGACGTGTCTGACTCTGGCATGGTTATTAACCTAAACATGGATTTGTTTCTTGTACATTTCGATGCTAGTTGCTATGTCATGCAATAGGTTTCTTGATGTTCAACTAAAAACAGGTCTCTTAGTTTTCCTGTTCATATACATGTGAAGTGGTGGCTTAAATAAGTGATGTAGGATCTGGATATAAAGAAATTTCCGGCTAAAATCCCTTGCGAGTGTAATTTACATTCTATGCCACCTTTCTACCTTGCCATCATAGTGCAGTTCCATCTCCTGGGATGAAAGAGTATGAAAGATGATTACCTTTAGCTTACTAATAAATGTTGTTTTGGTGTTCTTTTTCATAAACAGGTCTGGGGAGGAAATCCAGCTAGGTTTCTGAGGAAGCTCACACAAGAAGAAATTGCTTTTATCTCGGAATCAGCAGCCAACTATTCCAATTTAGCACAGGTTCATGCTGGTGAAAATGCGAAAAGCTTTGATGCGATTGAATTCGAGAAGGCATTGCGGAAGAAATTTGCTCGGAAAGACGAGGAGTATGATTCTATGCTGGGTGTTGTCCGTGAAACACCTCCCGAACTTGTCCTGCCTGATAATATCCAGGCACCAAAGGCCTCTTAATTGTGGATCCAAGTTTGATTATCAGCTGGATTTTGTGGTGTTAGCCAATTTCTTTTTCCTCTGGGCTGAAGAAAGTGAAAAACCTATATTTCATTTTCCAATAATCAGAAGTCGGGCTGAAACACAAAAATTTAATCCTGGTTTGCAGCTCTTACATTTCCTATGCTGATCCTGTTTCCAATCAGAAGCTCTGATTGTGGATCAAGTACCAATTGTACCGTAGAGCAGATAGTTGTTTTTTTTTTTCCAATAATCAATATGATAGCAATACACTTATATTTTTGTCCTCAAAGCTTTTCATTTTTCACTAAGCCATTTACTTATCGTATCGTTCTCGGATCTAAAGCTTAGAATACTCGAAACAATATTGGATCCACTGTAAACGTTCAAAATTGGAGCTGTAAAGCTTCATACAACTTTCTTTTACTCGCAATATTATCTCTATCTCGCTTTTACTTAGCTTTTGGAACACAGTTAACTGCTAATAATCGAATCTAACGAGTTAAGTTGAAATGTGTGTCTAACAGTAAAAAAATTTCAAATACATCATTTTTCCAGTAAATAAATGGTAGTGTAAGCTCTTTACTTCCTCAACTACTTATGCATCATGTAACAATTTTTATATGATGGACATCTTCATTGTGTTGGGTAGGGTGTACGTGGATGGATTAGTTAGGATTTTTTAAATATCAAACTAATAAAATTTGGGGTTTTCAACCTTGATTTTTTTGGGTTTCTTGGGTTTCGGGTTTTTGTGGGTTTTTTTTTATTTCTCAAGTTTTTAAACTTTTTTTTTCGAAATTCTCACGTTTTTGATTTTTTTTTTTGATAAAGTATTTATAAAACATATAATTAACTTATGATCAAATATTTTTTTAGTCCTATCAAAATACAAAAATCTAGGATATATTTTAAGAAAGGCATAATACCCAAACATGCCCCCGAACTTGCCACCAAATTGCAAGTTGGAACTTACATTTTCAACTTGCACAAATATGACCCTCAACTTGGCAATTCCTGAACAAGTAGACACAGGTTGCTGATATGGCACAACGCGTCTTTAACACGAAAATAAGGCGTGGGTGGGGATTTTCTGAACGTTGCAACGGTAAAAATTGGGTAATTTGAATCTTTTACCCCTACTACATTTCTATATATATATATATATATATATATATATATACTATTTAATTTCAAATTAAAATACACTTTCTTCTTCTTCTTTTTATTAAAAATACACAAGCATTTGC
>JAOTQR010000045.1:8654213-8673530 GCA_025774065.1 Solanum ossicruentum | reverse complement strand
GAGCGGGAGGAGGCTGGGGGTGGCCTGACTATGGGGGCGGGCGGTGTGGTGTACAAAATTGAATTTCTTTTTAAAAAAAAAAATAATTTTTGGTATGGTAGTTGGGTGGGGGTGGGGTGGGAGCGGGGCTTGGTGGGGGTTGGGTGGGGTAAATTTTTTTAATAAAAAATCAAATTTGAATTTTTGCAAATATAAATTTTTAATTTTTTGGGGGGAAGGGAACGGGAGAATTGGGTGAGTCGGAATAGAAATAGGTGAAAAAATAAAAATTTTAAAATGTAATTTTTTTCAAAAATAAATTTTTAATTTTATTTTATTTAAAAAAAACCGAGAAGGGGGATCGTAATATGGATGGGATAAAAAAATCAATTTGAAATTAGATAAAAGTTTTGGAGAATGTTTTCCTTAACTTTTGGAAGGAACTCATTTTCATTAAATTTGGGGAAAATAAGTTGATTTGGAAAATATTTTCCAAAATATTTAAACCAACCAAATATGAGAAAATGAAAAAATATTTTCTAGAAAATCTTTTCCTCCTTACCAAACACACCCTTAATTTCTGTGATCTAGATAAAATTTGGAAAGTCAATAATTTTAATATATTTTTATTTTTTTAATTATTTAAATTTATAATATTTTAAGTAGTTTTTAAATAATACACATTAGTCCTATACAGAAAATAATTTATTACGGTTAATATTATAATTTTATAGTTGAAGTGTACGAAGATAGAATTAAATAATAATTAATAGAAATGACATAGTAAAATTAAGCAGATTAATAGTCACCGTAAAATGTTATAATCAGGCATAGAAAAATAATTTATTATGGTTAATATATAATTTCATAGTTGAAGTGGATGAAAAAGTATTTAAATAATAATGAAAAGAAATGGCATGGTAAAATTAAGTAGATATTTTAATAATTGGTACTGCTGAGGTTCGATCTCAAAACATTAGATTTAAGATGTCAAGTTTGGGCCACCAAGCCAAACAACATAATAGCCACCTATCTACTTTAGACAGATGAAACAGACACAATGATCCTAAACTGCTCAAATAAATCGTTTATTATATATAAGAGAATTATATTAACTGAATAAAATATGTTATACAATATAATTATATGCATTCATCTTAAAAAATTATAAAACACCATGAATTTTTAAATTTTTAGTTAAGGTTGATATGTACAATTAAAAAAACTAACATATATATTAGATTAACTTAACTATTTAACAGAAAAATAAAAATATTTATTATTAAGCATATAAAATTTTAAACTGAAAGTGTTGAATTAAAAACTTTACTTGTTAGAACCTACTTATTCAACTAATACTTAACTTTATTCAAATATATCTAAACTAAAACATATCTCTCTGTGTTAATAAAGTTTCGACATACACACCTGCACCGCCAATTATCCATAATTATCTCTCAAAGATATATAACGTAACCGACGAACTTTAAAACATTGGCACGACGTCGTAACGGTCGACCACATACGTGGATTTCGTTTCCCATGCAATTCTATTATTTAAATAAAAAAAATTATTTAATTATCTTGCCTAACACCTATATAAAGGTACCTCAAGGCACCATACAGGAACACACTCAAAACACTCATCAACAAAACACAAAAAGCAGTCTCTTCTTAACAGAAGAAAAAACCTTTTTTTTTTCCAAAATGAATCCAAATGCGTTTGATGTTGCAAATAAGGGTTTGGCTAAGGCAGCAAGTTTGTCTAGCCGTGCCTATGTGACATTTCTGGCAGGTAATGGTGACTATGTCAAAGGTGTTGTTGGTTTGGCTAAAGGATTGAGAAAGGTGAAATCTGCGTACCCTCTTGTGGTGGCGGTGTTGCCTGACGTACCAGACGAACACCGCCGCATACTGATCCACCAGGGCTGTATAGTCCGGGAGATCCAACCGGTTTATCCTCCTGAGAATCAGACACAATTTGCTATGGCTTACTATGTCATTAACTACTCTAAACTTCGCATCTGGGAGGTACGAGCTTTTAAATTTGAGTTTGTTGTGCATTTAAATGTGTATTTCAAGGTTTTAAATCTTCTCAATTAAATTATAGACATTGACGGTAGCGACAAGGTCTACTGGAACTCCTTTGAATAAAGTTATAATACAAGATATTTTTAATGTATGTGACATATTTTGAACACCCTTAACATAAAATTAAGTAGTCGAGGGGTCAAAATTTATCTTAAATTTCAAGTTATTCAAGTCATTTGATCATGAATTTTTTATACTTTTTTCTGCCGTTGAACTCTGGAAAGGCCATCTCAATTTCAAAATTCAACTTGTTTTCATGAAGCTAAAAAACAACAAATAAAAATATTCTATTTTTTTCATTTTAAATTACTCACAAAGAGGTAAAAATACCTTTATATATTTTTACTTTAAATACAAAAACAACTCTTTTCACTGAATCCCAAGCACTACAAATTTATTTTCAAATCCACCACCAGACGAAATTAATCCAAGGATAACATGTTGGGATGAGGATTAATTATCCTCGGTTCACCTCGGAATAAGTTAGCTTGGAATACATTATATCATTGTATATATGAGATAACTTATCTAAGACAAAAATGGTTGAATAAATAGTATAAGAATTACCTTATATTTCCAACTAAACATGAGATAAAACAATCCAATATTTTATCCCGAAATTGTTATAATTTATACTTCATACCCAACGACCCCTAAATGTATTACACAAAGATGGCGTACAAATTATATTACTACTCTTTTTGTGACCAATCTATTTTCTCTCTCCAAAAAAAGAGAGATATTAAACAGTGCTAACTGCTAATGATTATTTATTTTGTTTTTGTGATGAATATATGCAGTTTGTGGAGTATAGGAAGATGATCTACTTGGATGGAGATATCCAGGTGTTTGAGAACATAGACCATTTGTTTGACTTGCCAGATGGCTATATCTATGCCGTAATGGACTGTTTCTGTGAGAAGACTTGGAGCCATAGCCCACAATACAAAATTGGCTACTGCCAACAGTGTCCAGAAAAGGTCCACTGGCCTGAACAAGAGTTAGGACCAAAGCCAAGTCTTTATTTCAATGCAGGCATGTTCCTGTTTGAGCCGAGTCTTCCTACTTACGATGACCTTTTGAGTACCCTTGAAGTGACCCCTCCTACCTCTTTTGCTGAACAGGTAGGTACCTAACAGTTTTGGCTTTCTAGTTTGATCTTTATTCAATTAACTTATATGAGTTGTGCAGGACTTATTGAACATGTTTTTCAAGGACATTTACAAGCCAATCCCAAACAAGTATAACTTAGTTTTGGCTATGCTGTGGAGGCACCCAGAGAATGTAGAGGTTGACAAGGTGAAAGTGGTTCATTACTGTGCAGCAGGGTCAAAACCATGGAGATACACAGGAGAGGAAGAGAACATGGACAGACAAGACATAAAGATGCTGGTCAAAAAGTGGAGGGATATATACAATGATGACTCACTCAATTACAACAATGTCAAAACCATCAACAGGTTCAGGCCAGCCAGTGGCCGCTACATGACTGCCCCATCTGCCGCTTAGCTTGGCCACAGAAGAACGAAAACTGATATTTGAGATGTAAGGGGTCTTGAAGAAAGTTATAGTACTCTACTAAATATAATATAGAAGAGAGATGGAGTAATATGTATTAACGTATAGGAGAACGTGCTATTTTAAGTTCTCCTATAATGTGTGTTTATTTAATACTATTATGAAAATGTATTGCGAGAGAACACATGAATGAAGTATACCATATTATTAGTTTTGCTTTGTTAGTTTCTATATGTTAAAGAGTGTATTTTCTCAGTAGTATATGTTGATCTCATCAAGAACCCAATATTGGATCACATATAGGAGAAAGCCAGCACAAATAGCTGCTGAGCCAAGAAGAACAACAATCCTAACCCACAAGTGGGACATAAATGCCTCAAGGACTATTGCATCCCACAACCAAAACCAGAAAATGGAGCAACAGAATCCCAGTGTAGCACCCACCACAACTTGGCTGGTTGTGTGAAGTTGTTGTGAAACCCGTAGCCATGACTGCAGAAACACAAGCAAAGAGCAGATCAATTTTATGGCTACAACAGTTAAAACAATCTAAAAATTTTGTGCAGATTATCGGTTGGAAGCAGGTACAAGCGAACGGCTGTTCTTCAAGCATATGAAAGTAACTTGACAAAAAAAACAACTGAATGAAGGTCCAGTGGTAAACTTACAAAGTAGGAGCCAATTGCAAAGATGAGTGTGCTAATTACTGCAGTGGTTCCGTTTAACCCAAAATATTCTACCACTGTGTCAAACAAAAAGAAAAGGCTTATCAGAGGTTGATTATGGAGAATTTTAAATGCCATAGCTGCACGGAGAAACTCAAGAAACAAGAAATGGCAAGTTGAAAGAGTCATACAAAGCGCACGCCGCCTGTGTCCTTTGTAGTATTCTTATTCATCAAATGAAAAACCATATTGTTCTAAGATGTAACTGAGGCAACATCAATTCAATCCGATTTAGTTCCAGTCAGTGCATTTGTTAAGATAAACATGTGTAGCAGACAGGTCATTCAAGCACAGAAGTTATCGTAGGACATCATGATAACATTAATTGGAGGAGCTCCTCGTATAAGCACAATATTATCTGGACAAGCTGAATTGTTGTTTTCAAGATCATAAAGAGCCCTAAAGTTTAACTAAATGCAACAAAATCACATTACAACAGTCACACAAACGGAAGACAGTGCAATCGGCAATACATAGAGGGTTAAAACCTTAATGAGTTGCTTAAAGTCTTGTAGGAAGTTCTGAAAGAGAATACAGAATAGAGATCTGAAAAGAAGGGACATGGTGACAGCAAAAACCTTAATGAACACATTCTATAGTTTTATCTGCAACGCATGATCTGGCCTCTTTAGATCATAATCAAAAGGACAGGGCCATTTTACTTCTTGAAGTATAAACTCTTGTTACAGAAAATGCATATCACAGATTAGAGTTTTAAGGATGAAGTATGTCCAAATAAATTAATATTTTCTCCATCTGAGCAATTAGCTAAGAAAATTACTTGAGACAATAGAGAACATCACTGTAAAAAAGATTGACTGTGCATGAGAAGATGGCATTCCAGGGTCTGATCTTATTGTAGAAACAGGTCGCTCTTGGTTTAGTATTCTCTTTAACACAGTCGAGAGTCCAGCATTCAGCACAGAACCAGAAGCAGCCCAAAGAGCTTCTGCATCATGTCTCCAAAGTAAGATTACACCAAAAAGTGCAGCCACTAGCCACTTACTCTGCATTATAGCAACTAAGAAATCAGAAATCGTTACAAGATTTTTCTCCAAAGCCAAAACTTTGAGCAGAAATTTGAGAGATGGATACAACCAATTACATCCTTGCAAAGAAATTAGATCAAGTTACCAAAAAGAAATCCAAAATTTTACAGTCAAGCAAGCAGGTCAGTTGCACCAATCTAATCATGCTGATGAAATGTATCCTTAATTTATAGTGTGATGTCAAATGCTATGAAAATTCAAATGAGAGTTAAATTTGGAAGTCTCCAGGTAAGTTGCATAAAATCATTAAAGAAAAGTTCAGATCTTTAAGAAAGGTATTCTATCATATAACAAAAATAGAGAGTTAGAGAATATAGATAGCACCCTAGACGACCTTCAAAATTACCAGATCAACATTAGCAGGAAAAATGTGTGAGCTTCTAGGACCAAAAGCCAACCAAACACCAAAACTGTAAACCATCTGCAGTTTACTTCCTGGGACGAAGACAGATACTAATTAAAGATTCACAATATCCCTTTGTGTCAATTTTTACTTGTTCCGGAACTTAATACCTAGCATAACTTGAGAATCAGGGGCTGAAAAACGTAGAACTACCAGGATAATTTGAAAGGTCTTCTAAAATTATAGAGCCCAGGATGGTACAGGACAACGCTAAGTTAACATGCTTAAGTTTGAAAGGTCTTTTGAATTGAAGAACTCCAAGATGGTAAAGCGAAAAAGCAAAGCAAGTATGCTTCATAATACCTTTCTGTATATAGTGCAACATGTGCCCATTATAGCCTCAAATCTTAGCATTGCCGTAGCCTACTGCTAGCAATTTCAGACTGAACTTTGGTGATAGCAGAAAAGGCCGAACAAATTAACAATCTACTTACATAACACTTCAACTATTTTACATATCTAATCAACAGTATCAACAACAACATACCTAATCTAGTCTCACAAAGTGGTGTCTGGAGTGGGTAGAGTGTTTCGCGACCTTATGTCTATCTCAGAGGTGGGGTAGAGAGGCTAGTTTCATAGACCCTCAGCGCAAGACAAAAACAATTTAGAACCAAATGTACCGGAAGTACAAGAGACAATAGAAAATAACAAAAACAACTAATAGTAGCAGAACAGTAATCCTATAATGGAACTACAGGAAACAACAGATAGTAACCTAAATCAAAGAACAAGAAACTAAAAGTAGTACTACGCCTACTACTAAGGGGCAACAAGTGAATACACTCCTACAAAAATTTTCTCAGTGTAGTTTACAAAACAAATGAAGCAAGTGAGGAAAACGAACCAAGCTATTGAGAGTGGCGTCGAGTCCATCAGAAGCGAAACTTGAGAAGCCATCAACGAAAGCTGCCTCTTTTTCAAAACTAACGCCCACATCGTCATCGCGTGCCGTGGCTCGACGAATTCTGGCAATGCTTAATGGGTGTGTTGTATAGGGGGAGAAGGAAGTCAATTTCCGACGAAAATCCAATCTGGTGTTAGAAAATTTAGGAAACCGAAGAAAGGGGGAAAGAACAAGGGCAGTTGCTGTAGACATTTTTCAGCCAACAGGCAGAAATGTGATGTGACAGGAGGAGCACAGCAACCAAATGAGGAGGAATTTTTAAGGTTACAGCTAGTTGCTTATAAAAACACTCAATAACTAAAAACAAGTGGCAATCCTTAGTTCCTCAAAATAACGGGAAAGCCATTCTTGCTTTGCATCTGGTGGATTTTATTTTATTATTTGTTATTATCCACTAGTTTTTAAATTTTACAAGACATTACTTAGAGCAAAAAGTACGAACTGCAAAGTTCATGAGTGAAGGGGTCTCATTTATTTCGCCGCCTCAACAGGATGGTAATGATACGATTTTAGACTTTGGCACATAGCACTCGTGAATCAATGTTTGATGAATTAAAATTTTAAATTATAAGCGATACAAATTATGCCGTTTGTCCGTTTTAACATCACAATATAATTATTTATCACTAAAAAAAATAATCAATTATATATTATAAATGCGTAACTATATGCCAAGTATCATTTATGACTTGGCAAGATATGCTTAATAATTGTCCATATGTTACCTCTTGCCAAGGCAACTTGGCAAGGGGATGGCCCTTGGTTGTAACCTTCCAAGCTATAAATAGTATATTTCTTAAAATAGAGAATATAGAAAATAATTGAAAAAATAAGAAAGGAAATATATATCAAAATTCCTACTCTTTGTATTTTTATATCCTTTATATATTTTGTGATTTTTTCTTTCCATATTCCTTTCAATATTAGCTTTTATAATACGTTATTAGCACGCAACTCTGTTCATTTCAAGCTGCTTTAGACAGGTAAAAAGGTAAAAGAAAATTATTTTTGTAAAAATGTCCAACATCCCTAAACTTGAATTTGTTGCCCTGGATATATCGGGTATTCATCATGGACACTAGATGTTGAAATCCACCTGGATGCAATGGATCTGTAGACACTATCAAACAGAATAACTAAGCATCCAACCAAGACCGTGCTAAAGCTATGATATTTCTCCGCCACCATTTTGACAAGGGACTAAAAATGCAATATCTTACTCTGAAAGATCCCCATATGTTGTAGAACAATCTGAAGGATAAGTATGACTATCTGAAGTTGGTCATCCTTCCACAGGCACGTCATGATTAACTTAATTTAAGGTTGATGGACTTTAAAAGTATAATTGAATATAATTTTGCTATGTATAGAATTATATCACAGTTGAATTTATGTAGAGAAAATGTCACCGAACATGATAAGCTTGAGAAAATATATTTCACATTTCCTCCCGCAAATATGCTCCTACAGCAGTAATATCAAGGAATGGGCTTTAAAAAATATTATAAATTACTTTCGCATCTTCTGATTATTGAACAACATAATGACCTGCTGATGAAAAATTATGAGAGCCGGCCTGTTGGTTCTCTGTCACACCCTGAAGTGAATCAGACAAACTATCACCAATGAAAAAGAGGTTGTGATCCCAGTCGTGGTCATGGCCGTGATTGTAAAAGAAATTATAATCATAATGGTCGTCTCGCGCTGAGAAATGATCAATAATATAAAAGAAAGGGGGAGAAACAAAAGGTTGTGCAAAAGAAAAATTCAGAAAGTAAATGTCACAGATGCGGAGGAATAGCGCACTGGCCACATGCTCGTTAATCATCAAAGCGTCTGGTTCAGCTCTATTAAACATCCTTAAAAACATGTGACACTAATCCAGAGACAAGCTTTATCTCTGAAGATAACGCTGAACTCATACATAAAATGGATAATAATTCAGAAGCAAGTTATATATCTAAAGATAATGTTGAGCCTGTGTATTTGCATGTAGCTGACTTTTTTGATCTCCCAGAAAAAAAAATGACCAGTGACAAGCCTACTATAGTCTATAGTCTAAATAACTTTCTTCTCTGTTTGTTTATGCTTGTCGTCATGTTTATATTTTTCGACGTTTCTGTAAATGATAATAAAGTATGTCATTGCTCTGTTTAATAGTAATGTTTAGTTTATTTTATTTTTGAATAAAATATGGATATGCCTCAAATTTTATTTGGATCAATGATCAATCATGAGAATAATTGTGTAATTGATAGTGGAACAACTCATCCCATTTTCGAAGATGAGAAATACGTTTCTTACTTGCTTAGAAAAAAAAACAACTATTACTACAATCTCTGATAATTCAAAATTGATTGAAGGAACTGGAAGAGGTAAGATATTTCTGCCTAAGCGAAAAATTCAACTTAGCATCCAGTAAAGAACCTTAAGGTTCTTACTAGTAATGAATTTTCATGTGTTGCTTGCTATCAATGCAAGTTAATTACTAGACCATCACCCCTGAAGGTTGATGTCGAATGTCCTAGTTTTCTAAATGTATACATCGGGACTCATATGGACCTATTCATCCACCTAGTGGATTATTCAGATATTTTATGATACTAATAGATGCATCCTTAAGATGGTCTCATGTGTGCCTCTTATCATCTTACAACTTGGTGTTGCGAAGTTATTGACACAAATAATAAGGTTAAGGGGACAATTCAAGATTGTCCTATTAAGACTATTTGTCTATATAACTCTGGAGAATTTACATCTCAAGCTTTTGATGATTATTGCCTATCAATTGGGATAATAATAACATACCGCTGCTCATGTTCATACTCAGAATGGTCTTGTAGAGTCATTTATTAAGCGTCTACAACTGATAGCAAGACCACTACTTATGAAGACGAAATTGTCCACTACAGTTTGGGGTCACACTATCTTACACGCAGCAACTCTTGTTCGTCTCAAACCGACTAACTATAATTCAGACTCTTTGTCAGAGTTAGTATTTAGTCATGACCCCAATATTACTCATCTATGAATCTTTGGTTATGCGATATACGTGCCTGTAGTACCACCGGAATGTACTAAGATAGGGTCTCAATGAAGGTTGGAGATATATGTTGGGTTTGATTCCCCATCCATCATTCATTACCTTAAACCGTTGACTGGAGACTGTTCATTGCTCGATTTGCACATTGTTGGTTTGATGAAATAAATTTCTCACGTTTAGGGGGAGAGAAGGACCCCAAAAGGGACATTACATTGAAGGTTTCTTCACTATCTCATTTTGATCTGCTTACTTGTATATATGAGCAGGAGGTCCAAAAGATCATCCACTTACAAAAATGTCATGACCCGGACCTAGGGCCTAGACGTGACACGGCGAATGGAACCCAAGAATCCCAAACAAGCCTCAAGATATCAACACTCACATTATTGGTTCGGAAGCATATTCAACAATCAACACATAGTTCTAAGGGATGGAAAAATAGGACTCACGCTATGGGGACATCATAGGGAAAGGGACTAACATGAGTTCACATAGCACATAGGATATAAATACTAAGAGGAAGGTACGTAGGACTCACATTATGGGGGTAATTCAGGACTTAGGATCTTTCCATCAAACATATGATCAAATCACATAAAAATAGTCAAAGATAATCAAATTCATAACATAGACTTAACCATAACCATAGCAAATATCATAAAGAAGTTTGCAAGGTTTTCAACAATGCCTCTACATAGATGGGTTGGGGACCAAGACATATCCCGGGCTCACCTTCAAATACATAAAGAGAAGTAACATTGATAGATAGATGGTGGTTTGTCCTTTGAAGATAGGACTCACCACTACAATTAACTCTCGGAATCCAAGCTAAGAGTCGAACGGTGGATGATCAAGGTCCTCGGTCCCTACATGGTGAAATCATGTAAGCAAGATTATGCGTTAGTGCTTCTGAATATACTAAATATGCGAGATGCAGTTTATAAACTTACCAAAACCTGCATATCAAAGTTAGATGGCAAGGACACATATATAGAAAGATATATATATATATATATATATATATATATATATAGGTTTATCAAGAATACATAAGAAAAGTACTTCGAATTGTTGATTAATCGTCAGAGATGGCTTAGAACCAATAGTTCATTATCTAATGGATCTTTCCGTTCTAATACTTTATCCGAGAGTTATCAGTATTTATCAAATTTGTTCCTATCTAACGGAACGCTATTGGATCAAATGACAAAGACATTATTGAGAAAAAAGATGACTTTTTCAGGATGAAATAAAAATTGGATATATATATAGTGGGGATGTGACCTCAACCGACATAAGTAAGACCAAGCGAGCTATTACTTTGAATCTCGATGAAATCCTCTCACTGATAAAAAGGTGGCCTTCTTGCCAATGGTAAACCATACTTCACCTTATGGACATGCCCATTTCGTATGAAGCAACCTTCCTTACGGGCATCCCCATTTCGGATAGGATTTTCACATGTAACATATCATATCATATCACTTCTTCTTGTTACAGGCATCCCCATTTTGTAGGCAACTTTTCTTATGGGCATCCACATTTCGTAGGCTACTTTCCTCACGGGCATCTCCATTTCGGAAAGAAACCTATGTTAGGCACATAGTTCATGGGAAGAGAGCATTTCCTCAATCCATCGGTCTAAGTTGTCATCCCACAAGAATACTCACAATATACACATACATGCTTTCAAGAGAGAATAGTCATTTCCAAAACCATTCAATGTATTCTTAAGCTTAAAGGCCAAAACATAATTTCATAGTCAATGTACTCATACATAGGAATAGCCCATTCATATACAAAATGGTACAAGCCCCCTAAATGCTCAAGGAACCATATTCAATAGACATATATGTGATCACATTCTTGTCATAACCAATATTTTACCAAAATCTATCATATAATAAAAATTAGGCTTAACCCACTTCATAATTTTCATAATAATCCATGTATATGAATGCATATGTCATGAACAATAAGAAGATGACATGGGTAATTAAGATTCAATCTAAAATCCATAATATAATATGAAATTCAATTGAAAGCATAATTAAATCCACATTTAAAATCATAATATAAGCACTCATGTATAAACAAGCCTTAAAGGGGACATGCATACTTATAATTCCATAAATCCAAAGTAAATCCTCATATAATGGTTTAAATCACCATAAAATCATCAAATAAATACTACCCATGTGTAAATAGAATTTAAGGAATCATAATATTCAAAACACCAATTTAAAGTAAGTTAGAAATTCATAAAATTGCTTGAAAATAGTTTGGCTCTCCTTGATTAGAAGGTAATCAAGGATCAAATCCACATACCTTCACCAAGATGAAGAAAACCCCCAAGAAATTTGAAGAAGACTTGAATTCCCAAGCTCAAATGTTGAAATCTCAAGAGTTCTTTTATGAAAAGCCTTTGAAAGTATTTTTAGAATATGAAGAGTGATTTGAATTTTTGAAATAGGTTTTAGGTCTTTAGATGACCTTAGAATAGCATATGAATTTCCAAAAGGCCAAAAGAAATAACCGAATTTATGAAAATACCATTAATGAATCGGAGTAAAATTTATCGGAGGCCACTATACTGGAGGGCAAACGGTCCGTGTGGCACTCCATGGTCCGTGTGGAGGCCCGTGAAACAACACTTAGAAAAAGTTTCTAAAAATTCCAACTTAAACCAACACTTAGAATTATTTCGCACGAACCACCAAACGGGCACCCTTCATGAGTCGTGTGAAGCCACACGGTCCATGTGGTGCTCCCGTCTCCCCAACCTTAGAAAAATTTGTGAAAATTTTATGATATGGTGACCCTATACTTAGAATATTTTCACTTCGGAAGCTCCACGGAAGGCTAAATGTCTCGTCACCCACCACACGACCCGTGTGACTGGTTGTGTGGCTCCACTTAGCCCCAATGATGGGACTTTCAAGCTTAGGCCACCCCACGGATTCTCCGCACGGCCCATGAAGTGTCACACGATCCATGTGGGGTGCTAGTGAGGTATGCCTTAGCTTGCAACTCCATCCCAAGGCCAACATGCAAGATTTGAGGTCAATTGTGGTCTCACTTGAGGCCACACGGCTCCTGTGACCCCACACTGGCCGTGTGATGTCTCTTGAGACACACTTGGTCTAAATCTTTGCCCGAAATGAGATTTTTCAAGGCCAACAACATTATACGATATCCAGATCATTACAAAAAAAATAGCAAATAAAACGTCAGATACATTTACTGATTTAAAATGGATAACTAAATCATACATCCCTGGAGTGAATATGCCTACCCAAGTTAACATCCCCCAAGGACCATCTACTAGTGTCATAGCCTCTGAATCCCAAACACGTCTGAAGCATGGTAAATCATTGGATTCAAAAAATAAAGCTCCGAAAAAAAAGAAGCAGGAAAAATGACAAAGGCGATACTATAAAAGGATATCATGAAGAGGTTTAAGACCTGATTAATCGTGATGTTCCTGAAGAAATTAGTGAACTCGAGACTCAAGTAAATGAAGAACTTTCAATATGTTCTACTGGTGATGGGATAAATTTAGATCAATCAAAAGTTATAATGGATAATATTTTTGCATATAATGTTACGCTTAATCTTATGCAAGTCATTGAGAAATTTGAGCTTGAATCTGTCAAAAAATGTCAACAAAAATGTGATGGGCCAAAATGAAATGAGGCAATTCAATCTGAATTGATTCACTTGCTAAGCGTATTTCGACTTGTAGTCCAAAGTCCTGATGGTGTAAAATCAGTTGGCTATAAGTGAGTTTTGGTGCAAATCAAAATAAGAAAAATGAAATTGTAAGATACAAGGCACACCTTGTTGCGCAAGGATTCTCTCAAAAATTCCGTGTCAACTATGAGGAAACATATTCACCTTTTATGGATGCAATAACTTTTTGATATCTCATTAGCTAAGTTGTACATGAAAATCTTGAAATATATCTAATGGATATGGTTACAACTAACCTTTTTGGTTCACTTGATAATGAAATTTATATGAGAATTCCAGAAGGATTCAAATTGCCTGATGCATGTAATTCTAAATCTCGAGAGATGTTCTCAATCAGATTACAAAGATCTTTGTATAGTTTGAAACAACCAGGATGTATGTGGTATAATCGTTTTAGTGGGTACTTGGTTAATGAAGGCTATATAAATGATGTCATTTGTCCTTGTGTCTTTAATAAGAAAGCAAAATCAAGATATGTTATACTCACCGTTTATGTTGATGACATAAATCTCATTGGAACCCCCGAAGAGGTCCAAAAGGTAATTAAATATCTAAAGAAAGAATTTGAAATGAAAGACTTTGGAAAAACAAAACTTTGTCTTGGTCTGCAAATTGAACATTTAGCATACGGGATCTTCATCCACCAATCTGCCTACACTGAGAAAATTTTAAAACGATTTTATATGGAAAAAGTGCATCCATTAAGTACTCCAATGGTTGTTCGATCACTTGAAGTGAATAAAGACCCATTCCGACCTCTAGAAAAGAATGAAGAACTTCTGGGTCCTGAAGTACCGTATCTCAGTGCTATTGGTACACTTATATATCTTGCAAATGCAATTAGACTTGATATAACATTTTCTGTCAATTTGCTACCAAGATATATCTTTTCCCCAACGTGGAGACATTGAAACGGTGTCAAGCATATTCTGCGAAACCTAAAGGGAACTGTTGATATAGGTTTGCTTTATGCTAACAAAGGTTGTACAAATCTTATTGGTTATGCAGATGCAGGTTATTTATCAAACTCACATAATGCTCGACTCAAACAGGGTACTGATTTTATTGATTATGCAGATGCAAGTTATTTATCAGACTCACATAAAGCTCGATCTTAAACAGTGTATCTATTCACATATGGAGGAACTGCTATATCATGAGGATTTTACAAAGTAGTCTATTATTACCACCTTCTTCGAATCATGTTGAGATAATACCGATTCATGAAGTAAGTAGAGAATGTGTATGGTTGAGATCAATAAACCAGTTCATCAAAGAAAGGTGTCGCCTGGAGAATGGTGTTAAAGTACTCACGATTATATTTGAGGATAACGTTGCGTGCATAGCTCAATTAAAAGGAGACTTCATAAAAGGAGGTAGAACGAAACACATTTCACCAAAATTATTCTTCACACATGATCTTTAGAAAAAATGGTGATATTAACGTTCAACAAATATGTTCAAGTGATAATCCAACAGATTTATTCATCAAATCTTTATCAGCCTCATCTCTTGAAAAGATGATACACAAGATTGGAATGCGAAGACTCCATCACTTAGGTCGTAGTCTTTAACAGGGGGAGTAGAATATGCATTGTACTCTTTTTTCCTTAGTCAAGGTTTTATCCCACTGGGTTTTCTTAGTAACGTTTTTAATGAGGCAGCCAAAAATGCGTATTAAGGATACTTAGAACTTTTCTTTTACATGGACAATTAAGGAGGAGTATTGTAAATATGTAAATATGTGCCAAGTGCCATCTATAACTTGGCAAGACATGCTTAATAATTGACCATATGTCACCTCTTGCCAAGGCAACTTGACAAGAGGGTGACACTTAGTTGTAACCTTCTAAGGCTATAAATAAACCATTTCCTAAAATAGAGAATATAGAAAATAATTGAAAAAATAAGAAAGGAAATATATATCAAAATTCTACTCTTTGTATTTTTATATCTTTTTTATATTTTGTGATTTTTTCCTCTCCATATTCCTTTTAATATTAGCTTTTATAACATCATGCACTTATCAACTCATTGCCAAATTCAGATTTTTGTTTTTTGGATAGTAAAAATCCAATTGAATTATTGTCCTATATAATTTTTTTCTTGTCATGTCTAAAAATTCAATATGGATAGGTATTTTATACGTTAATTTACTCTATATTTATTAATGAAAATAAAAAGTTTATTTTCTCCATGGTCACAATATGTTCCTCTCAAAGTTATTTTTATTTCTCAATTTTTAAAATTTTTATGTCTTATTAATATATGTCCGACTCAATCTAGTTCATTCTTTTACAATGCTGATATGTGGCATTTCTTAAGTGAATCCCGGACACTTTTGAACTTGAAGGTTTGCTTGTGGCAGTAGGAGGTGAAAAGTTCAAAACCAGTAATTTCCAAGGTCATTGGGTGTAATTTCCCGCCAATAATCACTTCTAGAATTGTTATCAAACACTTGCAGAAATCTTCAGTTTCAGTGTGTGCTTTCTCACTATACAAAGAATCAGTTAGCCTCAAGAACCCAGTATCGAACCACATATAGGAGAAAACTGACACAAACGGCGGCCGTGCCAAGAACAATAATAAGCTGAACCCACAAGTGGGATAAAAATACTTTCAGGATTACTGCATCCCACAACCAAAACCAGAAAACGGAGAAAGAGAATCCAAGTGCAGCACCTACAGCTACTTGGCTGGTTGTGTGGAGTTGTTGCGAAACCCGAAGCCATGACTGCACAAACACAAGGAAAGAGCAGATCAATTTATGGTTTACAACATTTACAACTAAACTGTCTTGTGCAGAAAACTGATTGAAATAAAGGAAGAAACCAAAGTAGGCTTGCCCAAGTGGTTGAACACCTTCCCCATCAATCTAGTCACGGAGCAAGCATTTTTGTGAAGGGTGTTCATTCTTTTAGAACATTGGTGATTTTCGTATCAAGGATGTTCAACAATTGACATATATCACAATATCCATATGTAACCTATATATTTGAAAAAAATTTCCAATGAAGGGTGTTTATCTGACCATCTTTGGATGAATGTAGCTCCGTTCCTGCATGAATTGGTAGGTTGACGGTTCAAGTGGGAATGCTATTGATCCTCCTGGATGGTGGGGTGGGGTGGGAAATAAACCAAACTGCTATCTGCAGGCTGTCTACTTACCAAGTAGGAGCCAATCGAAAGGATAAGTGCGCTTATGACTGCAGTGATTCCATTCAACCCAAAATATTCTACCACTGTGTCAAAAGAAAAAGGACAACACGGTATTAGACATTGGTATAAAAGTTTTTAATGGCATAGCTGCACATGAAAATTCAAGAAGCAAGAAAAGGAAAATTGAAATGTTAAACAAGGCACAAACTCCCTGTCCTTTCTTGTAATCTTATTCATCAAATAAAAACCATATGTTATAAGGTATATCTGAGGCAAAATATATTGAGTCTGAACCACTACCAACCAAAGAACTTGTGCAGATGTGTATTTGTAGCAGACAGGTTACTCAAGTGCACAAGTTACCCTAGGACATCATAACAACAACAACATACCCAGTGAAATCCCACAAGTAGGTTTGGGGAGGGTAAAATGTACGCAGACCTTACCACTACCTCACAAAGGTAGAGATGTTGGTTCCTGGGATACCCTAGGACATCATGACAACATTAATTTGAGAGCTGCTTGTACAGACACAACAATATAATCTGGGTGTGCTGAAGCGCCGTCTCAAGGTCATTAAGAGATCATAAGTTGAGGTATGTCCAATACAATCACATACAGCTATCATATAAGGGGAAGAGAGAGTGCATATTCAGCACAAAAAATCTCACTTCTCCATGCCCAAATAGGGATTAGAATATGCTATGCTAAAACTTGTGGCCATCCTGGATACGTAGCACTTCACTCACATAAATCACTAACACAAACTGTTCTTTGTCATATACGTTCTCTGCTCATATCAAACATTCAGGAAGCCTAATGACTTTTCTTTGGCTAGTGCATTTCCTACACTCTTTACAACTTACTGAGAAACTTTAAGCATGAATGTAGATGGATAACAGATGCAGTAGAATTTAAATACCACTTTGATGTAGCTTAATTCTTTGTGCTCAAGTATTGGTAAGTATAGCAAGAAAAACTATTGAATTTACAAGGCACATTTTCTAGAGAACCCATGATGGTTGAACAGTTCTCAGTTACATCTAACAAACCTTGGTGTGACAATCTATAATGATGCATAGTGCCTCTCTAGAAGCCATTCACATTCTATAACGATGTATAAGTGCCTCCCTAGAAGCCATTCACATCCTATTATATCCATGATCAGAGGAGAGAAGTTGAACAGATCATTTAATTGATTGCTCAAAACCTTGTAGGAAATTCTAAATCTAACAGAGAATAAGCAATAGCCGGTGAAAAAACTTGCAGCAATTCAATAAAGGCAACATATCCTAGGAGAAGAAAGAGACTAGAGATTGAGAGTATAAGTAGAACAAGCCAACGGAAAACTTACAACAAAAAAGAGGGGCAAGGTAACAACAAAAATCTTCATGAACCTATTTTGTAAGTATATCTGCAATGCATGCAGGCCTCTTTCGAAATCAAAAGGATAAGGCCAGTTTGGTTCATGAAAATTTACTCTCAACCAAATGCACAAGGATGAATAATTATCTAAGCCAAGCATATTTTCTTCATCTGATTGACTGAGAATATTACTTGAGACAATACAGAACATCACTGTATAGCAAATTGACTGAGCATGAGAAGATGGCATTCCTGGGTCTGATCTTATCGTAGAAACAGGTCGCTCCTGGTTTAGTACTCTCTTCAATACAGTTGAGAGCCCAGCATTAACAACAGAACCAGAAGCTGCCCAGAGTGCTTCTCCATCATGCCTCAAAAGGAGGATTATACCAAAAACTGCAGCCACCAGCCACTTACTCTGCATTTTGAGGTAATTAAGAATTCAGAAATCTTTACAAGATCCTTTCTCCAACACCAAAATTTTAAGCAGAAACTTGAGAGATGGATACAACCATTTACATTCTTGCAGAGAAATAAGATCAAGTAATGACCATAAAGAGTGTTTCAAAATTATCAGGTCAAGCAAGCAGGTCCGCTGCACCAATCTGATCTATCTGAGGAAATGAATCCTTAATTTACAGTGCAATGCCAAAAGCATGATGATTGAAACAATAGAGTTAAATTTGAAAGTCTCTGGACAAGGGCCTTCTTATTTTGAGAAGTAAAAGTGTCTCTGGATGGTTACACAACATCATTACAGAAAAGATCAGTTCTTTATGGAAAGTATACTTTCATTAAACACTAGAGTTTCAGAATTTTTATTTTTGTCTGGTTTCCCATCCAGGGTACCCGCATTTGAGCAAGTGACAAAGCTAGCAATTTTGCAAAGGGTGTTCAAAACTTTAGTACATATCTCCAGAAAGTTGTTATTAACCTATATACACAGTATTGTTTTCTATATGCATAATATAGTTTTCCAACAAAGGGTGTTCGAGTGACCACTCTTTGAGTCAATGTAGTTACGTCAGGCTTGCGCCACATAGAACCCCATCAAGGTGAAGCGCTCCTTCCAAGTGTTTCAGAAAATATAGATAGCACTCTTGGGGGGTGGGGGTGGGAGGGGATGTAGGGACCGCGTGCACCCTCACCCCAACCCCGCATTAGTATGATATTGTCCGCTTTGGGCCAAGCCCTCACAACTCCTGCCCGCCGAACCTGGGCTCTGATACCACTGTAGGGATCGCGTGCACCCTCACCCCAACCCCGCATTAGTATGATATTGTCCGCTTTGGGCCAAGCCCTCACGGATTTGTTTTTGGGCATCT
>JAOTQR010000045.1:8631309-8654113 GCA_025774065.1 Solanum ossicruentum | reverse complement strand
ATTTACTTTATATTTTTTATAAAATTATAAATATATAGTATAATTTATTTTTAAAAAATATAAATTTTTAATAAATAAATATAAAAAATATTTTAAATATTTATATTAAAATTTGAACCATTTAAATATTTTGAATGTTAAAAAAAGTCTAATTTGACATTGAGAGAGTATTTAATATTGCCCAAAGAGGGCAAAAAAAAGTAAAAGATGAAACTCTCCCTCTGTTGATCTCAAGTGAGATAAAGTGTAGCATCCATTTTGAAATCTCAATTGTAACATTTGATTTTGAGGAAAATGGCAACTGCACAGACTGATCCTGTTCGAGTTTTCTGTATCGGAACAGCTGACACCAAACTCGACGAGCTCCGTTTCCTCTCCCAATCTGTGCGATCCGCTCTCAACAGCTTCTCCAGTAAATCCTCACTCAAGGTTTGCTAGATTTTACTTCTTTGTTAATTGTTGAGATGATATTGTGAACAATGTAAAATTGAAATGTTAGTACCGGACGCTGTAGACGGAGAACAATTTAGAATATACTGATCGCGGAAAAATAACTTTAGACAGTTACTTGTTTTAAATAAGCTAACCGGCATTTGATCTATATCCACCTTTTGCTTATACATGACGATTTATAGGCAGGAGTGACAGTTGTTGATGTCTCAACCAGCCCAAAGGAGACAGATAGTTGTGCTGATTTTGATTTTGTACCGAGGAAGGATGTGCTGTCATGCTATGTGCGAGGGAGAGAATCTGTGGTCCAGCTTCCAGATGATAGAGGCCAAGCTATTGCAATCATGAATAAAGCTCTTGAAACTTTCCTAAGTAAAGCTCATAATGACCGGATTCTTGCCGGAGTGATTGGTCTTGGGGGTAGTGGGGGAACATCTCTACTGTCATCTGCCTTTAGATCTCTTCCCATTGGGATCCCAAAAGTTATAATATCTACAGTTGCCAGTGGTCAAACTGAGTCTTATATTGGAACGTCGGACTTGGTATTATTTCCTTCAGTTGTTGATATTTGTGGGATTAACAATGTTAGTAAGGTCGTTCTATCTAATGCGGGTGCAGCATTTGCTGGAATGGTTATTGGAAGGCTTGAAAGTTCAAAAGAACATAGTATCACTAATGGAAAGTTTACAGTTGGTATAACTATGTTTGGAGTTACGACTCCTTGTGTTAGTGCTGTCAAAGAAAGATTAGTGAAAGAAGGATATGAGCCTTTGGTTTTCCATGCCACTGGTGTCGGGGGTAGGGCCATGGAGGATCTTGTTAGAGGAGGTTTTATACAGGTAATCGTGTTGCTCTATGACTACTAATGGTTTCGGTGGTACATAAATAGGCAAGGTGTTGATATTTCCTATTTCCCTTATAATGAGCTTTAAAGTCCTAAAATTGAAACTTCTATGGACCAATAACTCCTCGGTTCCTAACAATCCTAAAATTACAAAAATCTATTACATTATGTAGTATTTTGTTTCAAATTCCTATTTCATTATTGGGACATTTGACAAAAATATCATCTGATTTAGTCATGACAATTTGTTTTATTTTAATTATATAAGTAAGAACAATGATGATACTAATGGTAACAGTAGTGTCAAGCTAAGTAATTTTGATTAGTCATTCTCTTGTCATGTATTGCTTTGAATGGTTTAAAACTTCTTTAATAGTTAATTATAACATGGAACTATTTCCCATTTATATATAGCAATTCATATTTAATTTTCTAATTTCATGAGTTTATTCTTCATTTCAAATCCAGAGTGTTCCATTTTTAACCGATAAACTAGTGCAAATAATTTGTTTATTTTTTTATCTTCATTCCAATTTTTCGTTGTTGTTGTCATCACTCTCTTTGTTATTATGATTATGATAAACTAGTTCATATTTGTTAGCCTTCGCATATTACCATATTGAGATTGAATAATAAGAATAGATGCTTTCAATAAGAAACTATCTAAAATTATGATCCTTATTATTATTCTAACTATTGTTTCGTTAATTTTACATGGTTATACATCTTATTCATAATCAATTGAGCTAGAGTACACTTGTAATATGTTGTAATGCTATTAGCATTCAGGAACTGTAAGGAAATAGTATGAGAAGTAGGATTGAATGGTCTCTAAAACTTTTACTAGGTTTACTGTCTATCACAAAGGAAATAGGAATCATTTGCATGATGCATTGACCGGGATGCAAAGCGCGGCCTCATTAGTTCATTGCAATTGATTCTATAAAACTACTGGTAGAACCAGTTAAATACATATCGAAGAAGGTAGAGAATTTCAGTTTGTTCACTGAAATAGCTTGTCAAACATGTTACTGCTGTCTGAAGTATTACATTATCTCTTTCTGGAAAATGATTAATATCCATCTGTTACTTAACTTGATTTAGGGTGTTTTGGATATTACGACAACTGAGGTTGCAGATTATGTAGTTGGAGGTGTTATGGCATGTGATAGTTCCCGGTTTGATGTAATATTAGAGAAGAAGATTCCTCTGGTTTTGAGCGTGGGAGCATTGGATATGGTGAATTTTGGTCCTAAAACTACCATACCTCCTGACTTTCAGCAAAGAAAGATTCATGAACATAATGAGCAGGTGATTCATCTTTTCATTTTGCTCCTCTTTTGTCTCTAAAAGAATAACATAAGATATTGAGCAGTAGTATTATTTAAAAGATAATGTTGGAAGACTTACAATTCTCAGTTTGACAGTTGTGTGGTCATGAAACAGAATACTGTGTTTGATGTTATCTTGATTCTTGCACAACTTAGAACAAGTTGAGATAGCTAGACAATCCAAAACCGTTTCAGGATGTCATGCTTTTGTTGTCACTAGGAGATATTTTGCCATACTTTTGGAAAATCATTGTATTGTGTCGTGACTGCGCAATTAAGCATATGCGTTTCAATTTGATAAACTCTCAAATAAGTATTTGAGGTGTGCCTTTTGAGTTAAATTAATGGAATGCTATGTTACAGGTTTCCCTAATGCGTACAACAGTAGGTGAAAATAAGAAATTTGCTGCATTTATAGCAGAAAAGTTGAACAAGGCATCATCAAGCATACGTGTTTGCTTGCCAGAGAAAGGTGTCTCTGCATTGGATGCACTGGGGAAAGACTTTTATGATCCTGAGGCAACTAGTTGTCTTACTCATGAGCTACAGATGCTTATTGAAAATAGTGAACACTGTCAGGTACCACAATTATTTATAAGGAAGAGGGTGGCAGCCTATGATGTTATCCTTTGTGAAGTTCAACTCAGATAATTGAAATGTTTGTTACTGATAGGTTAAGGTCTTTCCTTACCATATCAATGATGTGGAGTTTGCAAATGCTTTAGTTGATTCATTCTTGGAAATCTCTCCGAAATCTAGACACGTTGAATGTCAGCCAGCTGAGTCTGAATCTATCCAAGACATTCAGAATGATAATGCTGTTCTTCAGAAATATTCCTCATGCAGCGGAAACAACTTTTCTCGCCTAAATGACTTTCCAAATGCAAAACTAGGTAATGATTCTTCCTAAAAATAAGGCTAATAATTTCCATCCTAATGACATGGCAAATAAGCTGCTAGAGAATTATTGAACAATTTCCACTATATGATTACTGCTGGTGAATTCAGGTTTCATTTAATGTATTTAACAGTTTCTGCAGTAGTGTTGACCTGTTCGCATTATTTTCTAGGTCTAACACAAAGCTTTCTTCTTATCAATGCCAAAGCTCATGCACTCCTATCTTTGACGCCTACATTGATTTAAGATGATTAGTGGAATAAACTGGCATATATGTAAGCCTTAGCTTGCAGTAGAAGCCAACAAAGTGAAACATGACAAGAGAGTGCTTTATAATTTCTTAGCATGAAATACAATCAATCTTATCCCAAGAATTATTTTCTTTCCAATAGGTTGCTGGTTATGGGCTAGCTTGAAATGCCATATCATGGATTCTTGTCCTTCATTGTCATCATAATAATCTCTATTATTGTTATGAGAATGTCTTGGAAATGGCATATACTGGCTCATCAACAGGGAAATGAATCTAACAGCTTCTCAGTTAATGATTCTTCTTTCTTATTTTAATTTGTATAAAGGCTTGATGAGAAGCCTAATCTTCCTTGAGCAGAAACTTTGCAGAAAAGAATTGTGATACTGCAGAAACTGAAAGATCAAATAAGCAAGGGCAAACCCATTATTGGGGCTGGTGCTGGCACAGGTATTTCTGCTAAGTTTGAGGAAGCTGGTGGTGTAGATTTGATTGTCTTGTACAACTCGGGGCGCTTCAGGATGGCAGGAAGGGGATCCTTAGCTGGTTTATTGCCTTTTGCTGATGCAAATGCCATTGTTTTTGAGATGGCCAATGAAGTATTGCCCGTAAGTCCTACTTACTGAGTGCTTCTTTAGTTCTTCCGAAAACCTTATAGTCTTTTAGGCTCAGCTTCATCTCTTTTATTATTTAATTTTAGCTAGAAGTAACCTCCAGTTGACGTCCTCTGTCAGATACGCTAAAGCTGATCCATGTCATTTCTATGATTCTTGTCGGTATCTCTTTCTTGGAGTAGAATCTCAGTGTCTTCAAAAAGTTTCATGTCATGAGCGTATACCCTAGGCATGGCCAGTACTCGAAAACGATTGCGGGTCCCAAGCGAACACTTGTCCTGGCTAAAGCACTCGGCGGAAGACTCAAAGCAATTTAAAAGCTAACTCAAATGGGTAACTCAACATCATAGTTAGTGTGTAGGATAGATTTGAAATACTTAACTCATAATTAACTCTGTCATAAACTCAATGATAAGATTATAATTTTCAAAACAACTTTGAAAAGAAACATCTGACTCTACTCTGACTCTGTCTATGAATGCTCTAACTCCTCATGAGAAGGTACTGAGACAAGCCTGCGACTACCTCAAAATAACTACTTAAAATAGAAAAGCAAACTGAAGTAAAAAGATTCCTCCAAAGGCAAGGAGGCAGCCTCATCACTATTTGAAAAGAACAAATCTTCAACGAAGCGCCTACTAAAGATCTCTAATACCGGTATCTTCATCATAAAATGATGTAGTGTTTAAAGATATCAGTACATGGAATGTACGATATGTAAAATAGCTGAAAAAAACATGCTGGAAGAATACTCAATGAAAGTAAATACTGAAAAGGGACTCAACTCATTGTCGTATGCAATTTTGAAATTAAAACAATGCTTTACAATTATTAATCGAATAAATGAAGCTCAGTAAAAAATAATTATATTTACTCATTTGGGGAGTTTCTCTAACCAACAAGTAATGTTGATACAACAAAGCGTTGTCGTTTTCACAGCCGCCCTGCACCTTCCAGGATTAGGAACATCACATCAATGGTTCCATAACAAAATTCCTCTTTTGGGACAAGTGAGGAGTCGCCCTAATCAACGGCATAATCCTACCTTACGCTAGCTATATAGTTTATGGGGTTTGAGTTGCCTCTACTTTTACCCAGATCGGTGCTCAATCCTACTCCCAAAATATTTCATTATGCTCATATGCTTCAAGTGAGAAAAATGCTCAAAATCATCTCGTCTTGTCTCATTGGATTCAAATCTCAAATCTTCTCAATTCATCATTCTCTTTTATTAAAACAAAAATGCCTTTTAAAATTACTCGTACCTCATTATACTCTTGTTGTCAAAACCTCATTCATGTTTTTTTTTTCTTTTTGAAATTGTTATTGAATTTCTAAAAGAAAAAAGAGTATGAATGAGGTTTTGAGAACAAGAGTTTGATGGGTATGAGTAATTTCAAAACCTCATTCATGCTCAATTCTCATCTCCATTTAGACTTAGTAAAATAGGCATAAAATCAAATAAAAATTATACTTGTTCAATGCATGAAACCATCATCTTTAGCTCAAAATAGTGTATAATAAAGCAATGATCATCAACTCAAGAAGGGTTCTTGGGAATGTAGCCATAAAGAATAATCTCAATGATTCGAAAAGCAAAGTCAATTATAATCTCAATACATGATTTTATGAAACTCGCTGAATGAAGGATTGACTCATTCTAAACTCAAGGGATTAGGGTTGAAGTACAATTTAGACCCTTTACGGTGAAATTTATATATAGGACGTGTGGATGGACTCAATTCAATGCTACGGATAGCCTTACATACCTAGAAGATTGATGTCTAGCGAAACTCGAAGAACTTGGTTGGAACTCTTGAAGCCTCGCCTTTTCTCCACTCCACTTTTTGCTCTCAAATAATCTAAAGTATTAATGAGAGTAAAAGCATGTAGGGTACTAACAAGGGGCCTAAATTAGTCCCAAATCATCAAGGTTTTGATTGAGAAAGGGTGGGAAAAGACAAAAACACTTTTCATTAAAACTATCTCAGGGTCGTCTACGGATCGTTCTACAAACTGTAGAACCCTCGACGGACCATAAAAGGCCCTTCGTGGGAACTGGATAGAGTTACTGGGTTGGGGCATCAAGGTCTACAGACACCCATCTATGGGTTGTCCTGTCGAGTCATAGAAAAAATATTGAAACTTTAGGGTCTCGAGTTTATAAATGTACGGACACCATCTATGGACAGTAAAATGTTCTACGGTTCGTCCTGCATGTTCATAGAAGAGATACTGAAACTAAGGGTCTTAGGACTTAGGATGTATGAGATCATTCTATGGTCCATAAGTCATTCCACGGGCCGTAGAATCTTGTTCTTAGAAAGGAACTGGGCTCAGTACATGATCTTCCATGAGGACCATCTACAGTCCTAGAATCTTCTATGACCCGTAGATTGGCTTTTGTGGAAATCAAACTTGGACATGGGCTTGTTAAAGCTGGGTTCTACGAGCCCATCTACGCCTCATAGATGCTTCTATGGGCCATAGATGTCTGTAGAAACCAGCTTCCGTAGAAAATGGGCTACTTCTCTGAACTTCCTGAGCTTTCTGAGTTAGGATATTTGGGGGTATTACAAAAAGACACTCAGGAAATTCCTGCCAAATTTGCAGTAAGCTATGGACACATCACTCCAGTGATTGCTTCAAGATGAAAACAAATGTAGATAGAATTGGAACCTAATCCAATCCAGCTTGGGCTTTCAGCAGCTTCTATATTGTCAATTTCAATCTGACTTTAGTCTTAATCCAATCACATAGTTGGACTTCTCACATTTACCCAATTAGATGAGAAGCTACATAGTTGAGATGTCTAGTTACATATTTGGAAAAATCAGAGGTTTACCTTTGTTGTGTAGAAGAATAACTAAATCCGGCAGAACCGCCTATCTGGCTGGTCATCTTTTATTGTGACCTTTATTTTCTGCTTTTTTCATAGGACAAAAATGCTCGTAATTTCAGGTATGGAACAAAGTTATTTTAATTTCCTTCAAAATTTCAAAGGTGGATTACAATGATTACATAATTTTTCACCATTTGTATGTATACTTATTCCGTATGAGTTCTGTTGCAAATAGTAACCATGATTGAGGCTTTTCATTATGTCCTTCATAGGGTGGTCCATTATCTAGAAAGTTTCTGAGTGATGACAACTTTTATGGATGGTTCAGTGAGATGTTTTGTCCATTTTTTCTTTAAAAGGGAGGTTTTGTTTATTTCTCCTTCCTCAGATATATTCTTACCTTCCAGAGTGGTGGCTTAGTTTCTTTCGACGTTGAAATCTTCAGGTGGTTAAGGAAGTGGCAGTTCTGGCTGGAGTTTGTGCTACTGATCCTTTTCGCAGGATGGATAACTTCCTGAAGCAGTTGGAATCTGTTGGATTCTGTGGGGTGCAAAACTTTCCGACTGTTGGTCTATTTGACGGTAACTTTAGACAAAATCTGGAAGAGACTGGAATGGGTTATGGGTATGTCTTAGTGGATATGTTTTAGTAAGACTAAGCTTATATCCTTCTAATTGTAAGAATGATGACGGTTTCTTAAAGATGAACAATATCATGATATCTTACTTCATATTCAGCTTGGAGGTTGAGATGATTGCAACAGCTCACAGGATGGGCCTTTTGACTACCCCATATGCTTTCTGCCCAGATGAAGCCATTGCTATGACAGAAGCTGGTGCTGACATCGTAGTGGCCCACATGGGGCTTACAACATCTGGTTCAATTGGTGCAAAAACATCTGTTTCATTGGAGGAAAGTGTAACTTGTGTCCAAGCTATTGCAGATGCTACTCATAGAATAAATCCTGATGCAATTGTGCTCTGCCATGGAGGTAATCCACGGAACCTAAAGTAACTAAAAAATAAGAAAGAAAATGACTGGATCAATTCTGTGTTGTTAATGTAGCCGACTAAAGCAAAGTCTCTGCCAAATTCCGGCTTCAACTAAAAGAATTTGACAATTAAGCAGTACTCTAGTAGTGTACCGGATGAGTTCATTGGCTTCATTAAATTTATCGCCATTTTGTCTTAATTCCTTGGTGTAAAGAATAAGTTAGGTAGGTTACTGAAAACATAAGCATGTGTGTGAGCTGCTTCTCATAGCACTTGTGGATATCATGTTATTGTTTTCGATGTCCTATCCCAATGTTTACGAGTAGAAATCAGAAGGTAGTTCCTTAATTTATGTTACACCATTTAGTTAGTGCACTTGTGGATATCATGTTATTATTTTCTATGTCCTATCCCAATGTTTACGGGTACAAATCCTAAGTTGCGTAATTTATGTTACACCATTTAGTTAGTGCAGTAGTACAAATTGTACATGTGGTAATATATATGAACCTGTAGATTCTAATTAAAGAAACATTTTGTCAAGTGGTGAAGATTGCTATTCTGCTGTCCTTAAATGATCCATGTGTGTAGAGCCGTCCACATAGCTTTATCATTGATTCCCTGTAGTTTCTCTGTTGTCTCATGAATCATGACCAGGAAAACAAATGCTGGTTGAAATTCTTGGATTTACAGCTGCATTTTTATTCTTTATTTCCCTTAAAGTTTGCTCATAAAGTATTGAGTAGACATTTATTTTGTTAGAGCTATGTTGAGGTTTAGTTCTTGTAACTCCTTGGAATTTGTGTTTTTCCGAGTCCTATAATGTACCATCAATTTCATTATGAAACAAGGAGGATGTATTGTTATTTGCTCTCTTGTAACTAGAAAATTGTATGATTCAAACATTTGTTATGCTTTCCCTATCAGCAAGAGAAATATTGTTTTATGATGGATGACAATAAATACTTATAGCATAATTTTCACTCTAAATGAAGTCCACTCTAATTCAGGCTATGAATGAGGCTGTTCTCTTTTTTTTTTTTTTTTTTTTTTTTTTTTCTTCCCCAATATCTGCCCAAAGACTAGGTATTTTGATGTAGAATATCCATGACATTTTTTTTCTAACATAAATATTTGCTTGTTAAGTAGACAAGGGCAGTTACTATCATTTTATAATCTAGCATTTTTCTTGACATCTTAATTTTGTAGCAATAATGTTCTTTTTCTGTCAAAAATCCAAGAAGTCTAATTTTTAACAAAAAATTTAAGCTGTCAAACAAATACTAGTAGTTATAATTTTACATTTATCTGAGTAACTTTAGTATTGGGAAAGTTGATTTTATGTTTGACAAGTTTTTGTATTGTCAATTCCTAGTCTTTATTATGACGGCACATCCTTTTCTCTCCTTATGATTTATTTTTGTCGCCAAAGTGAAGAATCTCTGCTCTATTTGCAGGCCCTATTTCTAGCCCTGAAGAAGCAGCATATGTGCTGAAGAGAACCCGAGGAGTTCATGGATTTTATGGTGCTTCAAGCATGGAGAGACTACCAGTTGAGCAAGCTATAACTGCAACTGTCCAGCAGTACAAATCTATTTCTATGGAGTGAGATGCAGTGGATTTAGGTTCTTTAAAGTCCAAACCTATATGTTTGATTTTCACCTCCTTTGTATATTACTCTTGGTCTCTTGGCTGTTGAAAGATATTTGTAGTAACCTGAGATTGATGAGGCAGATCATATGCATTATCTCATTTTTTGTCTTCAGTGTTATGTTAATATGCTAATGAAGCTTTCTCCTATTATGTGTTACACATTCACAAGGGTAAGTGATTTTTCTCTATATCCAACTTTTGATCTTCACACAAAGGAAAGTCTCGCATGGATAGTTATTCCGAGCCTGGATTTGATATGTTATATATAGCAATAATAAAATAGTATAATTTTATTAGGTATTAAAATATTATAAAGAAATAAATAAAATAATTAAAAATTGGATCGAAATGCCTGACACATTCTATAATCATCACCAAATGTATTGTACCCAAGCAAATTCAGATTGGATTTGATCTTGATTCATTATAACCTACTTAATTTGACCCAACCGCCTAATTGTCACTCCTAATATTGAAAAACTTTCTTGCTGAACAAGTTCTGAGGAAGGTAGATGTGAATATATAGAATATTCAAAGTCCACCAAGTCTAGGCAAAGACACTTGGTCTCCACGACATTTCTGGTTCCAAAGTCTTTCACGCGCTTTATTTTTTTTTTCTCATTTTTTGTTTTTTTTTTTACTTGTATAAATTAACACATCCCCTTTGGCCATTGCTTCAATCCCATCAAACTAGCTCTCCCTCTCTTGATCTTCCTTTGAAAAAAATTAGAAATTGGTATATTCATATATTACTTGGCTAAAGTCTTGAATATCCTCGTGATAAGTTCCTCTTTGGAACCATGTCGTCTTCTGCAGAATCGAAAATGGCACTTGCCAAGACCGTTTTATCTACAGTAGGCTCTGTTGCTGCAACGACCATGGTTGTTCGGACAGTAGTCAATGAGTTCCTGCCCCAAGAATTGTATGAATCTCTCTCCTTTGGTCTCAAAAGCCTCTTCAGCAGGTTCTCAAATCAGCTAACAATGGTAATTGACGAATTTGATGGCCTGGTCAACAATGAAATCTACGAAGCAGCTGAAATGTACTTGGGAAACAAGTTGTCAACCAACACCAGGCGAGTCAAAATCAGCAAGCCTGAGAAGGAGAAACAATTCAATGTAACCTTGGAACGCGACGAGGAGGTGACTGATGTTTACCGTGGGCAGAAATTCCAGTGGGTTTGGCTTAGCAAAAAAGTAGAGGCCAACAATTTTTATAATCCTAGAGACATGAATTCGACTCTAACATCTGAGGTCAGATCCTTTGAGCTCAGATTTCACAAGAAAAACAAGGACATCGTCCTTGATTCATACTTACCTTACATCATAGGAGAGGCAAAAATGAAAAAACTCGAGAACAGGGCAATCAAGATTCACACTGTGGATTACCAAAGCATTTATAATTTGCATGATATATGGGAGGCGATTAATCTTGACCACCCGGCAACCTTCGAGACTCTGGCAATGGACACAGAGCTGAAAGACAAAATATTAAAGGATTTGGATAGATTTGTGAAGAGAAAAGATTATTATAGGAAAGTGGGGAAAGCGTGGAAAAGAGGGTACTTGATATATGGCCCTCCGGGGACAGGAAAATCCAGTTTGGTCGCCGCCATGGCTAATTACTTGAACTTTGATATATATGATCTGGAATTGGGTGAGGTGATGAGAAACTCTGATTTAAGACGGCTGCTTGTGGCCACGGCTAACAAGTCCATCTTGGTGGTCGAAGACATTGATTGTACCATTGATTTGCAAAACAATTTGGCTAATCGAACAAATGATTCTCCTTCAGATGGTTCTAATCAGCAAGAAACCAAGGTAAGCCTCTTTGATTTTAGCTTGTATTTTCTTGTCAACTTTAAAAGCATTTCGATTCCAGCACTAAGATTTGAGGAAAATTGATTTCTCAAATAGTCACTCAACTACTAGTTTGGTTTTTTCTCCCATTGCAGGTGACATTATCTGGTTTACTGAATTTCATTGACGGATTATGGTCGAGTTGTGGTGATGAAAGAATAATAATTTTCACAACGAATCACGTAGAAAAGCTTGACCCTGCATTGTTAAGGCCTGGGAGGATGGACATGCACATTCACTTGTCATATTGTACTCCCAGTGGCTTCAGGCTTCTTGCTGCTAATTACCTGGAAACTAGAGAGCACAAACTGTTCAAAGAAATTGAACAAATCATCGAAACTGCGATGGTAACGCCCGCCCAAGTGGCTGAGCAGCTGCTGCAGGAAGATGACGTTGATGCTTCACTTAATGGCTTAATTAGTTTTCTACACGTAAAGATCAAGGAAAAAGAAGATGCCAAGTCTAAGAAAGCAGAGGTAACACAAGCGGAGACAAATGAGAAGAAGGAAACTGATGAAAAGGGAATTGAAGAAAACTTAGAAGAAAAAAAGACTACAAATTGAGCAAGTTAAAGCCACAAAGAGATTTGGCTCTACTTAACATGTCAATATTGGATAATGACATTTTTTAATTGGTTAAAAAGAAAATTTCCTAATAAGATAATTTGTATGCCTAGAATAACAACTGATATGGATTCCACTATCAACTACGGATTTTACCAATCTAAATTTGTTGTTGCTAAGGCTACTGATTTCAAGTTTTCCTATGATTAGTTGTAAATCGTGGTTCCAATCGCAACAAATCAAGTTTTAATTACCTGGATAACACATATCAAGATTTTGTTCGATTCACTACTTGTATAGTTGTATGAATTCATATAGAGACGAGCTATAAAATTATTACTGTCTTTGGCAAGCGAATCACTTAATTTGTATTACATTTTGTGCTCGTCAGTTATCCTAACTATTCATTCCTCCTCATCCAACTGTGCATTCTTATTCGATTAACATTATGTTGGTGCAATATAACATAATAAATTACAGTTGGAAATAAACTGATAAAAACAAATGGAAAATATATTCAAGCTGAGGCACAAATATTTTGTTCTTTTTAAGGAGATTTAAGTCCGATGCAGCATAATCTTCACCAAATCAACTGTAAAACTCTTGATTTGTCCCCTCCAAGATACAACAGCCCAACAACATCACATGACTCAAACAACTTTGAATTAGTCGAAGAGTCCAAAGCTCTACCGAAAGAAACCTTCCTTTCATATATAATTACCCTCTTTTGTACAGTGAATAAGTTGAAGACTTACAAGAATTTCTTTCTTTCATGTCTTCACATTTCTCATCTTTTTTGGTATACTCATCGCAAATGAAGAAACACCACTATTTATAGGTGATAAGTATTTCATTGCAATGAATAGGAAGAATGTAGATAATAATGTAGGTACAATAAGAATAAAGGAATCAGACCTTGAAAACATAAATTATAAAGCCTAATGAGGTAGAGCATGACTTAGTGGTTATATAAGTTACACAAAAAATAATTAACCACATTCTTATCAATTTATATTCACTAAAGTAATATACTTTAATATTAAAAATATCATGCTCCAACACATTACAAGTTAAATTTAAAATCTAATGATAGTATAACGCCTAAAAGAAACACTAATTTTAAATGCAGGTTTCTGGTTTGTTAGTTGTCACTAGAGGTGGCAAATAAGCCCAAGCATAAGCAACCCGTCCAACTCGCCCATAATTTTATGGGTTGGGTTTAGTATCATTAAGAATTGCGTTAATTTTCAGTTCAATATAATTTAACCTATTATAAAATAATTCTGATCTGAGCCCAATAAGATTTGCACTTCAATCCAATGTATCATTTGTTTTGTATATTCAATGTTAGTCTTAACTTAAGTGGGTAAAATTGGATAGGTCATAACCCAACCCAAATTTTAGCCCATTTGAGCCCAATCCATTTGAGTCCAAAGTACATTTGGACGAGTCAAGATCCAACCCGATATTCAATACAGTCTATTTTAACATCCCCAATTTCAGCTAACCCGCCCATTTAACACCCCTAATTGTCATTATCCTTTTTTACTTACCTTTCATTTAGAATTCAATTTTTAATTATATTAGTTGTTTTCATCATTATGTATAATTTGACTTTGGGCAAAGATAATTTTTCTATTCTCTTCTTACATTAAAAAAAAATAGGTATATTATTTGTCCACGCAATTTAGAGAGTATCCTGACTAGCATTTTACCTTAATAATATATCTAGTGAAATCTTAGGATCTAAAGAGACAAAGTACACATAAATCATACCTATCAAAATAATGAAAAAGAAAAATGAAAGTGAAAAAAAAAGTAACTAATAAAGAAATAATAGCAATAACAAAATAATGTGATAATATAAACATAATTAACAAGTGATGGTGAAATCAAAAGTAAAACACTATTAACAAAAATGGTTAAACTCCTCAAAAATCAGGAGAACACTCCATACCTACTAACTTTTTACATGTTGCACAACCTTTGTTTGTTAGTTTATTATTTGGTAAAGACTTGTCAGTTTTCTTGGGTCATGAGATTTTATTCTACACGGCTCTCTGATCCACATTTATTATGTTGTAAGGTAGAAAAGTTCGATCGATGATTTATTGCTTTGCATTTTGAATCAATAAATACGACCTTTTAATAGAAAATACAAGTATAAAAGTGTAATTATAATACAATAATAACATATCCAGTGAAATCTCACAAATGAAATATGAAAAAGATAAAGTGTAGTTATAAAGTCTAAAAATAATAATAATACTGTTAAGATATGTATTTAGTCCAACACTTATATACAAATAAACTAAAGAAATAGTGTTAATCTAACCAAGAAAATGAATTACAAGAACATTTGAGATAGAATTATTACAAAAATAAATAAATAGATAAATAAAGGATAAACTATGATTATTAAATAATAAGTCAAATAAAATAAAAAATAAATTATGATAATAATATAATCACACAAAATCGATTGTTCATAAAATGAAAATTTTCATTATTACTAAGGCTTAATTTAACGATATGATATAATAAAATTTAAATAACAATTAAATTAAATATTATATTTAAAATAACAATGTAAGAGAGAACAACCATCCAACAAGGTGTAAAAAAACTTGAAAGTATAATGTATGTTTATAATTTTCTTTTTTTTGTTGAAATTATTTTATTTTATCTCATTTAGTTTAAAAAGGAGGAGTTCAACATACATATATGTAAAATGAAGTTACTTTATGATTTATGGGTTAAAAATTGTGATAGATAATTACTCCCTCTATCTCAAATTAATTGAGTTCTTGAAGCTTTTTTCAATATTCAAAATAATTGAATTGTTCAAAATTCAAGATGAACGTTTGAAACTTTTTTCGTATTTACCCTTTCATTTATTGAAGTTTTATATTTTCGAGGAGACCAGTTACACTGTATATTTATGATTTTACAAAAACAATAGTGTAATTTTTTATTTTTCTTAATATATATATATATATATATGTGTGCATTATCTCACAAATTCAATTAAAAAGTGATATAGAGAGTATTTTATTTAATTAAAAAAATGAGTGAAGCATAAAAAAATACACCTAAAGTTATTTTTTTGAGTTTCTTATCTAAACTATATATATTGAGAGCGTAAGTTTCATATCTAAATTATCACTCATTAGTTTGACAAACACACCTCAATGGTGTGTCTAATACACTTTATCTTATTTTTGAAAAAAATTATGCCACATGGCATTCTAAATGGATGAAACTTTCACCTTAAAAAAATGAACAAACTATTAGTTAAAAATTAAAGATCAAAGTATCACGATCGAAAAAAATTGTATTGTTATTCGACCTGTCGTGATGGTACCTACTACAATCCACTAGTAAGTAAGCCTATAATAAGAGCTGATATAGATTCCATTACCGACTATGAATTTTACTAATCTAAATCTGTTGTTGCAAAGGTTATTGATTTCAAGTTTTTTACTACATTATTAGTCATATCGTGGTTTTAATTACAACAGAGAAAATTTTTATTCCTTGATTATATAATGCATAACAAGATTTTATTCGATTTACAATTTGTATCAATTCATATGAAGACGAGCTATAAAATTATTACTATTTTAATTTTAAGCTTAGCAAATCAATTAAGTTTTATTGTAATTTGCGCTCGTCGGTTAACCTAAGTTCTCATCCTCCCTCACCCAAGGTGCATTCTTCTGCGATCAACATTACAATTTAAATTTAAAATTTAATAACAGTGATATAATACCTAAAAAAAAATACTAATTCTAAATGCAAGTTTTTAGTTTTCTTTAGTAGTAGTTGTCCTCTTTACTTACCTTTCATTGAGAATTCAATTTTTAATTATATTAGTTGTTTTCATCATTATATATGATTTACTTTTGGGCAAAGATAATTTTTCCACTCTCTTCTTATATAAAAGAGAGAAGTACTAAAAACATTCTCAAACTTGTCACGAATTATTAGTTTCATCCCTAAACTATTGATAGGCTTAAAAACACCCCTCAACTTGGTGAAGTAAGCTTAATACACCCTCAAACTTGACACAAATTATGAGTTTCGTTCCTAAACTATTGATATGTTGAAAAACTTGTAAAAATCACCCAGGATCACAAGTAAATCATTAGACATGAACATCAATATATAAGAAAGATAAGAACACTAATCTTGTTTCATTGCAATAATATTATTTGAAGAATTTGATCTTCTAAACCTTGAAAATTGTTTTGTAGTGTTCTTCTGAGATGGAGAGAAAGAGAAAAACTTGTCTTTTTATTTAGGGATAAAATATTTAAAGATTCTGCAACACCCTTTCATGAAAGGTATGACGTTTCATGAAAGGTATGTCTTTTTCAAGAAATGTGTCTTTTCTAATAAGTTTCCATTATAATTAAAAGAAAAGGTTAATGAATATTTATATTTTATGCACAAATATATATAATACTTTATTAGATTAAAAAAGGGCTAATTTAATGATAGCACATCTATGTAAAATATATTAATATGTGAGTCCACAAATTAAAAATTACTAAGAATCTCCCACTTGGACCACATATATTTCTTGAAGAATCATACATAGATGAAACTTTATTGTGCACAAACTTTTCTATCTTAATTTAATATCTCAAACCAATCTGTTTCATCAATAATACCAATATTGGATCAAAGACAAGTATTAGCAATACCAATAACATAGATCAAATAAGGAAATTACATGCAAAATGATCTAAACCATGTCTATTTCCAATTGGTCCTACTTAATGACTTTAACAGTCCAAAATCAGTTTCTTATACCTTGTGTAACATCACAATAGAAAGTTAATATCATTATTTTCAGAGTTATCAATAAACACATGAAATTCATAAATTTCACAAAAGTTTAGTCTGTACAGAAAATAAACTTCATGTCAAAAGCATAAACAAAATACAAACTTCCACTAAAATGATTCGTCATCAAATCTGGCAACACCGATATGAGCCCCATGCCCATGAAATACTTTAGGTGGTAGACCTTTTGTGAGCGGATCCGTAATAATCAATTTTGTACTAATACGATCAATCGACACAAGACGACTCTAAACTCTTTCCTTAACAACCAAAAATTTAATGTCTATGTGCTTTGACTTTGACGAACTTCGATTGTTCTTCGAATATAACTTAGCAGATTTATTATCACAATAAATTTTCAATGGTTTCTCTATACCATCCAGTGATAAAATTTCTTAGCCATATTCCTTGATTTGATGCTTCATAGCAGGCCATAAATTCAGCCCATGATAGATGAAGCTATTCATGTTTGTTTTACACTTTTCCATGAAACAACTCCTCCAGCCAACATGAAAATATAACTTGATGTAAATCTCCTACTATCAAGACATCCAGCAAAATCTGAATCAGAATATCCTACGATCTCCAAGTGATCTTGCCTCCGATAAGTGAACATGTAATCTTTAGTTCTCTAAAGATAGCTCATAACCTTTTTTGCTACTTTCCAATGATTCATTCCCGGATGACTTAAATATCGGCCTAACATTCCCATTATGCATGTTATATCTGGACGTGTACAAATTTGTGCATACATAAGACTTGCCACTGCTGATGCATATGGAATTTTGTCCACCGCTTTCTTTTCTATGTCCAAATTTGGACATTGTCGTAAACTAAATTTATCACCTTTTACCACAGGTGTATCTCCTAGAGCATAATTTTGCACGCCAAATTTACTTAGCACCTTTTCAATATAAGTCTTTTGAGATAATCCAAGTATGTTTCTGGTACGATCTCTATAGATCTCTATACCCAAAACAAAGGATGCCTCACCAAGATCTTTCATTTCAAATTTGCTAGATAAAAATTTCTTGGTTTCATGCAATAAACCTATATACTACTAGCCAGTAGAATGTCATCTACATATAGCATAAGAATGATAAATTTTCTCCCACTGAACTTGAGATATATGCATTGATCAACGGTGTTTTCCTTAAAACGAAAAGAGGTTATCAATTGACTAAACTTTCAGTACCATTGACGGGATACCTGTTTTAAGCATATATGGAGTTCTTAAGTTTGCATACAATGTGCTTTCAATTTTGAGATTCAAAAATTTCTGGTTGCACCATGTATATTGTTTCTTCAATGTTTCCATTGAGAAAAATAGTCTTTACGTCCATTTGGTATAGATCTAAGTCATAATGAACTAGAAGTGCCATAATGATTCTAAAAGAGTATTTTGATGAAACTGGCGAAAAAGTCTTTTTAAAATATATGCCTTCCTTTTGAGTGAATCCTTTGGCAACTAGACAAGCTTTGTATCTCTCAATTTTACCTTTTGAATTACATTTGGTTTTGAAAATCCATTTACACCCAATTGGTTTTGATCCTTGTGTTAACTGGACAAGATCCCAAACGTCATTGTCTTTTATGATTTCATCTCGTCTTTCATTGCTTTGATCCATCTGATAGAGTTTCGACATGGTTTTTCTTGACTAATAGTTATAGGATCATCTTCCAATCCTACGTCAAAATCATGTTCTTGGAGATAAATAACAGTCATCAGAAATCGCATTTCTCCTTCTTTGTTGGATCTTCTTTTAGGCACTTCAACTTGAGGTTGTTGAACATGAGGTGATAGAATTATGTTGTCTACCAAATCCTAATCCACAGCTTGAGAAACATTTGGAACCGATATTATTGTGTTTCCTATGTAATCCTGATTTACAGGCTAAAAAATGACCATATCACTTTCAGTAGTAGAATAGATATCATCAAATACCTCTTCAAACACAATTTGTTTGTTTTGACTGTTCCCCCCATAATCAACGTCCTCAATAAATTTGGCATTCCTTATCTCGAAAAAGGATCTATTTGATGGGTCATAAAATTTAAAACCTCTCAATCTTTCAGAGTAACCCACAAAGTAGCAACTAATAGTTCTTGAATCCAGTTTCTTTTCATTAGGCTTGTAAGGCCTTGCTTCGACTGGACATCCATAGACATGTAAGTGTCTAATACTAGGCTTCTTACCAGTCCACAACTCGTATGGGGTTTTGCTACTGCTTTGCTTGAAAGTCTGTTTAGTATGTAAACTGTAGCTTTTAACGCTTCTCCCCAAAGTGATTCAGGTAAATAAGAATGACTAATCATACTTCTTACCATATCTTCTTAGAGTTCGATTTCGTCTCTCAAATACACCATTTTGACGCAGAGTTGCTAGCATGGTGTATCGAGGTATAATTCCACACTTTGCTAGATACTTTGCAAAATGTCCTGAACATTATTCACCTGAACCATCATATCTCCACGATCAGATTTGACAGCTTTAATTTTCTTGACTAATTGAGTTTCAACTTCGACTTTGAAAATTTTGAAAACATCCAAAGATTGTTACTTCTTATGAATTAAATAGATATAGCCATAGCAGGAGTAATCATCTATAAAATTGATAAAGTATTGTTGACCTTTCCATGAAGCCGTAGGGAAAGGACCACAAATATCCGTATGTATCAACTCTAAAGATTCCTTACTCCTATAAGCACTTATTTTCCTTATATTGCTTTGTTTTCCCTTGATGCATTCTATACACATTTTTAAATTTGATAAATTAAGGGAATCAAGAATTCCTTCAGACATAAGCCTTTATATTCTTTGTTTCGAAATATGACCCAATCGCTTGTGCCATAACATTGATGAATTCTCATTTATTAATCTGCGCTTAGTACCAGAATTACTAGAATGCAGGTTTTCATTATTGTATGATGCTTGACGGTTCAATTTATATAATTTATCAATCAGAATACCAGTTTCAATAGTATTAGTGTTCAGAGAAATACTACAACTGCCATTTCCAATAGAACAAGTATATCCACATTTGTCTAAACAAGAAATAGAAATTAAGTTCTGTCTAAATGATGGTACAACAAATGTTTCCTCTAATACTAAATAGAAACCAATATCTAATAGAATTCTAAAGACACCAATAGCCTCCACAACATCCTTATTTCCATTGCCAACATAGATGTATCTTTTAGCATCAATTGGCTTTCGACTCCTTAAGTAATACTAAATAGAAACCAATATCTAATAGAATTCTAAAGACATCAATAGCCTCCACAACATCCTTATTTCCATTGCCAACATAGATGTATCTTTCAGCATCAATTGGCTTTCGACTCCTTATTTCCATTGCCAACATAGATGTATCTTTTAGCATCAATTGGCTTTCAACTCCTTAAGTAATCCTGCATAGTGGCTCTTACATGAGTAGTTGCACCGGAATCTATCCACCAAGTGTCACTAGGTGCCATAGCCAAATTAACTTCTGAACAAAAAAAATTGAGAAGTTTACCTTTCTTTTCACGCCAAGAAGCATACTCGAAACATTATTTCTTCTTGTGACCAAGTTTCTTACAAAAGAAACATGGCTTCTTTTCCTTAGTATTAGATGTTTCTTTGTTTGGAGTTTCTTTAATTTTGCTCCTTTTTCGCTTATGTGAACTGGTTTTATTTTCAGAGGTAGATGTCAAATGAGCACTTTCAATCTTCTCTTGTTTAAGTTTGTCCTCTTCCTGTACACATTGAGCGATAAGCTCATTCAAAGTCCATTTTTCCTTTTGAGTATTATATGAAACTTTGAATTGATTGAATTGTGCAGGAAGGGAGATCAAAATCAAGTGCAACAGTATGTCATCAGACAATTCAAGCTTAAAGGCCCTGAGTTCTGTCACAATATTAGATATTTCCAGAATGTACTCTCTTATGTTTCCTTTACCTTTATATTGCATTGAAACAATCTTGTTAAGAATAGTACTTGTTTCAACCTTTTCGATGGCACCAAATCAGTCTACGATTTCTTTTAAGAAACCTTTTGGCATCTCCATTTTCCATTATACCGCCTCTTAAGGATTCTGGAATTGAGTGTTGCATCATCATTAAGCTCATGCGATTTGATCGTTCCCACTTCTCGTATGTAGACTTTTCTTCACTAGTGCTAGTTTCATTCAAGTCCGCAGGACGATCAAGTCTTAATGCATAATCAAGATCCATGCATCCAAGAACTATCATAATGTGCTCTTTCCATTTCTAAAGTTTGTGCCATTAAGCACGAGAATGTTGTTCATATTGGCAGATATTGAAGACACTATAAGATAAAAGAAATAATGCTCACAATTAACAATCGAATAAATCATGTATATGTGAAGATAAAGCAAATCAAACATAACTAAAATAACAGTCATAAATAATTTATTAAATTTATCAAACACACACACATATACATAAAAGTGGACCCATCTCAAGATACCTAGAACAACGTTATCATTTAGTCTTTAGACAAAAATAATAACTTGTAAGTGGTACTCTTATACATAGTTTATAAATAGTGATTACTAAAACGGCTTAACAATATGCCTTTCTTTGGACTGACATATTATTAGCATGTATTCCAAATGTATCACATATTCATGAGTATCCATAATCTGACCACAATAATTTCCTTTGGGATAGTTGTTTCGCATAGAAAAAACGTGTTTCTATGTTCAAAGTAAATAAATTTCAATTAATAGAGTGACAATATATTATTTTCAACGTATTTACTTACGAACTAGAAATATAAATAAAATAATGACATAACATAAACTAAAATTGAAAGGTTACAAGCATGACCAAATTCGATCATTCAAAAGAATTGCAGTAACCCAAAAATTACTTCTCAAAAAAGAAAAAAATATTCTTTAGAAGTTCTACATAAAATGCCGTTTTGCAACAAGCAAGCAGATATTTTTTTTCACAGTTAGACATTATAATTACTATTCACATTGTTACGACCCAACTTAGAGGCCGTGATCAGTGCCCGATAGGAACACCTTGACGCATACTAACCTGAAATTCCCAATCTATCCGACCTGAAAACCTGCCGAAATTTCGGCAGAGTTTCCTCTGTTAACTAACCTCACTTGCAAAAACAAATCCAGTAGCTATCCAGACAACAATACAAATATATATCTCTTTATGCGTAAACATAAGTGCGGGCCGATAAGGTCTCCGCTGCGCTCCTGCCGCTTAATAATTTTGTCATACATAAAATAATGCGGTCTCGCCGCCTGATCAGGTATCAAAACATACAATAAACCATGTACTCAAGTATCTCTCATATACCCACTAGTATCCACAGACCTCTATACAAAAATGCCAAACAGTATGTGTATATATACATAATACAATTACGGAATATGTAAATCTGGAAAGCTACCAATAGTTGGCTCCTGAGACAAAAGGGGCACTGCAGCTGGAACTGGAGATCCTAGGTAAGAGGGTCTCGCACTTGTTCGTCGGTACCTGCGGGCATGAGCGCAGCCTCCCCCCTCCCCCCGAAGGAAAGGGGTCAGTACAAAAGACGTACCGAATATGTAAAACAGAAAGTACATAATACAAATAGGATCATAAGCCAAAGGAAGTGGGTAAGCATACATAAATCAAACCTGTAGCAA
>JAOTQR010000045.1:8595213-8622353 GCA_025774065.1 Solanum ossicruentum | reverse complement strand
TGCCTTTCCCTAATCCCGTAGACGCTAGAATCAGCCAATATAAGTTTAATCCATTCACAACGTCAAATCTTCGCCCATGAATTTCTAAACGTTTTCTTATCAAACCAAGGCTACTACTACACTTAGGAACCTCAACATAACACCCTAGAAGTGACAATTTATCGAGAAGCTGGAAAAACGTGAATTATTTTTGATTTGCTACAGTAACCCGAGACCAAAGTTACTGTAGCTATGCTTGTTCTTCAATTTTTTTTTTTAATTCGCCTCTCTTCGGTTCAAATTTCGTTCAACCATAACTATACGCGTATTGTAGACGTTTTAAGGTACCCACACATATATATACCAATAATTATCACATACCAAGATTTCCCCCAAAAATCCCCCAACACTTCAATTCCAACTCTACCATCTCACTAAGTAAAATAAACACAAAACAAGATCATGAGGAAGATTACTTACTTGATTTCACTCTTCTTCTTCCTCCTCTTCTCTTCTTCTTCTTCTCTTCTTACTCTCTTGTCTTTATTTTTGGCTAAGTGTACAAGAATATATATAATGTTCTTAAGACAAGAAAGAGGGTATTTATAGAAGTTGGATTTTCCAAAATTGCATCATAAGGGCTCCATCTTTGCCTATTGATCAATTAGTCCCAAACTTTTCTATTTTGATCCAATTAAGGACTTCCGACTCCAATTTAATTACACCCACCTTAATCACTTAAAGTCTAATCAAACACCGGAAATATACTTAAGTTTAAATTACCCGACGTCCACAATAAAATTTCTCAAATGCATAGCTATCCTTAGTTAAATAATTACGGGGTCTAACAACGGACTCTATTAATTTTATTGTAGCGATAATCAACATTTTATTAACATAAATATTTATTTTTTTGAATTTTAGAATAGGAAATGTCAACCATAGTAGTTTTAGGAGAATGGAATGAAGACAACTGCTACACCGAATACAAAGTAGATGGCATTGTGCTGAGGGAATATGCTTCGTTGATGATTTGGTTTGTATAAATTTCGAATCAATTGAGTGTTGATTTGGTTATAAAATCCCTAAAAATCAGATACACTGTTGATGGTAGCAATACGCCTATGGAAATAATATTGACATGGGCGTTCGGGTGTATGTTCAGTTAAAGAAATCGAACATGAGATTTGGTTGTGTGCATTTTTAAACAGTTGCTTTGGATGTAAAGTTGTATACATTTATATAGATTAAAACATGGATACATGTAATATTCAGCTATCAAGGATTTTTTTGGATTGGGACTAAATACCTCCTTTTGCATGACAACCCAAAAAATAGTTACTTCTGACCAGAAATGTTGTATATATTTTTGTATACGGACTAAAACATAGATACTTATAATATTCAACTGTCAACAGTTTTTTCAGAATGGATTATATACCTCCTTTGTTGATCGTTGTCCTTCTTCATGTGCTTCTTTTTCACTGTTACATTCTTTTTTTTTTCTTGCCAACATTAATTTTCTCTCCCAAATTTTTTGACCTTCTTTTCTCTTAACGAATTTTGCCCTTTGCTAGTGAGTGATTATGTTCAATGGTAAGGGATCATTGTTGTTCTTTGTACGCATCTCCATCTCTATTGCAACAACGGATGCAGAAATAATGGCTTGTTGTTGAGTTATACACAAATCAAAGGATGGTACTTCATCCAAGAAATTATCAAAGTAGCTTATACCTCTTGTAACCCTCTTTGGAGTGCTAAATTCATCCATTGTGAATGTTGTGGAAAAAGATTTGATACAAGAGCCTATTGATGAAACATAAAAAATATATATAAGTATAAACCTTAACTATAAATTAGGGATCTGTAAGATACCTTGTTGTTGAATACGAATCGCACTTTAGATGCCTGAAATTATTCAAAAAATTATGATTTTGATGATGAAATCAAACAAAATCACCCAAAAAAATGGGGGGGGGTTAAAAAATCGTTATAAATACAACCTTTTTTATATGGAACAGTGATTTCGGAAGATATCCACAAAGAATCTTAAAGTACTCTTTCAAGAAAATCCTTTGAATAATATTGAATTTTGAAGATGAAATTTGGAAAGACACGCTATTGATAAATTATGAAAGAGAAAAAAGTTTAAATCTGAAATAATTCATGCACTTAACGTTTTTTAAGTAGAATAGCGTGTATAGTTCCTAGTTTGCATAAATATTGACATGTATATTCCTCAAAGATGGTAACTATGTTGTACTGTGTCTTTGTTATTTAATACATGATATCTTGCTATTAATACACATTTATATTCATATATAATAAATAAATAAAAGTGTCATCATAATGAATAAACATTAGTAAATGTTTGCTATACTATGTAGGTTTTCCTTAAGTAAAAGCTCGAGTTCATTTATTTGGGCTACAAAAGATGATTCACTTTATTAGGTCCAATATTATCTCATCCTAGAGGGCTCACTTGGTGCCACTTGTCAGATGACATGGCATGTCAAGTCAAAAAAAGAAGCAAATAAAATCATGTCATGTGTCAAAATGACATGGCATTCCTATCTCAATCAAAGGCTAATAAAAATGTGCCATATATACAAGTGACGTGTTCCAACCATTCAAATGTGGCCATATCACTCGAAAGAAAAACCTATTCTAATCATTTTTTCTGTGTCATGTCACTTAAATCTGGTTGGCTGAAAGAAAGTCTGATTCCATCATAACTCCTCTATTCTACAACTATATATAGCGCTCTTCATATTTCAGAATTCATATATAAGAATTTTAACAAGAAGCCAGAGAGAGCTCGTGGATCAAACGCGCAGATTTCTCTACAAGCTACAAGTTCTAGAATTCAAGCAATTAAGCATTCAAGTTCAAGCGAATTCAAGAACATACCCAAAAGCCTTTGAGTTCAAATATAAGTCAAGATTAAGTTCCACAACAAATTCATATCAAGTTCAAATTCATCAAAACCGTAAATCAAGATCAAGACTACAAGATCCAATATCAAGCTCAAAAGTCCTTAAATTCAAGTACAAGTCAAGATTAAATCCACCAAGTTTTACAAGATTCAAGATCAAGCTAAAAAGTCCTTGAATTTATATTTGAAAAGGCAGATCAGAAGATTCATAGATTGTAGAACTTACTCCTTAAAATAAAATATTACGATTGTTGCAATATTTTTCGTTGTTTAATTAGTATTTTCTCGACGCGAATTTTATTTTCATACACTATCCAAACAAGGTATAAAACAACTTAAAAGTATGTCTTACGTTTATATTTTCTTTTTCTTTTTTTTGAATTATTTCATTTCATCAAAAAGAGAGAATTTGACATATATGTAAAATAAAGTTACTTTTTAATAGGTTAAAAATTGTAATAGATAATTACTTCATCAGTTCCATTTTATGTGATATCATTTGAATTGACATAATGTCTAAGAAAAAGAACACTTTTAAAATTTGTGGTCTAAAATAGTTCTTAGATTTTTATTTGGTTATAAATTATTTCACTAAGAATAAAAGAAAAACTTTTTAAATTAATTTTTTAATTAAATATAGTAAAGATGACATTATTGTTTGGACGGACTAAAAAAACAACAACAACATATCCAGTGGAATCCCACAAGTGGGTCTTGGGAGAGTAGAATGTATGCAGACCTTACCACTACCTCATAGAAGTAGAGAGGTTATTTCTTGAGAATGCTCGTCTCAAAAACTCATAAGCAGAATAAACTAGATATAACAAAAAGGAAAGGAAAGGAAATAGAAAGAGCGACTAATAATGAAAAGCACATGGCAATATATAAATACGATAAAATTAACACATGTACAATAGATAATGACAACACATGATATAAAACACGACTACTCCTGCTACCTTACTATATCCCAAAGCTAAACATCCACCTAACCCGACCAACCATTTAGTCTGCTACTCTAATCCGCAACCTCCACTCTTTTCTATCTAAGGTCATGTCCTCGTTGAGATTAAGTTTCACCATATCTTATTTGATAACCTCCTCCCAGTACTTCTTTAGTTTACCTCTATCCCTCCATGTAACTCCCAAAATCAACCTCTCACACCTCCTAATAGAAGTATCGGTACTCCTTCTCTGCACATGTCCAAATCATTGCAGGCTCGCTTCCCTCAGCTTATCAGCTATAAGGGCCACCTCTGGCTTGTCCCGAATGGTGTCATTTCTAATCTTATCACTCCTGGTGTGACCACATATCCATCTCAACATCCTCATCTCTGCGACATGCATCTTCAAAACATGTGCATTTTTTATTGGCCAACGCTCCACCCCATACAACAAAGATAGTCTAACCACCATTCTATAAAAGTTACCTTTGAGTTTAGGTGGTAACTTCTTGTCACACAATACTCCAGAGGCAAGCCTCCATTTAGTTCATGCTGTCCCAATAGGATATGTGACATCATCGTCGATATCACCACTACTCTAGATGATAGACCCTAGATACTTAAAATTTTCCCTCTCGGGGATAGGTTGAGTGACAAATCTCACATTAATGTCTACTTTATCCCTCACAACACTGAATTTGCACTCCAAGTATTCTGTTTTGGCATTGCTCAGTTTTAATTCTTTAGACTCCAAGGTGTGTCTCCAAACCTCCAACCTATCATTAAGTTTAGATGACCAAAAAAATATTATCTAAAATAGTATAGAAAGTATTTATTTAATTTAACTTAAAAAATAACAAAAAGTATACTCACTTTGTCGCATTTTATATGAGTTACTTCTTTTAAAATTAATCCTAAAAAATGACATATTTCTAAATTTAGTATCCATCCGTCCCATTTTATATGACAACATTTGATGATGTTTATAAAAAAAGAAATTAATAAATATTTGTGTTATTAAAAATATTTTATTAAGATAAAAGAGAAATTTTAAAATTGAATTATTTTTAATGAACTAAATGCAAAGGGTAATAAAATGGAACAGGTGAAGTAAATATTTAACTTAAAATGCCTATTTTATCCTCAATAAAATAATTTTAGACCCACAAATATCTATACTTATTTCAAATTTCTTTTTTATTTCTCTTTTAAACTCCACAAAATATATATTGAACTATCAATAGTTCAAAATCTTGACACTTTTAATCCGCTTTGTATTTCTCTACATCTTCGTCCAAGAATCCCAGATTCGTTCAATCTGAAATCCCCGCGCCTTTCACAGGTTTTCACTTCATTAAAATTACACAAAACGTCCATCCCCACATTTCAATTGATATTTTTCTGTTCTTTATTCGCAGTTTCATCTGTTTTTGATTGGATTTAGGTTACTGTAAATTATACTGAAAGTAGAAAAGATGGATCCAGATTCAGTGAAATCGACTCTCTCTAATTTGGCATTTGGAAATGTAATGGCTGCTGCTGCTCGTGATTACCAGAAGGTATCAACTTTTTGAATCTCTCTTATTTTCTTTATGTTATTACTCCATGCCCATTCTGTTGAGCTGAATTTGTACATCCTACCCGATATTGAGGTCTTTGGTGCTAAAAAGTTTGGCTATGAAGTTAAACTCCACAATTTTCAAGAATTTGAAAAACAATAAGAAGAAGTTTTCAATTCAAAATACTAAAACAATTCCAAATTGTATTCATGGCTAAACACAACTTGCCAATTTTTCAAATATTATTTTTCACTTTTAAACTTTTTTCAAATTTCACAATGAAACATGGCCAAAAGCTGCTAGCCGATATTAAGTTTGGATAAAGAAAGAGAATTATGGTAGGTGGACGACAGCACATAGATACTATAATTATAGTGAATTTGAACACTCTATGGACCTGAATACGGCACGATGTAATTCATATAGTTGATCCCAACTAAGTTGGGATCAAGGCAGAGTTGATTGATTGAATTTCTGTATGTCTGTTGTTTCTGATGTTCAATTCATATTTTTGTTTCAACTTATGTAAATGGTGGTAAAGGAACATTTTTTGCTGGTTCACCATATAGTTTTGCAGGACTTGGAACATATTCATAAAGTCTTTCAGAGTTCAATACTGAGTGTTTGTACAATAAATCATTATGGGGTTTAATTGTTGAGAACTTGAAGTCAATAGAATCTTGGTTAAGGTGTTACAGTAATCTTTTTCACATGCAGATGAAGGAATCATTTTGTAGAGGTAGAGTGGAATGGATATAAATGATTCACATAGCCACCTCTACTAGTTTGTTATTGAGGCATAGTTTCTGTCATAGTAAGTGGTTAAAAGATACAATGCATTCTTAAAATTCTATACTATGTGTTTTCTGAACAAGTTTCTGTTTTTCTGATTATAGTCACATTACTAAGCTGGGATCAATTTTCATTGAAGTCAAAAAGATGTTATAAATGTGAAAACTAATCCAGATGTTTGTGATGGAGCTTTTAGTAATTTTATTATTGTGTAGACAAATCCGCATGCACCATTTTCTCTATTAGACTAAGATAATTTCTATTCAACAGAATATGAAAAGAGGTTTCACTCATTCAAAAAAGGAAAATATAGAAGATTCACCTACATTCATGGGATGTTAATGTTGAATATACTTTTCTATATATCAAGCTTATCTTCTTTCCTTGCCATTGGACATGGAACTGTTGTTTATCGTCTGGCTAGATTGATGCTGCCTTCTTTCTCAGGATAAACTCATCCTTGCATGAGAAATATCGAGAATGATTGCTATTTTTATCTGCTTATTTTGATATTTATATTCCAAATAGAAACCATTTAAGATCACTATTCTTGATAACCTAAGATGGTTTGAGAAGTCATTCAGACATAACCAGTTATGTTGGATGAAATTATGGTTATACTCCAGTAATTTAAGAAAAAGACCGTCAGTTACGGGTGCTTTCAACATTTCAGGGGAGTTAGACCTTTGATGCTACTTGCTATTCTGTTGGGATAACTGTTATTTGAAATTGATTGATAGATCATTGTAATATACCTCAAAACGTCTAGCAATTTTAGTTAGCTGGTATTAACTATAAATCATTTGTATCCAATTTTTCCCTTTAGGAAATGCTGGCTCAAGAGAAGGCGCAAGCATCGTCTTCTATTAATCAAGACGTAGACCTTGATGAACTGATGGATGTAAGTTTGCATATCCTTAAATGTTTCTCCTTCTAGGCACATAATCTGTATGCCTGTTCACTTGCCCATTGTGCTTTTAACAGGATCCTGAGCTGGAAAAGTTGCATGCAGATAGGATTGCAGCTCTCAAGGTCTGTTATTTTGTCTTGCCTGCAGGACAATGCAGTTAGTTATATCTGGAGGCGAAGTACCTGATTGTGAGACAATTGTTTTCTCTGGACTCTCTTCTGCAGAAAGAAGCAGAGAAGCGACAAGCTTTAAAAAGGCAAGGGCATGGAGAATATAGAGAGATTAGTGAAGGAGATTTCTTGGGTGAAGTTACCGGTAGTGAGAAAGTGATTTGTCACTTCTATCATCGAGAATTCTACCGATGCAAGTAAGGACTTACTTCATGTTTCAAATTTCAACGTCCTCTCACACAAATGAAAAAGGCATAAAATAAGAGGACAGTTCTTTCAGGCATAAAATAAGAGGACAGTTCTTTCTCAATCATAGTTCCTATATTTTTCTGATGTAATCTGTGTTGGAGAAAGAGAGGGAAAGAAAGGTTTGTATACTTTCCCATCTTGAAAAATTCTGGTATTTCTCAGACTGCAAATTTATAGTTTGAGTTGCTCTGGAATCAGTAGCGTGCACTTCGGTCTTCTAATTTATAATCTGATGCAACAAGCTTGACGCTATTCATTAATTTTGTTGCTTAATTTGCACCTTGAAGGTTCCACATGTGACTCCTTTACCAAGGTTAACTAGCCATTCAAATTTTTATTGGATGGGTTGTGACAATTCTCTTGCTTATCTTTGTGTTTTGGTGCATTGACACCTCAATATATATTAATCTGGCTATATATTCTTTGAAATAGAAAATAAATGGGATTGCTTACAACCACATGCATGTATACATAAGCATAGTGATCTTTATTGTTCTTTCAGGATCATGGATAAGCATTTGAAGTCTCTTGCACCAATACATGTTGATACAAAGTTCTTAAAGTTGGATGCTGAGGTCTGTTTTGCTTGAGTTCTTGGACACTTCTTTTCTCAGATTATACAGTACAAATAGTTCTGAAATTTTGTGAAGTATCTGCGCCCACCTATGCGTGCAAGTTAACACAAGAAATAAAAAACAATAACTCACATAAGATGGCTCTATAACTTTTGGAGGACTGCAGATTGGATCTCATTTTTGTGCTAATAACTCATTTTTTATTGTATTACCTGATGACAGAATGCTCCCTTTTTTGTTACAAAGCTGGGAATTAGAACTCTACCATGTGTCATCTTATTCAGGTTTGTGCGATCTGCTTTGCACTGCTCTATTAGTTCTCCTATAATATGTCCATGTTTGGGTGGTTCTCTGGTTGTTCTTAAGGCTGAATCAAGGAGATTAAATTAGTCTTTCCTCCAAGCAATAAGATCGAACCTCAATTGGCCTAATTTATTTGCCTCAAAACAATGTAGTTCAAATCTATGTTGCTCGGGCTCTTCAAAAATGTCGATGGGTGTTTGTCGGATCCTCCAAAAATAATGTATACTTGAAGGATCCGATACAGGTGCAACAACATTTTTGGGGAGTCCAAGCAACTTAGGTTCAAATGACTGTCAAAACAGTCCCCATGCATAAGGAAAGTGAAACATCCATCTGTCAGTGTTGTAAGGGAGCTGGCGTGGTTTTTTGTAAACTTGGTTTCTGTTTTTTTCTTTTTCCTTCCAAGTTTAATGTAAGTTAGACGGGGGAGCTACCATGAACTTCACAAACACATACTCCATATAGTTACATAAGACCTAAATGATACACATGCATGTGAATATTAGCATCAATGCATCCATTGGGGGTTTGGTTAGTTACACTAGCTCTTTACCAAGCGATGTCATATTTTTTTTGATCTACACTTAATTGCTCTTCAGGAATGGAATAGCTTCAGATAGGCTGGTTGGTTTCCAAGATTTGGGAGGAAAAGACGATTTCAGCACAAAGGCTCTGGAGGGTCTTCTGATAAAGAAAGGTAACACCTTTAATTGGATGCATGAGCCCTAGTAGGGCAATATATTATCTGTCATTTGATCCGTATTAAGTATTGGGGGGTTGGGTTTTGTTATCCGTTGTTATCCAACCCTTTTTTATACAGACATCCTGTCCGCCATGTGCCAGTACCGAATTTCTTATGACACACTAAACCATCTTTGGTGCAGGAATAATCAAAGAGAACAAGAAAGAAGAAGAGGATGATGATTCATATCCTGATAGAAATAGATCAGTGAGATCGTCAATCAATCCTGATTCTGATTCAGACTGATGAGTAATTACTGGTCATTGGTTTCTTCTAATCAAACGAGTATTCATCACATTTTCCAATATCTATATCTCCCAGATCGTGGGGTACCTCACATTATCTAAACAATGTCTTTGCATTGTTGAGATGATAACTGCAAAAAATGGAATAATGTGCTTCAAATAGTATGTTGTAGTAGTTTACCATTTCTACTTGTTGCTTCTTAGTCCAGTTTTATGGTGAGTAAAAAACAAGCTGTATTATTGCAAACAGATGAAATTTTTTCCATTTCTCCCAACTGAGGGTCTGGAAAATATGTAGTCTGTATCCGAATTCTCATATTCTATTATTGTAAGTTTTGGAGAAAACGAAAGAAGAGACGTAATTCTCTCTGGTTTTGTCATAACTCACTTGATTCAATCCTTCTCTGTTTACTTCCTTATTGCTGGTTCGACGTGTTTTCATGAAAATAAACTTGCCATTCAGGGCCAATTATTTTTCTCTATGATCTGGTTCGTCTCTGTCCAAATTCAGATAAGTTAGCCAAGTGAGTTCCGAATGCTGAATGCTATACTATATAGAAAGTTATGGCTGGAACTCCTTCAGAGTCATTGAGGAAGTATGGTTCAAGATGAAGGGAAAAGCAAAAGAATGATATCCAACAGGGAATCAGCAACAAGATCAAGTATTTGGATGAGCTATTGGCTCAAGAGGATCTACTTAAGGAGGAAAACAATCTATTGTGACTAACACAAATATGGTGAATCAGCTTTACTTGAACGTGGAAGCAGAGAGGTTATTCACATTTCATTTGATGGTCAGAGGAGAATTGAAAGTTAAGCAGTGGAAATCTAAAGACTCTCTGAGGGGAAAAATAGAGATGTCTCCTAAGTTACTCATAATACGTTAAACCATAGGCTGCAGTCTTCTCAAAGTTTTAACCCATTTGATTAATTTATAGTTTCCTCATATTTTACCATGAATATCAATTTTTCCGTGTTGAATATAGGTTTGAACATATATTTTATCCATATGAAAAATCACTCATCCAACCCATAAAAATATGAACAGTTTAAACGAATTACCAAAACATGAGTCAATTTCGCCAGCACCAGGGTAAATACTATGCTGGAAGAGGGAATTTAGATCTGACCTTTTTGCTATTGGAAAGGTAAAAAGAATTACCAAAATGTTAAAAATTCGTTAGTTCTTTTTTTTTCGTAAGAAAAAATAGCAAAAAGAAGATTGAAATTTTCTCTTATTATATTAGAGGGAGTTTGGGATGAAGCAGATACGTGTCTGCTCCAAGGGAGCAATTTTGAAAATAATTTAAATAATTATTTTTTATTTTATTTTGATATAATTAGTGTGTATTTTTTTTTTGAAATTATGGGATTTACGTTAATCATAATCTTTACTTTTAAATTCCTATACTTCAATTATAACTTCGAAGTGTCAGTAATATTTGTTTATATTGAAAATACTTTGAGTAAATAATCAGCGATCAATGATAAAAAACACTTTAACTAAGAACATTTCAATGGACCTTTTTACATTAGATTTGCATTAAAAAAAAAAAAGAGATGATCTACTACCACGCATATATATATATATTGATTCATATTTTGGAGTAAAATTTAAAATTATTTAATCATTACAACTTAAATTAATCAATATTAATAATATTTATTTTACATTTGATAAGATAATTTAATATCATTTAATTATATAATTTAAAAATAGATTTTTAAATAAATATTGAATTCATACATGACATCTTTGCAACTAGTTTGATTAAAAATATGACTTAGAAATCGTGCACGTCAATTTTTACAATTTAAGGATATGTGGCATGATAATCTTTTTAAAGATTCATAAAGTAAATGGACAAATTTTTGTGTAATTCTTTTTTCAATGCATTATATGCTAGAGTGGGTCCTAAGATTCCAAAACAAGAGAAACAAACAAGTAGAGATTTTTTTTGTCACTGTCTGCCGGTAGTCTAATCTAGGTTTTACATTTGTTAGACTTGATATTTGCTTCACAATTGATTTATAAACAAATTAAACATGAACTTAACCTAGATTTAGCGTATCTATTGGAATAATAATTAAAAAATTACAGGCGTCATAAGGGAACCCTTGATAGTGTTGATTATGGAGAAGATATGGAGTAGGCTCACTTATTAGGTATGTACTATTGGGTTTAGATATAGTATTCGAATAATTTTTAAAATTAAATATCTAAGTGGGATCGTTAGGGTATATTAGTAACTCGCATTTAGATATAGTATATTATAAATTTATAATAATTGTGATGGTTAAAAATTTAAGTGATAGATTCTTGGAATATATATTATTAATCATGAGTTTAGATATATTATTTATTATAGAACAATTGTTTATTCAATAGTAATAAAAGTTTTAATAGATCATATATTTATTAATGCGTCTATTTACGTATATAATAGATGATTTAGTTTATAAAGTTTTAAGTTTTAACTTATACACAGAGGACTAAAGTATCGGTTCTTATAAATATAAAGTTTTTTCTTCAAAATCTAAGTTGGAAATTGGACAAATCATTGGTATGGCTATAGCACAAGATTATATATAATTTATCGTGATTACGGGAATGATGTAGTTCTAACTTCTTGTGCTAGTGCATATTATATATATTAAATGAGACCAAGTAGCTAGAGATAGTTGTTTGTGCTAGTGCATATTGTATATATTAAATGAGACCAAGTAGCTAGAGATAGTTGTTTTAAACTGAATGATAAAAACATATTCTCCTAAACTGTTAAATGTACTTGTATTCTCAATCCTGATATAACTATTATGATATGTATATATTGATTATCATTTTGATTTATTAAAATGTGAGATTCTGATATTGTCCAATATGCCTAATAGATTGGATTATAATAATATATATATTGGTGAAATAATAAGTTAATTGATGGAATTCATCGTGTCAAACCTTGCAAGTGAATTTATGAACCTGACACATGAAATAAGTTAAGCAGTGTTCCAAAAGAAATTAATCTTTAAATTAAATTCATTACTATTTTAATTTATTGATTAGTATCTATAGCATATGGAATTACATAAGTGTTTAACAAAAAATTTCGAAATATAAATGAAGGAGCGCAATTACTAATTTTTAGTGGAATAATTTATATTTATCACGGTAAAAATAATTTTAAATAAATTATTTTCATAATGGGGAATCTTAGTAATTAATTTCGTGGTCCCTACAGTAACCATATTTAATCAGAACTCGGAATCAAGAGAATACATGTTTTTAATTTCAGATTTGGACGCGAAAAAAAGTCTTTATAAATATGGATTCTCCTAATCTAGAAAAAAATAAGGAAGAATTAGGGTTTATATACAATGCTTGTCTATCCAAGCATTGAGAGAGCTCACACCCAAGCATTGAGAGAGTTCGGAAGTGAACTTGGGATCACTATAGAAGACTATAAAATTGCAATCTAACTTGTGAATTTGTTTGAACGTATCTGTTCACGCTTCAAGAAACATTTATCGAATTAAATTTGAGAAAGTTCATATTTTCAAGCATGATTATATATGTGGATGATTAGAGTTTGCAAAAAAAAATACACATTGCAATTTCTAGAGAATATCTAGATGCTGAATTCATCTCTTTTATAATATAGTTCTTATTGATGGGTGATTTAAATCATGAACACTGCCAATTCGCTTTTGATTTGCAAGAAAGAAAAAAAAATTATACACCTCCTAAACAAATATTTTTGCTTAAATACTACACTATAATAATTTTGAGTCCCTAATTGTTCCCTGCGAACTACCCTACTTGAAGTATCCGAGCAGTCTCACTTTCTGTTGATTTTAGTATGCATTTTGTTATTATGAAAAAAAAGCATAGCTATAAAGCCACTCTATGTATTAGTAAATAGCTTAAGAGTTACTTTTTTGTGCATTATGGTTTCTGCCCGTTTATGGCATTGGATGCCATCTTAATTCTCTTCTTAATTGTCATTGGCTTAATTGCCATTAGAGGACGTTTGGAGTTAGTGGTCTTTGAGGCATTATGTTCACTCTTTATTTCTCAATAACGTTTTGTAACCTCTGTAAGCTTTAGGCGATTTCTCTTCTCTATTTATTTATTTTATTTACTTCTTATTTGTTGTACGGAAGAGTTTCACAACTATAAATAATAATAATCTTCATTTATTTTGGATATATAACATAAGAGAAAAATATAGAGTGCATAAAGTTTGTCAAAAAAAATGTTCTTATTAGTTAAAGAGAGATGTTCTTTTGAGACTCAACCCTAATCCACAATTTGTTGAGTTACACTTTTGTGATAATTAGACTGTTTTATCCCAGAGAAGAAAAGTCGAGACGAATATTGTTGGAAAGATGAAAAAATATTTATTGCAGTAAATTTGAATTTCCTTAAAAAGAACGAGATATCCATGCTCTAGCCTACAACTCAACCTAACAAATTTTATTATCTTCATCATTTACTTTTCAATAGTTAATTGCAATATTTATAATTTCACCAACACTTTCCATGATTAAAGAAAACAACAATATCTTATCAAAATTGGACCCAAAGCTTATCCTTATTGTCCATTATTAGGAGGATGACTCCTAACTTATTTCCTCTAACCATCTGTCATGCATATATTTGTAGTACTATTAATGTTATCTAAGTCATTTTGTCCTTGATCTCTTGCCCGTAATACCTAACATACGCCACGTTTATGTCTAAAAATACTACTAGCTTTACCAATTGAGCGTCATAAATTAATTATATATACTTCATTCTAGAATGAAAATCATTGTTATTTTAGTGTTAATTATTAGATATAAAACTTTCACTCTGTTCGTGTTTTTTTTTTTCTGATTAAAACTAAAAATAAAAGGTTCCCTTTCTATATTTCTTTTTATTATAAGCCACAATTTGAGGACCTTGGGTTTAAGCTGCTCACTCATTTCCTCAAGCTCCTCATATGAATTTCTGTGGAATCTTTTAAATATTTAATTTTTAAACTATCCGATCATTTTCACTATTTATATTTAGTAGCTTTGTTTTTTATTTATATTACTTTTATTTTTAGTGTATTATATATTTAAATTAGGAATTAATTTTACATATGAATTTCAGTAATTAACGACTTCAAATATTTTTAAAAAATTATTTAAAAAGTTTGATTGACTCTCAAAATTTTAAATGTGTCACAAAAATTAGGACAGATGAAATAACATGTTTTTATTTTAAAATTACATAAAAATATATATATCATACATCACAATAATTAATAATTTAAACTATTTAAAAATCAGAAAATAACTACATAAATTGAGACAAATAGAGTAACATGTATTACGCTGCTTAGGATCAATTCCAGAGTTGTCTGCTTTGTCCTTCTACTTCAATTTCCTCTATTTATGTTTAGTGTCCTCTCTACTTCAATTTATTTGTCTTGCTTCTTCTTTTAAGTATGTTATAGACTTAAGAAAAGAATAGTATCATAAATCACAATAGTTAATAATTTAAAATATTTTTAAAAATATATATATTAAAAATTCATTTGACGTTCGAAATTTTCATGTGTTCACATAAATTAGGACATTGAGTAACATATATTATTGAAATTTATACTAAAAAAAATTATAAATCACAATAATTAACAATTTAAAATATTTAATAATTATATAATAATTTGATTAGCAATCCTAATTTCATTTGTGTCACACAAATAAAGACAAATTAAATAATATATACAGGCTATTATATCTAGTATTAATAAGTTAAACATATTATATATTATCAATACTCATTTAACCTATAATCAAAATAAGCTACTATTATCAAGTTGCTCATCTCTTCGTCTCATTTATATAATATAATTTGATTTGAGATGGAGTTTAACAAAGAAAACAAGATCATTAATAAAATTTCTAAAAATTATAAAAATACACAACTTATGTTTACATAATTTCATATAATCCCTACTCATTCAAAAAATTACAAAAATCTCTTAAATGATACAAAACTATAACACTTATTGATCCAAATTACAATCACTCTTCTTTTATAGTCTAAAATATGACATAAATATTTGTGTTACAATAAATCATTTTATTAAAAATAAAATAAATATCTAAAATTAAATTATTACTAAATAAAAATATGTCATCTTATAAATTGAGATAAAAAATATTAATTATTTTTTGTTACACAGAAATTTATATAATTGAATTATTATTGAATAAAAATATGTTATTCTATAAATTTAGAAAAGAAGTATTCAATAAATATCTTTTACATCCTTTTCTTAATTTTAATTTAACTCAACACAAAATTTACGAAAATAATTGGATTTTATATTGGTGTTAAATAAAAAAAATGCGGCGAAGTGTTCCGCCTCGTCTTGCCGACACCATAAGTCGCACTTGTCTATTATTGTATGCTTCCTCGTTCCCTCTTATTACTCAATAACACCTGTAATATTTCTGGAACATGCTTCCACCTTCACCTTTTCCTATATAAACGGCTGATCACTCTCTATTTTCTCTCGTCAATCCATAGCCAAAGAACAAAATTCTTCAAATCAATTATACTTTCTTTCAAAGTTGTTTAACAATGGCACACAACGTTACTAGTCAAGACCCAATGCACCAAGAAGTAGGTGGTGAACATGTTACTCATCATGATGCTATGAAGAAAGAGCATGAACATCAGCATGAGGGACAACAACAACTTCATCGTTCCGGTAGCTCTAGCTCCAGCTCCGTAAGTTTTTCTCTACTCTCTAAATTCATTTTAATTAGCCATTGAGCTCTGATGACTTGAAGAGTAAATCATGAACTCCTTTTTTTAAAAAATTTAAATAAAAAAATATCACTAAACCGGGGGAGTCATATTTTTTTGGCTCCATTTTTATTCGACAAATTGAATTCATCCATATTTAATTTTATATTATTACTGTATTTCAAAAAATTATCGTAAGGAATAGCCGATTACTAATTTCACTTTATAATTAAAGGATTATCCATACTAGAAAGCAGGTGATCTTTAAGTTGTTGCTGTTGGAAAATTGTAAAGAATTCGTCCAGGATCACATAGAAATCACTATATAACATCAATATATAAGAATGATAGGAGTACTAATCTTTATCCATCACAATAACTTGATATAAGAAAATAGAATCTTCTAAATTTTGAAGATAATTTTTTGAAATATTTTTTTTTAAGATGGAGAGAAAAAGAAAGAACATACGTTAGATTCAGGGATCATATTTATTTATATATTGAAATATGTCTTTTCACATTAAAAATGTACCTTTTTGATAAGTTTTTATTATATTTAAGAAAGGTTCGTGAGTTTTTAATTTTATTAAAAATAAATTCATATTAATAGATATTTACTCTTAAGATTCAAAATTTTAATATTTTATTAGATTATATAATGAACTTATTTAATAATAGCATGTCTATGTATAATATATTAATATCTAAGTTCATAAAATTAGAAATTACTAACATGATAGCTCTTAATTAATTGGATTTTTATATAATTCAATCCATATAGCTAAAAAGGATTAACATGAAATTTTTGTTGTCCAGTTATGACATTATATTTGTCATTAATTCCTTTGTTTTCTTGGTAGTAGTATACCAATAAATATAAAACACTCTTACTAATTATTTGACGTGATTTCGTTTTCCGAGCATGCAGTCGGAGGACGATGGACAAGGTGGTCGGAGGAAGAAGAAGGGCGTAACTGAGAAGATTAAGGAGAAGTTGACCGGAGGCACTACTCATGATGACAAGAAGGAAATAGGTCTTGATCAACAACAGACTGCACAAACAACTCATGCTGGTGTTGGAAATGAAGGAGATGAGAAGAAAGGCATGATGGACAAAATCAAAGACAAGATCCCTGGCATGCATTGAACTATTAAAAAGTCCACTCTTTTTTTTACCTTTATATGTTATGCATTGAGTGAACGTGATGAGTGTCATATGTTGTTGAGGTAATTGAGTGATATTATTAGTCATAAAAGCATGGTTTTCCACTTTTTTTGTATATATATGCGCGACGTACGCGCCCATGCCGCGCGCGCTTCCCAAACATGTATGATATTCCATGCGACTGTGCATGGATGACATTTGTGGTGCGTCAAAGTCTATATGTATTACCGTGTGTATAATATGGTCCTGAAAATTAAGAAATAGTATGAGGAAAGCGTTTGAAAAAACTTTGAACATGTTCTCATTTCTATACCATTTGAACTCAAATTGATTACGCCATTCAAATTTTGAATTATGATGTTAATTATTCGAGATTGTGATTTGCAACTTCTCGAGCAATACAAAATAGGTTATTATTCATTTTATGTGGTATTTTTTTAAAAAAAAAATATTATTTTATTTTAATTAGAGATAATTTAATTTTAAATATTTCTTATTCTTAATAAAATAATTTATAATCATAGGAAAATATAAGAATTATGTTAATCATAAATTTTAAGAGTTTTTCTCAAGCCAAATCGTGTCATATAAGAAGTGGACGAAATAATAGGATTGAACTTGATTGAAATAAAAACAGGAAAATGGGTCCGTTGGACGTTATATTGATTTTTGAAGGCATTCTCTGGAAGTTATTATTGGAATGGAGATTTTGGGAAGTAGATACGTTATTATTTCTTATTAAAACAAACAAATCTACAATTTAAAGTTGATACACGTGTAATTTTTAAAAAAATAATGGTCATATTTAATTTGACATAGAGTTTAAGAAATAAAAAAAATATGTAAATTTATGATCCTAAATTAAAGTTATGTCAAATGTACCAAAACATCCTTTAATAAAAGTTGAAATTAACGTATTGAAACCCAAATGATCTGATAAATCCTTGTACTTTATAAGTCTATATTCCGGACCCTTCTATGTGATCGTTTGCCAATTAAACTCTTAAATTCAATTCAAATGAAATCTTTAAATCCCTCCAACCATATAGCTTACTCTCCTCTACCTAAATGAAATGACATATCCACATTACATATATTATTGCCATGTCATAAGAATCACATAACTACTTTTTAATTATTAACCAAAAATGCTATTCCACAAAAGAAAAAATAACAATTTTTATTTAAAAAATAATTTCTTAAAAAAAGAAACTATATCTCTCCCCTTTCGTAGCTACACCTCCCTCGACTCACAACCGCCATCTTCATTTCCCTAATCCTTTCTTTGAGGAATTAATGACTATGAAGATCAGAAAGTCACAGGGTGAGGGTTTTCTCATCATTATTGATCTATGTATATGATATTATGTCTTTGATAGTTAGCATTAACTAACTAGATATGAACTAATTACGTTTTCTGAATATTGAATCTTGTGACAAATTTTTGGGGTTTTCTTTGAAGTAAAACACACATGGACTAACACAGAGCGCTCAATGCAAAAAAGAAATCTACTTGCTCTCCTCTCAATTTCTCTTCATTGTCCATCACTCAAACCACCACACGACAATTATGAAAGAATCCACTTGCTAAGCATCTAGGTCAGCAAAATAAACACATAAGTTCAGTTAAGGTCAGGAGAATTTAAAATTTTTATTTTAATTGAGTTGAAGGATTCAAATGACAAATTATTAAAAAGAAAGATTTAGAATATAAATTCATGCAAGTACAAGGGTTCATCAAACCACATCCTCAAAAAGCATTATTCTTTTTAAAATATTTTTTTAAAAAAAAAACATGCCCTTTTTTTAACAAAGAGAGTAATAATTAAGCCTACACACTACAACGAAATTTACGGTCATTAAGTTAAAAAATGGAGTACTAATTTTATAAACCGAAAAGGGTCTAAAATATTCTTGAACTATTAGAAATGGTATAAAATTACCCTCCTTTCACCTATTAGTTCTAAAATACACCTGAAATTTACCTTTAGGTTCATAATTGCCCTTATTTTTCACGGTTCTTAATTTAAATCCACTTAGTAAATTAATTAATGACATGTCACCCATGTGATCATCCTATAATGAACCTACTAATTTTAAACCCATCCATTTTCAAATCAAATTGACCCGCCCCAAATCAAATAGACCTGCACCAAATTTATTCACCCATCTGCCTATGCCTGCTTTTGGGTTCTGACTTCTGAATCATGTTATCCAAAAGATTATGAACTTAAGAATTTATATCATGAGGGAATAGTGTGAAATTTTTTAGTGACTTTATCTCTTTCTTTTGCTTTGGACACAAATTCTTAGGCTTCTCCACCTATCTGCTAGATGTGCAAATCAGAAAACGAAGTAAAGAAGTAACAAAAGCTCAAAGCATCAATTCCGTCATCTAATTTTAGTAGATTAACTCGTTCAAATCCACAAAATACAAATACTAAGCATAATTCTGGCTCATCAGTAAACAATCAATAATAGCGTAATTAAGTTATCTCGACGAAGATAACTACATCATAATTCAGGAGATTTGGGCAGTGTTTTCTCGATTTCTTACCGAGTTTAGGTTGTGGAACTGAAAGGGCCAATTGAAAGTGAAGTGTTTCATGATATATTTACCAGCTGCTTCCATCGAAGTTGTAAAATTCTCATTTCTCTGACACATAATGGTGGCCAATACGGGAGAAGCCATGGTCGAGGAGGGTGGAGAATTTTAGTTGAAATTTGATCTAGGGCGATATATTTGAAAGAGTTTAAATTATATGCATCGTCAATATATATAATTTTTTACACCATCAGATAATTACATGTCACAATCAAATCTTAAGTCATGATTGGCATCCAGTCGGTCTAAGCCTGCACCATGTCCTAAAAAATTTGACAAAGACTCCTTTGAATTGGGAACAAACTATTAAGTTTTAAACCTGTTGAATTCCATAAACAACCCCCCAACCTATTATAAGAGCAACAAGATACGTCTAAGAGACTATCAAATTAAAAGTTAGTGACTTCCAGAAAACTATAGGAGCTCCATGTCACCCCTTTTTTATCTTTACAAACCAAAAATAAGATTTACAAGAAGATACCAAGACCAACTCAAGGAGCAAGACTCTAGATTCTAAATATACTACTAACTCTATTAGGCTAAACAAAATAATGGCTAGAGCGAAGCAAGTGCGGGCTTATTAAATCTGATTGCAACTCTGTCTATACTATTCAAGGTCAAGCACCTTCAGCTGAAGTATCTGAAAGGGATAAAAAGAAAGGGAAGAAGAGCGGTTAGTCACAACGACTGAGTGAGTAACAATATCAACCACATATTTTACCAAGGACATGTATAAATAGAAGAAAGCAGACAATTATAGATAGCTTGTTTCAACCAGTTAGTACTTCATATATGAAACTATTTTCAAGTGGTTTAAGTAATCACATACGGGAGTCCCAATGGTAGTATCAAATTATACTTTCTAACACTACGGAGTTACCATACCCATCTAACTACCCCGTCAGCTAGGTTCCCTTCCAGAGGGTCTTTGTCTGCTATTAGTTATCTTCCTACAAGGTGCACCAGGTCTAACGATCCCGACGTTAGATAACGGCGATACTAACAAAGTAAATCTCTTGAGATAGTTCCTTCGTGATACAACATATATTCATAGTCTTCTCATGTGAAAAATAACATATACTACTACATAGATTCAGAAGAAACAAGTATGCAACTCAAAGTAACCATGATTCAATGAATTTTGAAATAATTGGTTATCCATGACTTGTCCAGGTATAAGAAATCCATTCTCAGACACATCAGTCCAATGCAAGAAACCAAATTTAAAGTATAGGAAAGTTACAAATCAGCTAGGGAAGAATTATCACTCACAATACTCTTGTCGAATAACTCTGATTTGCTCACAATGATTCTGCTCTTGATGTAACAGTTTATCTACGAAATATTACATAAAATTTGGGTCAAAAGTGAGTTCATTAAAATACTGATTTTTACTCTCTAGGTCTCTCTAGGTACTGCTTTAGCCTACACTTTCTGTAGTTATTATTATTTTTCTATCCCAAGGACAAAATTTTCAGAAACTTTAATAACATATCATGTGGCAGCATTTCAAGTTTACAATAAGGTCATCACTCCTAGTTTTTATATTACAATCAGCTATCGAGATTGTTTCTTCAAAGTTGGAACTCTAAAATAAAAATTTTCTCATCTTTTATTAAATCCTAAATTTTAATTGTTCTGTCTACTGGAGAGGTGAATTTGTGGTGAAAACTAATATAAAAAACTTACTGGTAAGGGTCAAGAAAGGAGCACAATAGCTAGGTCTTCAGCTACTACTGGTTACAGGTCTTAAGAGATGGAAACCTCAACTTGGCGTTGAGTTTCTTTACTCCTTACCTTTCTTCTCTCTTGTGCTTCGTAGCTCTTCCTCTATTTATATTTTTTTTTCTTTCTCCCGAAGTTAGCACTGGACAACTTTAAGTTGAAACCAGCACAACTATTTTATACTTCTTTGGCTACCTTTTTTCTTCTCTTTTCTTTTTTTCCAACTAATTACTTAGCTAAGGAGGTGGGATAAAAACTTAAGGCTAAAGTAAATTAATAGGGGCTAGATTGGGTACTCTTATTTGGTCACTTAATTTAAATGGGCCAGACCCACTTTTCTTAAGAACCTTACATTCTCTCCCTTTTTAAAAAATTTGGTCCTCGAATTTTAAACATATATGAACCTCCAGACGTTAACAAATGAGGATACTTTGCTCTCATAACCTCTTTATCTTCCCATGTTGCCTCCTCGCTAGGATAGTTCTTCCACGCCACCTTTATTGTCACTGTTTCCTTTGATCATAGCTTCCTTGTCTATCCATTATCCATTATAAACATTGGCTCCTCCTCATAAGTTTTCTAATTGAATATTTGGCGCTGCAAGCACATGTGAGGGGTCTGGTATATACTTTCGCAACATAGATACATGAAATACTGAATGTATTGATGATAATTCAGGGGGAAGTGCTAAGCGATACGCAACCGCCCAACTCTATCAAGGATTTCATATGGCCTGATATATCTCGAACTCAATTTCCCCTTTTTCCAAATCTTAAAACACCTTTCATTGGTGACACCGTTAGAACACATGACCTCCTATTGAGAACTCTAACTCTCGATGTCTCTTATCTGCATAAGCCTTTTGTCTACTCTAGGATGCTAGTAACCTTTGCCTAATTAATTGAATTTGGTCAATTTCTGACTTCACTAAGTCTGGACCCAACACCTTAGCTTAACTAGCCTCAAACCATCCGATAGGAAATCGGGATCGTCTTCCATTTAATGCTTCGTAAAGTGCCATTTGTATACTTGCTTGAAAGTTGTTATTATAAGCAAATTCTGTCAATGGTAGATATTTGTCTCAACTACCCCCAAAATCAAGAACACAAGATCTCAGCATACCTTCAAGTGTCTGTATGGTTCGCTCTGACTGCCCGTCCTTCTGGGGATGAAATGTAGTAGTCAGATCCACTTGGGTTCCCAATGCTCCATGGCATGCTTTCCAGAAGTGTGAGGTAAATTGGGATCCCCTATCTAATATGATGGAAATTGGAAGCCCGTGCAACTTGACAATTTTGTCCATATAGATTTATGCATATCGTGCACCATTATATGTAGTCTTGACTGGTAAAAAGTATGTCGACTTGGTCAATCGATCTATGATCACCCATATAGAATCATAACCCTTGAGAGTTCGAGGAAATCCCATTATGAAATCCATAGTAATCTGTTCTCATTTCCATTCAGGTATCACAAGTTGTTGCATCAATCCTACGGGTCTTTGGTGTTCAACTTTAAATTGCTGGAAAGTCAAACACCGGGTGACATAATTCACAACATCTTTCTTCATACCCTCCCACCAGTACAATTGACGGAGGTCTTGGTACATTTTTGTCGGTCCAGGATGAACTGCATACTTGGAGTCATGTGCTTCTACAAACAAAGTTTGTCTTAGTCTATCAACATTTGGCACGCAAATACAATAGCCAAGTCGTAATGCCCCATGACTATCCAAGATAAAATCTTTATTTTTGTTATCAATACATTCATCTCTAATTTTGCATAGTCGTAGATCTAGGTACTGCTTCCCCTTTATATCTTCCATTAATGATCATTTGCCTTGAACATATGCAAATAACAAACCTGTGTGCCCTAAACCGAAAGCTATTCCACTCTTTTTTAGTTGGTGAATTTTTCTTTCTAGCGATCTCCTTGTTAGGATAAGGTGGGCCAAACTTCCCATAGACTTTTGGCTTACGCATCAACAACTACATTTGCTTTGCTTGGATGGTATAGAATTACACAATCATAGTCTTTCAATAACTCCATCCATCTTCGTTGGTGAAGGTTCAGATCTTTTGCTGAAGGATGTATTGTAGGCTCTTGTGATCAATATATATTTCACATTTCTCCCCATACAAATAATGACACCATATTTTCAGAGCAAAAGACAAATGCGGCCATCTCTAGGTCATACATAGGATAATTTTGCTCGTGTTTTTTCAATTGCCTTGAAGCATAAGCTATGACCCATCCGTTTTGCATTAGTACACACCCAGTCCTACTCAAAAGGCATCATAATAAACTTCAAATCCTTCGGTTCTTGACGGAAGTACTAGTACTGGAGTTGTTGTCAAACTTTCCTTAAGCTTTTGAAAGCTCTACTCGCAAGACTTGGACCACTGGAATTTCACATTCTTTTGTGTCAACTTCGTCAGAGGTGCAACTATCTTGGAGAAGTCCTGTACAGAGCACCTGTAATGTCCCACAAGCCCCAAAAAACTTCGTATCTCAGTTATAGTGGTTGGCCTTGGCCATTTCTTTACTGTTCCTACCTTTTTTAGATCAACTAGGATCCTTTCTTCAGATCTATATGACCTAAGAAGGCAACTTGACTCAACCAAAATTCGCACTTTGAGAACTTAGCACATAACTTGTGCTCTCTGAGTGTTTGCAATACCATCCTCAAGTGTAGTTCGTGATCTTCATATGTCTTTGAATACACAAGGATATCATCAATAAACACGATCACGAATTTATCCAAGTACAACTTGAACACCCTATTCATCATATACATGAACACTGCAGGTGCATTCGTTAGCCCAAAAGGCATTACTAGAATTTTGTAGTGTCCGTACTTGGTCCGAAAGGCATTCTTAGAGACGTCCTCTTCTCTGACATGTAATTGGTGGTACCAAGATCTCAAATCAATCTTGGAGAACTTCTTTGCACCCTAAAGTTAGTCAAATAAATCATCAATGCATGTTAGCAGATACTTGTTACGCACTGTGACCTTATTTAACTGCCGATATCTATGCATAGTCTTATGGATCCATCTTTCTTCTTTACGAACAAGACAGGTGCACCCCAAGGTGAAGTGTTGGCTCTAATTAACCCTTTGTTTAATAGGTCTTGCACCATACTAGCAGTCTCTTCGGCATTTCATCGAATACCTTCTCTGCTATATCCAAACAACCACATTTTGCATACATATCAATGAAAGCAGTCCCTAATTTAACACTAATGGACACTTTCATCTTCTCAACATATCTATGAATCCAAGAGTATAAGCAGAAAGAACACCAACAAGAATAGCCTCATCTGGTTCAATCCCAGCCATTTGCATTTTGCCTAAACAATTTTAACCCTTCTTTGAAACAATTATTTTGTATATAACAAGATATCATAGAGCCCCAAACTCCTCTATCCTTCACTAAACATTCTTCAAAAATCAACCTTGCCTGATAAACTTCCCTCTTTTTGCATACCCAGAAATCAATACAACACAATTACAAGGAATCTCATTAAAAACAGATTTTGCAGCTTCCACATTGTCAACACCAGAGTAAAAACCTATCAAAGAATTACCCACGTAAATATCAATCAAGAACCCCAATTTCAAGATTTTCCCATGACCCAATTCTCCAAGATGACAACTTTTCATTCTGGCACAAGCTTCCAAGACATAAGGGCGTGTGTAATTATCAGGGCACATCCCAATTTTCAACATATTTTTGTATATTTCTGTGACTCTGTTGAGCTCACCTTTGATCAACAATAAAACAAACAACAAAAGGGATGACAAACATTACAGTAGCTATAACTTCTATGTTAAATCAAACATAACAGTAGCTAAAACTTAAGCAAGACAAAGGTTCAACACCTTGACTAAGAATCTAAACAAACAAAACTCAGAAAAGAATTTACCTATGAACTGAAGACGACGAAAGAGAAAGCTTATCGCCACCCAAAAATGAATGCCGATAGACGAAAGTGAAAGAAGCCTCAAAACCTCAGGATCAAAAGCTTACAGCCTCAAATCTCAAAAAACCCTTTTTTAGCTCTTCAACAATGGCTGTAACACTCTCAAATCTCCACACTGAAGCTAGTCTCAAGTCTGTTAATGACCATCTTTCCCAATGCTAGCAAAATGGTATCAAGCTGTTTTTGCAAAACTTGCCTCAAGTTTTCCGGGGAAAGCTGTTGGTATAAGATTTGGAAACCTAGCTGCTCCTGCGGCAGCTGCACCCGCTAAGGAAGCTGCTAAACCTGCTGCTGATGACGACGCCGATGATGATATTGATCTCTTTGGAGAGGAGAAGAGGAGAGATAGGAAGAGATGGATTGGGGTGGCAGCTAGGGTTAGAAATTAAGGGCTTGGGGGTGTCTTATTTTAAAGAAAATAGGTGAGACACGTCAGTGGCACCTAAAATGAAAAGAAAATTTATATAACATAAAAAGAAATAATAATAAAGAACGTTAGAAATACACGAATATTTGAATAAAATTAAATATAAATAAAATATTTATTTTAATCAAAGGATAACTCTAAAATGAACTATAGATCGGACAAAATTGGGTGTTAATAATAACAACAACATGTAATCAAAGAGAAGATTTGAAACATGTAGGGAGTTGTTCAAGAAATTTTTCCTCTTCTATAAAAAATATAACAATAGAAAAATAAAATGAACACTTCAAAAAATACTTAATTTTGTGAAAAAATAGTACTCATAAATCCTAGAATCAATAAATAAAATTAAAATATATCTAAAAAAGTCAACTTTGAGTGTAGATATAAAAATGCAATTGTTATGTATTGAAAAAAGAATGCACAAAATATTACAAAGTGAAGGAGAACGAAAAGGATATACATGCTTGTAGAATAATTTAGAAAAAAGATAGTTAAATTGTAGTGGAAGAAGTCAATAGAAAAAACTGAACTATTTGCCAGAAAGAAAGAGGAAGGTGAAACAGAGAAAAGTAGAGAAGAAAGAGAAAAATAATAATTGTGTTTTATTTTTTAAAAATATAAATAAATAAATAATATTATAAAGAAATACGACTTGGTAATATATAATAGTAGGTCAATATTAGTTGATGCTCTGAGAATTTTATACCATGATAGTGCACCAAGATTAAACTCTAAAAATTAGTTTAGGTTCATGATAGGGTAACCAATAGATGAGCGATACGTCATTAATTAATTTACTAGGTGAATTCAGATTGAAGGTTGTTAAAAATAAGTGCAATTATGGACCAAAAGGTAGACGTCGGAGGTATTTTAGAGCTAATAGATGAAAAGAGGATAATTTTGTATACAACAACAACAACAATTGCCCCATTGCCTCAAAAGGCTCCCGCCCATTGTGGGGTAAGGGGGGTCGGATGTACGCAGCCTGACCCCTATGTTTAAAAACATAGCGCGACTGTTTCCAGATAACCCATGATGAGC
>JAOTQR010000045.1:8577729-8587922 GCA_025774065.1 Solanum ossicruentum | reverse complement strand
GGATTAGGCTGCAAGATTTCATTGATTACCAAACCCATGCCACCTCTGGAAGGAGGAAGGATGTAAAGAACTTCCTCAAAGCTATCATCTTTCCAATAAACTTTAGGCTTGTAAGAAGCAACGTGGGCATTGGGTATTTGCAGATTCACTGAACTTTCATTTCTAACAGTCAGCTCAGCTGTCGCTGCATCTAAAAATTTGATGACTTTACGACCAAATTCCTCTTCAAGAGCTGTCTTAAAAAAATATTTCTCTTCAAGAGTCTCAGGAACAAAAGTGATACTGCTGCCTGAAGCTTTAGTTACATTAAGCGTATGTAGAGCAAGAGATAAAAGAGCGGCAGCAGCCAACTAAAAGTAACTTCTCTAGATTTGATAATACTAATTTAGAATTCAATAAACAAAATCCTTATGCATTGTTCCAAATCTTATGTTGTTGGGATTCTCCAAAGATGATGCTGGCATGCCGCACTTGTGTCAGATAGTCCAAATATAGACTACTTTTGGAGGATCCAACATCCACAAGTTTGAAGAGTCCAAGCAACATAAGCCAAGACCAGAAAACAAAATACAAAAAAAAAAGGAAATTCCAAGTTACACAAAGGCACTGCTCACACTGCTGATTCATAACAAACCCTGCTGTGACTCTCCCTTATTCCCTTTGATCAGGAGCTAGTACATGCAAAAGCAGCCTGAAGAACAAAGAAACATCATAAGTAACTGTTTTTTATTTTGGCCGTCTAAGTCCCTTTGGTTGGAAAAGATATGTGGACCTATTAACTGTCATTTTCTACTTCTCTCCTTTTTGGAGTTGATTCTAAAGTGAAAAAACTCTTGGATGTGGAAGGTGATGTGGGAACTTAGACAAAATTAAAATTCTAATCAAACATGAAATTTGAAACGGTATTATTTACTTTTATTTTTGAGTCAAAGTATTTTGCTTTTAGGACGTATTTTCTATTACAATATTCATTAATTAGTTTTTAACCTATGTAAGATTGAGGATAGGATATTAATGTATGATAATTTGTTGACAATGGTATTTCAGGAAGTTGCTTTCGGCGATTTTTTCGCTACTCCAAGTTAGGAATGTCGAAAAAACCGAGCTTGTGGATGTAATGACCTACTTTGGATTGCCGTGGCCACAACTTAATGACGGATTAACCTACCATGGAAACTTCCGACCCGCTGATGCTGGGAAAAAGCAGATTTAGGGCTTATAAACTGGAAAGTAAAATTCCGTTGTGAAACAGCAAGGGTTTACGCCGTAGCCAGAGAGATTGAAGGAAGGACGTTTGCGACTGTGATAAGGTACATAGGGAGGAAACCAAAGCCAAAGATGAAGCCCATTGAGTTTAAAACCCCACTGGAGCAGACACAAACTATCACCAGAACCATCTTCGACATCTTAAAGGAACATGGTCCTCTCACTATTGCCGAAACCTGGGAACATGTTAAGGTAATTCATAGAGAAGAGTGAATACATTTGAATCATTGATATTTTTATATTTGGATTGAGATTTAGTTGATTGGTTGCCTCACTGGTAATGTTAGATTCTGGAACTAATGCTGAAAAAGAAATGAACATTGGTACAGTGTTGAATGAAGATCGCCTTAACGATTGTTTCTAATGGGCCGACCATTTAACATATACCTTTACAGTTTTCCCTTTTTCTCCTTTTTTTTCTATCTATCAATACCCAATGAACTAAAATGGAATGTTCTACCATTTTCTTCCTTTTTTTTTCCTGATCTTTTCATTTTCTGCGGCCTACAGTAGACCTCATTCAAATTGCAGCAGAAATTATCCAGATTGACTTACTTTTTTTTAATGGATCTGTCTGCACATCTAAGATGGTGTTTGGGTGACATTTTGGGATATTGACAAAACTACAGCTTTTGTAAAAACTCCTAAAACTTGCTCAATTGATCTACTTAATGTAAAAGAGAACACAAGGATGTTGCAGTTTTTGTTCAGTCACAAAAAAAAAAAAAAAAAGCAGTGGCATTTTTTTGTTCAATCACCAGTCCTTTACTTTTTATATAAAGTGTACATCTTAACAGCTTCACAAGTCTCTTTAGGAGGCCTCAGCAGCTCATAACCCTTTGTTTATCTCGTCATCTGTTACCCTTGTTTTCTTTAAGATCCATTCTTCTCTAAGCAAATTCAGCCTTGTATTTTGTCATCCTTTGTAGAATGAACTTGACAAATTGCAGGCTGTTGCAAACTCTTCTAGTTGTTGGAAATATATGCTGCATGCAAATAGCAAGTTGACCGTTAAGTATATGAATATCTCTAGCATCTAATTCACCATATCAAGAACAATTAGTTTTGCCATATAACAACTAACAGGTGTTTTTGCTCCGTTCCATTTGTGGTGGAAACTTGAGGGTTTTTAAGTCTTGTGTTTTCAGCCACTGTACTTCTTGCAAGCACAGAGTATAAAATTATGTGAAGACGTTACTGTTTTTTCTATGTTCTCATGAACCCTTGTTACTTAATTTTGTGAACTCTAGACTGCTCTTTGCTAACTGTTTTCCTGTAAAACTCCAGGATGTTGGCTTGAGAGGCTTGACAAGCAAAAGGCACATGAAGATAGTTTTCAGATGGATGAGGGAAAGACAAAAGCTTAAGATTATATGCAATCATGTAGGGCCCCAGAAACAATTTCTGGATACAACCTGGTTCACAAAACCAAATATTATGCATCCAAAGCCAGTAACTGATACTTCCTGGCAAATACAAACCAGATAAGGCTAGGATATGCTATTTCCCGGCCAAAGTCATCATAAACCCTAAAACAGTGGCTGTATGAACCAAAGGTTTAATGGAGCTCCCTATCATTGAGTAATAAGAGAAAGAAGAGAGAAATGAGTATAGTATTCCATTCACCATGTTGTGAAGCTTAATGGCCAATGCGATGGCTTTCACGAGCTTTTAAAATGTGTGAATATCAAGGTCTTAGCTTTTGGGTAGATACTTTTATTTCTTCTTTTTCATGCATACATTGTGTTTTATGGGATTAGTGGCACCATCAGTAATAGTCTTTACTGTCTACAAAATGAATGTTGATTCGAGTTGAGCTGAACCAATGCAATACTGATCTTGAAATAAGCTCTCAAAACTTGAATGTGATTGACAACTTTGAAGCTTTTGGTAGTGTTTGTTACTTCTTTTTTAATTTCCTGTGCAAGTTGAAAACATTATTTTGTTTTATGACTATCAGTTAAGATATGAAGGAAAACATAAGTTGTCTGCTCAAACTCTAGTTTGCCCAGGTTTTAATCATTTGCTTGATGATTGAAACGTGGCCGTCTCTGTCGCAACTGATATCTTCTGGACCTGTCATATGTGTTATTGACATTTTAACCATATGCAGTCTGCCTTTGTTTGACAGCTCTCAGCAAAGAGCATTCATGGTTCATTCTACCATCTGAATACTCTCCTAAATTCTTTCACGATTCGTGCTGAAACTTGGTTTTATTGTGCAAATGGTTGAGCGTCTTAATTGTCTTTAGCACTTTCTTGCCAAAAACAGTATTGGCAAGTAATAACCCATTTCCTCTGCCAATGTGGGACACTTGCTAGCTACTGTTGGTACATGAAATGTTTATTCAATATGACCATGCTATCCTTTCTGGATTTTACTCGAGTTATACCGCATGTCACTAATGTTGAATAGATGATTAATGTTTATCACATGCCTTCTTGTCGATGTTCATCCAATTTGAAAAGCAATTTCTTGGGTTCCAAATTTCATGATGTCCCGTTCATTCTAGAGCTTAAATTCATAAATTTGCTTGAACATCGTGTTCCAAAAGGGCAGTTAGTTAATAATGAGAACATGGAGACACAATTGCCTTCAACCACGTTGTCTGTTGTGAAGGCCGTAGCTAAACAGGCTCGAATAGCTGCGTCTGTGCTGAGGCTGCATTTCCATGTTTGCTTTGTATATGCATGTCAACCCCCATTTTTACATACTCATTAATTGATGTGACACACTTTCTTGTTTTTCTAAAAAAAAAAAAGTCAACACTTTTTATAATTTTAAACAACTTAATTTATTTTAAAACTCCTATTTTACTGATGAAATAATTTATAGAAATAAATATTTAGGGTTTGTATCTCTACCTCTATGAGGTAATGGTAAGGTCTACGTACTTTTTACTCTACCTAGACTCCACTTGTGGGATTTCATTGGGTATAGGTCTACGTACTTTTTACTCTACCTAGACTCCACTTGTGGGATTTCATTGGGTATATTGTTGTAAATACTTAAGATTTGTTTTAGATCAAAAATTTCAAAAGGTTTTTTTAAAAGATTGTGTCAAATTAAATGGTGTAGCATAAATTGAGACATAGAAAATAGTATTTATATCGGTTAGAATTATAGTGACAAAGTAAAAAATTTTAATCAAATGATTAAAACAAATGTAAGAATGTCATAATTCTATCAAGAGGATTTCATAAAAAATAAGGGTTCTTTCAAATATATTCAAGAAACTATGATTAATTAGTTTACACATATATATATATTATGACTGTGGAATATAGTTTGTCAAAAATCATAGAAAGTATACATTGACTATAAATAGAGATTGCTTATACATGAGTTATGTACTCCATATGCATTATGATACACTTTCACAACTAATAAAAAGGCATTTGTGACAACTTCTATCACTAACCAACAATAATTTATAGCTAATTCTATCTAAAGATTGATTAAAATCATACTAGATACAAGCTATTTAACAATAAATTAGTAGTAAATAGTCTCATTATCTCAATTTTTTTTATATGATTCAATTAATTTTTTTTGTGTGTATATATATATAGAAGGTTCAAAATATCCTTCATTAAAATTTGTCGGATAGGGACCAAGAGGCCCACCTATGATCCATAGTTTTCTCTATGCACCATAAAATCCTATCACGTGGAAATCAGACAATTTCTCTATCAATTCTCAGATTTTCTTCAAATATTTTACTTAAGGTATGTGGTATTTATTTATGGGCTCCTTTCATCAATGAAACTCACAAAATCCTCATTTTTTTTTATAATGAATTTCAATTATGGAAAGTTATGATTTTCATGATTCATTAAATTGTTTATGACTTACTTTATGGATTTGAGTTGATTTATGCATTGATTGATATTAATTGCTTGATTTTGATGTTTTCTAATCAAGTTCTTCTCCATATGATTTAGAGTTCATGAAATCCAATATAGGTCCTTTCAATTATGATTTCAATATATTTAATTCTATATGGTTATGCACGATTCCGTTCCAATTACATGGTTTTATGTTGATTAAATATGAATTCATGCTTTTACCCTAGTTTTTATTACAAGCTAGTTATGATCGTGAATTGTTCAGATTCTCAAGCAAGTTTATGGTAAGTATGAATTAAGCTTTATGATATTATTCAAGACAAGTATTTATGATTGTGAGTTTACTCACTTAAGCATGGCTTTGTAACGATGGAAGATCTATACCCACATTACCTGAACCAATATGACAATGAGATATTCTATGATCAAGTTTATGATATTGGATTAGTATTTGATTTTTTTGTTCTACATGTTTAACTATGTTTTATGACAAGTGTTCCGTGGGGTCTTGACTTAGTGCTGAGTGGATTTTGAGCTGGAAACTCACCCTAAGGGATCTCTAGTAACAATATCTAGTCCCATAACTACATGCCACCATATAATTTTGTCTATTTAGAGTTGCTAGTGAATCCACATATAGCCTATGTTAATGACACCCACTTAGTGGGGTAGAGGCTACCTTGGAAAGTAGTTTTTTTTCGGTGTATGAGAAGACATCATAATTACATTTAATAGATCGCATAATCTTATTATCGGTTATAGTTGCTATCCCGCACATGATATGACTATTTATGACTCATTTCCTTTTTGAATTTTATGATTTTCTATCATGCATTGACCATACTCATGCTTTACTTATGCTTTAAATGTCCATTATATCATAATTCTTCAGTATGGTCAAATGTATGTCATGATTTATTGCATATTTCATTGTTCAATACTTAATACATTCAAAGTACTAATGCATACTTTTCATTTCCTACATTGTGTTGTAATGTAGGCTCAGACAAGCTTCCTTATCCTCCACGTGGTTAGTACGCTATTCATCATTAGAGATCGATGAGTCCTTATGATCTAAGGACATGCTCATGATTTTACTTCAGTCTTGGTTACTCTTTCCTTATAGTTCATTTTAGACATCGAGTTAGTTAGTATATATCCTAGCTACTCATTAATGATTTAGAGATTTTTTTAGATATTATGTAAAAGAGTGTATTTTGTCTTTTAACTTTCGCTGTTGAGCTGATTAGATTTTTCATTAGTGCTGCTTAATCATTCTTATATTGTCTTAACTATTCTTATGTATGCTTGATATGTGAAGAGGTTTAGTTGAAATCTTTCGGGATTCTAATCATTGTATCTGATGATATTCATGTCCCAATAAGAAAGCGGTCGTTGTCAGCAATTAACCTAACCGAGGTTAGGGTCGAATCCACAGGGAATACAGGGCTTGACTACAAGACTTCACTACTAATCATTATAATATCTAAATGGAGGTGGAGGGGTTTGTGATTTGAAAACAAAATAAAATAAACACTAACTATAATGCAAGAAAACACTCAATTTTGGGGACATCTCGGGAATTGTGTTCCTATGGTTGGTCGACTCAATTACCCTAGATAACATAACTACAATTAGTGATTTGCATGCAGGATGGTAACGTAGGTTCTTCCAGCCCTCTTGTGAAGGTGAAAGTCGAATTTCACCATGGCACTTAGTTAGACACCATGATGTGCCAACTAACTGTTACCAATAGTCCCAGTCAACCTCCCCTTGGTCAAGTTTGGTTGATTAGACGAGAACATATCAATCGAATTCCGTCATCTACTTCCCTTTTCCTCTTTGTCACTACCTTGGTCGGAATCATGATAGTAGGCGGAGTTTGGTGTTGGCCACCACCAAAAAAAACAACAAAAATGAAGGGAAATAGATAATATATGCAAAGCCCCAATCATAGAAATGCAAAAAAACCTAGGTTATTTCAAGTCAACCACTCATGGTTCCCACAACCCCAAGTTGTAGATGCTTTGCTACTCATGGTTAAAGCGAAACACACAAAAATGCACTAGATAGACATAGTTGAGAGTCTTACCAATAACAATGAAGAATATAGGCACCATAAGTTGCAAACCCACAAGCTTTGATTGATCAACAATGAGTATAAGGTGAGATTTGCAATCCCTAAAATGGGTTTTCCAAGAGAGAATAATAAGCTACTTTAAAAAACTAAGAAAAGGTGCAAAATGTAATTGTATATTGTCTATTGATCGAACTCTTTCTCAGAACCCTAACTTAAGCTATATATAGTATTTACAAAATAATCCTAGAATTTACACAGAAAAGATAGCTAGCAGCTGATAAGTCTCGCAGTTATAACTCATAGGATGACCTACGAGTCGTAGTCGGTATGTCGTATTAGGTTCTTGGCATCTTGGACTGAACTGGTACGACTCGTAGGTACGAGTCGTTGCTTGGGCTATGACTCATATATTTGTCTCTTAGTCTTGGTCTTCAATTTTTAGTCCAACATTTTGGCTCTTTGATTCTTGCTACGAGTCTACCTATACAAGTCATAGTGTGTCTTATGACTCATAGGATGTCCTCATAGGAGTGACCTTCACTTAGCAGATTTCTGATTTTTGGTCTTTGATTCCTGCTACGACACTACCCTACAACTCGTAGCTTGAGCTACGACTCGTAGGTTGGCATGTAAGCCCTATACTTCAGCAAAACTATAACTTTTCTTCAAAATCATGCCAACCTAACTTTTCTATACGAATAACATAAAACACATCAAAACACTAAAAAGTCGCTTTAAGAACTCATAAAATCCCTTATTTTAGGCACTAAATATGTTGTATTTTGACAGCACATCAGTATCACACCTACGACTTAATAAATATAAGTTAGAATGCTACCATATACGCTTAAATATGATTTTTGGCAAAATATCTCTAAACATTGTTTAAAGATGATGGTTAAGAAAATAAGAATATAGATTCATCCCCATTATATTGTTGTAGTGCAAAACTTTTTTCACTTAGTAAAATTTCACTAGGTATATTTTTATTGTTGTGGTTGAGCAGAAAGAACTCGGTTAATATGAAACTCAATGACTGAAATTACTTAATTTAAGTATCCAATAAGAGAGATTTAAACTAAGAGAGGAAAACTAAGTAATAACTTGTAATTTGTTATTCAAGATTGTTGCAATAGCTTATAGTGTTACCAATTATTAATTGAGAGTTGAGATGTTGAAACCAATTTAGTTTCCATTGGAGTAGCATAAAAAGTTTTAGTGTTACGACTTTGGGTGTTGATTATATTGTCGCTTGCAATCACTTTCATTATCCTGAATTTAAAGCAAACGTTTTATAATGTTTATTATGTTTAACCTTATTTTCGATATGATTCAATACTTTTAATTAATTTTCATAAAATGAAAAAGATTAAAGACATAACCCCCTCCCCTCCACCCCACAACCTTGGCAGCAAAACCTATTTTAGCACATAAATTACACAAATGTTTATATATCTCTCTTAACAACTTTAAAGTATTTTAAATTAACCCTTATCAACACTAGCCTAGTTGAAGCCTGGGTGTTGTTGAACCAGGTGACTTTCATTCAGTAAGAACTCAGACTTTATACGACTTCATCGGAGCTTAAAATTTTCGTTTTCAGCAAAATTTGGACCAAGTGTCACCTCAAGGGAGACTACATAGTCTGTGTGAGGTAACACCGCCCATGTGGCCTCTAGTAAAGTGATACTTGGTCTTAATTTTGAGTGTGTGGCCTTGGCGTAGAGTTTAGGGCTAAGGCACATCACATTTGGACCCTACACGACCTATGTGACACTTCACGGACCATTTGAAGGACCGTGTGATGTCCTTGAGCTTGAAACATCAACATTGGGAGCCAAGTATAGTCACACGGCCACCTTCACAGGCCGTGTGGAGGTTCACGGGCCGTGTGGCCCTTCCGTGAAGCAACTTTCATAAAACTTTTCTAAGTATGAGATCTTCAAGCTCAAGCTAGGTTCATTTTAATGCCTCCAATTCAAGCTTATTTATGTTGTTTAAGGCCATGATAGGTCTCCTACATCAAGCCTAGTTTAAACAAATTTCATTGGCTAAGTTTTTCGTAAATATCGATAGAAGGGTCAACTTTAAATGGGCATATCTCTTAGCACAAAAAGAACTAGGTGGCCCACGACCTATCAAGTTAAAGCTCTTTGAATTAACTTTCCAACACATCTAGTTTCACCTCATTTGAAGAAGTTATGCCCTTTTCGTGAAATTTGTCTGGGCTAGACAAGCGGGGCCTTCATAACCCCTGAAGGGCTTCATGACCCGTGAAGCTAGCCGTGAGGAATTTCCGAGAAAAATTAAAAGGACATTTTTATTGGGGTCTTTTGATATTTTGACCTATCCCCAAGGCTTTTAAAGACCTTTAGAACCCCCCCTTTACATTCCTAAACTTCTCCTACACTAATTTTAAACCCTCATTCAAGACTAGTTCTCATGTCACTCTAGAATCTACTAGAACTCTTGTGAATTCAAACTTGGGGAATCAAGGCAAATTCAATTCTTCTTCAAATTTCTCTTGAAACTTCTTCATTGGGTCAGGATATGTGGGTTTGATCTTTGGTTTCTTTCAATTAAAGAGACCTAAAACTTGATGAATTTAACTCACTTTAAAGTTGGGTTTTTAATTGTCTTGCTTATTAAATTAAATTGATGTATGAGTTGTACATATTTGATCATTTTAAGTTATTTAGGTCCTATTATGATGATTTACATTAAATTTATGAGATTATGATTATACATGTCCCTTTTCAAGGCTTGTTTATGCATGAGTAATTATATGATGGTTTTAAATGTGAATTTAATTATATTTTCACTGGAAGTTCATATTATGTTATTGAATTTAGATTGAATCTTTCTTACCCATGCTTTCCTCACATCATTCATGACATTTGCATTCATGAACATGGGTTTTGTGGAAATTATGAAGTGGGTTAAGCCCAATTATGTTTTATGATATGATTTTGATAAGATATTGGTTATGACAAGAATG
>JAOTQR010000045.1:8543163-8564877 GCA_025774065.1 Solanum ossicruentum | reverse complement strand
ATGCTGCCTGCCTGCGCGCCTGGCCTGCGCAGTCTGCCTTGCCGATGCATGCGCCTATCTCGCGCATGCGCCTGCCCGCGCACAGGGCCAATGCCGGCCTGTGCCTATGCCGAAGTCTGAGGGTCTAACAGTACTGGACGAATGTGGCAACGATATCACTTCATTGTATCATTACCGTCTCATAGGTAGTGGTTGCCTGTTATAGAAATTCCCAAATAGGTTTCATGAAAATAGAACTCCGATGTGATGTGAATGGTTGCTGCTTTATAGCTAGTGAGGTGATAGAGTCTTGTTCTTTATATCTAAGGTGAGGCTGAGTGATGGATGGGTGATGATTAAATTGTTTCCTTTTTCTAAGCCTGTTTTACATATAGTACATTCCATGTACTAACGCCCTTCTGACGCTACATCGTTTAATGATGCAGATATTATAGACCGAGGACTTCAGCAGCCCGATCGTTGAGGTTCAGAGCTCTTCATTCCTAACAGTGGTGAGTCCTGCCCAGCTTTCGGAGGATATATATTTTTATTATTGGATAGTCTTTTTTACTTGATAGTTGATAGCTATGGCCTGTCATGGTACCGTTTCAGACTATAGTATAGAGACTTCATAGACATAGATATTGATGTTGATGTCGGGGGTTCTTTTCCCTCTTTCTTTCATTCCTTACGTTTGAGATTTTAGTTATCTATTCCATTTCTTTATTATAGACTGGTGATTGATAGTATGAGCCCACTGATAGGATAACATTTATTATCATTATGTCATTTCCACTATGCTGATGAATTCACAGAACGACGATAAAAAGACTGAGCGGTCCATTTGGGGGCTAGCAATAGTCTCCTAGTGCCAGTCACGTCTAGGGTACCTCTCGGGGCGTGACAATTATGCTTGTTTATTCTCTTGTTTATGCTTATTTTACCTTATGAATGCATATGATATGAACACGATGTTTGGATGAGATACCTTCGGGTGTCACATTCGTCGTGTCACAACTAGGTCCTAGATCCAGGTTGTGACATTTTTCGTGTAGGTCGCACTAGCAAGAGAAATTCTGCTATGGTAGGGCTGCCATATCGAGCCAGTATGGATAGAGGGGGATGAGTCTCAATCATCTTAATGTGGCCATTTTGCAAAAGAGTTACTAAACATTCTACACCAAATATTGTTAAGAATTATTAAATAAATGTGTTAGATTAGTTAAATCAAGTTAGTAATTATGGGTTGGAAACCCCTATTATGATGAATAGAAGGATTAAGTCTTGATAGATAGTAGAGTTGCTAGTAGAGTAATTAAAAAAGCTGAGAGCATGTCATATACTAGGGGTGGTTAAGGTAATCAGAATGGTAAGAGTATGTGGGTAAAAGATTGGGTGATATAGTCTCTTATTGCATGCTTGCTTATGATATTTACTTTATGTAGTATCCTGGGTTTCGGGTTGATCAATAATGTTTACCAGTATGTGTTTGTACTGATACTACACTTGCTATCCCTTTTTGGCATAATTTGATTGTAGGATTGTAATTATTCTTAGATGAAGACGAAGGCGAATACGATCTCCAATAACTTCTACTCTTTCTTTCTTATGCTGAGAGCTGTATCATTATTGTGTTTCACATTGTATTCTTAGAAGCTCTTGCACTTGTTTAGAATAGATTCCTTGAGAGTTTTAGATGTATTTTTTTAAAAAAAATTAAGCTGAATTTTTAAATTTCTACTTAACCGTTTAAATATCCTTTCAGTGATATCTTCCATCCACATAATTTAATTTGTTGAAATTAAAGATTCTCCTATCAAGGTGTTAGAGTAGGCACTAATATGGCACAATTGATTGAATCATGACAAGTTGGTAGCAGAGACCATATTACTAGTTTCTCAGTACAAGAACAAAGATGAAATAGACTCCTATAGATTCGTGAGGTCGCACAAGGCTGATGAAAGATAACATATTAGAATTTATATGTTGAACTTTAGAAAATCACCTGAGATAATTTAGGAATAATCAGATTATCATTTTTATGTGAGATTTAGCCATTGCCTCTACTTTTTAGCACTACAAATTGCTCGTGATTTTGATATTCCTGAGTCAAGATATGATAATTTTCATGAAGTCGCGTAAAGCTGAAATAACCGGTGAATTAAAATTCAAAGGTAGTTTTTAAAAAATCACTTGAGATCATTCAGGAATAATTTGATCTTTGTTTTCACTTGAGATGTATCTCTTTAAGTCTACTTTCTAACGCCATAAATCATTCATGAGTTTGATATTCCTAAGTCGAGATATGATGATTTTTGTGAAGTTGCATAAAGCAAAAACAACCAGCAAATCAGAGCTTAAAAGTAGTTTTCAAAAAATTACCTTAGATGATTTAGAAATAATCTAATCATTAGTTTTACTTAAATGTAACCCTTTGAGTCTTCTTTCCAGTACGACAAATTGCTCATGATTTTGATATTCCTAAGTCAATATACAATGATTTTCGTGAAGTTACGTGAAGCTAAAATAGCCTTTAAACTCAAAGGTAATTTTGAAAATAATTACCTGAGATAATTTAAGAATAATCTGATTGTTAATTTCCCATGAGATGTATCCCTTTAAGTGTACTTTTCAATGCCACAAACCCCTCATGATTTCGATATTCATAAGTTAAGATATGATGATTTTCGTGAGATCACGTAAAGTTGCAATAACCAGCAAACCAAAACTCAAAGGTAGTTTTCAAAAAGTTACCTGAGATAATATAAGAGCAATCTGATCATCGTTCCCACGTGAAACGTACCCCTTCGATTCTACTTTTCAGGGCCACAAATCACTCATTATTTCGATGTACAGAAATCAAGATATAACGTTTTACGTAAGTTTGTGCAAAGTTGATATAACCAGTACAAAACTGAAATTTTCTTGTTTTGGCGAGACTGTTCTTATGCACCAGCCGATGTTATATTATCTGTGACTTTGACATTATTATAGAGACTCGTGGATAGAAGAATCTAATTTGCTTTCAACAAGGAATTCGCCCAAGTAGTTGTTTTAGCGAAGGACTTGGAATCCTAATTAACATAAAAAAACTAACTCTAATTCTTTTTGGTGAACTAAAAAAAAAACAAAAAACAAGCACCAAGGCTACAAGTATAAGAGTCCATAATGTAGCACATTTGGTGATTCGTCCTTGTCTCATTAACATCTAAGAGTGTCGAAGAGTAATTTCACGTGATAGCTATGGGCTAAGCGGAAAATATTCAATTGATTATGAAAAAGAGAAAAAAAATAACTTTTCAATGAAAGTATTATGTTCTTAAACGTGTAACATAAAATGTCAATTATTTTAAATAACACGTGTAATCACTTCATATGAGAAAGGAGTCACAATTGTTTCTACACGAGAGTGGTGGCTCTACCGGTACTTCAAGCCTATTCGTTAAAATTCTACAAATCTACACTTTGATAAGCTTTGAAGTGGGGGACGTTTGTAGACATATAAATTATAGTGGATTAAATTCATATAAAATTTGAATTTAGATTCACGATCATTTGGGTTGAATAATTAATTTGGGCTTTACAAATAAATAAGTCCATTTTATTAATTTCAAGTCTAAGCTCCATTTCATCTTAAGGCCTAAGCTCATGCCACGTGTCAAGATTACTCAGCACTCGAGTCAAGTGCAAGACCAACAAAAGGATGCCATGTGTTCAAATGATGTGGCAATCTTGGTCAAAGTTCAAAAAGCAATCTTATCACTTAGTATTTGTGATAATCTTGATGACTTACACGAACTAATCAGAAGAAGGCAAAAGAGTTCATTCACATTTGAATTGCATCTCTCCTACAATTTGAATATTGCATGTCCAAATTTATAGTCTAACTTAAACCGTTTTGACTCTCGAAATTTAAATCGTGCCACATAAATTGAGAGAAAGTAGTTATCAGTATGGTACCTATATCTGAGCATTCTCGTGAATGTCTGAATATATAAGTGATATGATATAAAAACACATTTAAATTATGGTCAAATAATCAAATACACTCTTAAATTATTCAAAGGTTCTATAACTCCCTACATTTATTTGTTTTCCATATTATTTACTCTCTTAACTAATTACTTGATAAGTAAACAAGTTAGAATATATCATGTGCATAAATATATCTATATTAAATAAAAAAGTTAATGTCTTATTTCATTTAATTCTTTCGAATCACAAATTGACTTTGATCCTTTTTTATAATTAATAATGTTTTTTTGCATATAATATACACAAGCAGCCTGAATATTACTCAAGAATGAATGGAGTAAATAATACCATGAAAAAAAAAAGTTTGGAAAGTGAAAGGACCTTCATATAATTCTGAGAGACAAATAATATGAAAAAATAAGTTCACAGGATTCTAGGACTGTCACATAATATGTATCTATGTAAGTGATAATTTTATCATAGTTCAATTTCTTTTATTTATTTATTTTTTCCTTTGTGGAGTGGGGGATCAAAAGGGAGGGAAATATTGAAGAAGGATATACACAGAGCACAATTTTGTCCCAGAAACTTTATAGAAAAGGACACAACAATAACATTACCCCAATGACTCAAAGGCTCCTATCCATTGTGAGGTAAGGGGCGTCGGATGTACGCAGCCTGACCCCTATGTTTAAAAACATAGTGTGACTGTTTCCGGATGACCCATGATGACCGTCGAAAGTTACATTGACTAACTGCTACTTCACAATTGAAAGAAGCGCAGACAGTTTAAAGAACCATTTTGTTTTATTTCATCCTACCCCAAAGCCAAAAATAATGAATCTTTGGCTCCATCCAAGATTGATGGAAAATTTTATAGAAAAGGACACAAATTTTGTTAAATTGCAACATGGGGAACAATTGTTGCTATCTCAATTCATGGACCCATTTGGCTTTTCCATATGCCTTTTTCTTACTGTCCCTTATCCAAGCTGTATCTCAACAGTGATTCCCTTACATACTAGTATTTTTTTTGTTAATGCAATAATAATATATTTAATATAATTTTATAAATAAAATTTATAAAAATACATATATAATACTTTTGTTTATGTAGGGTATATGTATTATTTTTGACAAATTCTTAATTCAAGAAAGACATTTTCAAAAATAAGTTAAACCAAATACAGGAACAAAAGCTATGGTAAAAATACCATAGGACAAGCTTGGTGTACTAATTACTCCAAGGCTCTCCTTTGATGAAAAAAGTACCATAAAAAAGAATAACAATTCTAAGTAATAATAAGGTGAGGTAGATCTACTTGGAGCGAAGGGGTTTATTTAATTGAAAAATTACATTATATATATGATCAAATTTGTGTTTTAAGTATATAAATATTATATACTAAACCTCATAGCACAAATCCCAAAGCCCCCTGGTTCAATTCTTGTTAGACAAAATTTCTTGTTTTTTTTTTAGCTTCAAAGGTGAGGGTGTTATTTGGACGCTAAAATATCACTTACCAACCAAATATGTTTTGATTTATACTCTACTCAAAAACTCCTTTTTTACTGTGATGCAAAAAGAGTTCAACAACATCAACATCAACATTATCTCAATGCCTCAAAGGCTCCCGCCTATTGCGGGGTAAGGGGGTCGGATGTACACAGCCTGACCTATATGTTTAAAAACATAGCGCGACTATTTCTGGATGATCCATGATGAGCGTCGAAAGTTGCATTGACTAACTGCTGCTTCATAATTGAAAGAAGCGCAGACAGTTTAAAGAGTCATTTTGCTTTATTCCATCATACCCCAAAGTCAAAAAATAGTGAATCTTTGGCTCCATCTGAGATTGATAGAAATGCAAAAAGAGTTCAAATAAAATTAATTTTGTTTTGCATGTATTATAATTTAAATCTCATTTTGCATGTAATCATTATTTAAATCTCTAATTTTATGGTGATACAAGGACAATTCAGATACTTACGCATAGCCCTTTGCCATGACTCATAAAGATAAAATAACAAAAACTCAAAACATAATATTGGTTTGAGAGGGACTAAGGAATTATTTGGTTATTGGTTAAGAAGGTGTATATAAGTTCGTTTATATTTAATTGACTTGCTCATTTTTATAGGATCTACTTACTTGTCAACACTGTTAGCACGCTTAATTTTTTTTGGAATTATTTTGATAAAAATTCTATCTTCATCACTAACAACAATCGTAACTATACAATTGAAGATAACATGATGTTATAAGTTATATTGACATGACTTAATCTTGTTAAGAGAGCAAACTCCATTCCTTAAAGTGCATCTTCCCAAATTAAAAAAATCTTTTACATGCACATGATAAACTCGCAGAAGGTGATGACTAATCGATGGAATTTTTTCATCTTTAATTGAAAATTACGGGCTTCAGTCCCCAAGAAAAGAACTCATAGTTGCTCGTGTGTTCTTCTTTATAGATTCTACACTATATAAATTTGAACTAATCGAACAAAAAGAATCACATTCTCATAAATAAGTTGTATTTGTCTTTCGTCATACTTTTTCTTTAATACCCCCTAAATTTCCTAAACCAGATAAGTCTAGGAAATATATTCCAGAGTTTCTTCTGGAACTAAACCAGGTGGGTATTCTATGACCCATAGATGATTCTACTGATTGTAGGTGCGGTTTCATGTAATAGATCCTCTCAACACTTAATTAAAAATCTGAGTTAAGTTGAATATTACGAGTTGGGTATACGACATGTACTTGCTTCCACGAGCCGTAAAAAGGATTCGTAGAACCCCAGCCTCAAAATCCTAAAATTTTTTTTTAAGTATTGGACTAATGTAGAGAGGAGTTTATGACCCGTAATTTAATCGACGATCCGTAAAAAGCCTTCGTGGTTTTAATTCTAAAATTTTGATTTCTGAACATCAAACCATGAATTGACAGGACGAGCCCGTAAATGGGTATACGACCCTCATAAGGTCATCATAGACCCAAGATCAAAAAACCTAGAATTGGGACCCTTAATCTATAATGGACCTTCTACAATCGGTAAACTGAATTACGACCCGTAAATAAGTTTCGTGGTCCAATCCGATAGTTAAATAAGGAATAATTTCATATTTTTTTGTCCTTTTCTAACTGAGACCTCATCGTTTTTGGGATACTTTGATCACCTTGATATTACTCCACAACCGTTTTTCATCATTCACACCTAGCCTATGAAAATAGCAAGGAGAAAAGAAAAGAGTTAGGATTCAAGATCGTACACCGAGTTATTATGGTTTCGACTGAAATCTCTACATTTCAAATATGTAAGGCTAATTAAAGCATAAATTAAGTTCTTTTATGTACTTATTTACTTTGGTTTGGCAAATTGAGAGTAATCGAGTCCCTTATGATTTGTGTTGAGAATTTTCTTAGATCCTAATATGTCTCTACATGATATTAAGTGATTAATTTATTGTAACCAATGATTTTTTCTTTCACTGCATGAACCGTAACTAACTTTGTCTATATTGAACGCTTCTATATCATGAATGAGTTGAAAGTCATGAATGTGAAAGTATTGATTTTGAATATGACTTTTCTAAAGCTCGAAGATTTCTTTGTATTATCAAAATTGGATCAAAATGATCATATATAATTAAACGTTTTCAAAATGCATAACCTTACTATTCTTGAGTGATGGGGTTGATTGGATAGAGTTTTATGAGTATTGAGTCTTGGGAGGAATATCGAGCATCGAATTGCGTAAGAGCAAGTAATAATTCGAGCTGAATAACTAGGTAGTCAAACATATGTGAGAATTAAATTGTAAATCAGATAAATTCCTTATTGTCCCCAAAATGGGCTTGATTGATTGATTATAGATCCTTGATTAGTTGATTCGTCCTTTACCCTAACAAAAGAATAGCAAATTATAGTTCATACTCTATTCATCCTTTACCCTAACAAAGAATAGCAAATTATAGTGCATGCTCTACATGCCAATACACAATTATCATTCTCATCATAACAATTCACAATGGCCATCTTATGGGATCCATACTCAAGCAAGTTATCTGTCGGAAGGTGACATTCGATCCAATAATATATCAGAATCTGACACCTGATCTAATAATGTGTCAAAACATGACACCTGATCCCATAATGTATCAAAATATGACACCTAATTTAATAGTATGCTGGGGCGTTATACCTGATCCAATAATTACAATTCAAATCACATGCACAGCGAAAAATCTACAACTTGCACAAAATCTGATAATAGGTTCACTGCATTTAATTTGATCATGGGTAATTATTTATTAGGTTTCTGTCATTATTTTCTATTCATATACATGTAGTAATTATTAACAAAGTAGTTATCAAACATATATCATACAAATGAGAATAGCAAATCATCACCTATGTCATAATAAGCCTTGAAAACTCTAAAGAATCATAACTTTTCCTTTTTCTAAAGTCTTGACTCATTCTTGATCTATAACAATAAAAAATACAGCTAGTTAACAAACAATGACCTAAATATTCAGATTACATCAAAATCTTAACCATTGGTCACTTTTATGATCATCTTTCCTAACAAAGGCTTTATTCATCATTAAATGCAGGTCACCATCTTTCCGTATGAGAATTTTTTTAGATTCTAAGGTATAGGAATCAATTTACAAGTTAGAGGAATGATTAACTTATCTTTGTCAACGAAATAGGTAGAAAATTAAAGAACTGCCCTAGGTTGCTTCTGGTCTCTCAAGGATGAAGTGGGAGAAACAAAAATATATTTGAGATTTTTCGAACTTAAAAATTTGTGAATATCCCATCATGAAGGCACCGTCATAGCGGGAATCATCCCACCATGGCGGGTTGCATGGAGGAAGAAACTCATAACTCGCGTCCAAGTCCCGATTGCACAACACACCTTAAACCATGACGTTCAATAATCTACCCTTTGTGCCAAAATCGATTCCTAGAGTTATACGACTCCTTATTATCAACTCAAAAGATCAAACTCGTGAATCAAACCCCCTAATCCATTACCGAATTGTCCATGTCCTCAAATGACTCAGATTTTGTCTAAGTTTGGCCTAGATTCAAAGTTTCTAAATCGCTACTAAAAAGGTTTTCTAGTCCGATTTTCTTTCTCGTAGACCTATCCATAATGACAGAAACAGATCGTTACGCGATATTTCTTTTCCCAATTCAAAATATTTAAGATACGCATGCTTGACCTACTTAAAAATGAAAAATCAAAAGTTCATTGCTCATAATATAATGGATATGATTTCATAATTCAAATCTTGTCCAAATTACAAACTATGATTTCATAATTCAAATCTCGTCTAAATTACAAATTAACTTTTATTATTGCAATGAGATACTGATTGTACGAGTAATATTTATGTATAGTGGAATAACAGAGATTAAGTTTATCCCACTCATTAAAGATTTATACGTAGGGTTGTTCATGATTATAATTAAAGATTCAAATTAAATTGTTATTCAGACCAAATTAATTAATAAATCTGATATTTGATTTGATTTGATTAGGTTTAGTTTCTAAATTTTGAAAAATCTATTATTTGGTTTGGTTCTGGTTTTACTTAAAAAATCCACAAAAATAACCAACTCGAACCGAATAATTATATATATAAATTTTATAATAATTTATATCGTATTCATAAATAATATATAAATATTTGTTATATTTTAATTAATATGAATCTTTAACTTTATCATTTATATTTAAAAATTCTCTTGTTAATGTTTTGGTATATAATTTTCTTGTACCTCCTCCTCGGGTAATTATTTGATTGTTGAGCTTGAATTTTTTTTATGAAGATTTGACCTTTGGCATATAATAACTTTAGTAGTTCTAACTTTAATATTGTTTAACTAAATCACTTTGTTCGTGTGATAATAACTCTAATAGTATTGCTTAGTTGAATCCACAATAGCCTTATGAAGATTATTCATGTACCATGTGTTTGTGTCTATCGAGATATGCATGCCCTCAACAAACTTATTACTTTCAAATTGAAAAATAACCAAAATAAACCAAATCGATCTAAACCAATAATAACCAAATCGACAGTTATTTTTTCATTTGGTTTGGTTTGGTTTAAGAAATTTAAAATCCGACTAAATTGATTTGGTTATGATTTTAACCAATAACCGATCAAAACCGAACCATGAACACTGTTAATTCGAAAAATGACTTTTGATTTCAAAAATCCGATTTAATACTTAATTAATTTAAGCACACACCAAATTCCTGAAATTTCGAAAGAGTCGCCACCTAATTTTAAGGAATAATTAGGAAACCAATAAATATTTTAAAAGACCGAACAGAGAAAATCTTTTAAAATATACCAAAAAAAGGTCAAGTTCAATTTCCACTTTGAGAAGAACTTAATCACTTAAAATGACCGCTAACATGCGGTTGACCGACGATTAAGAGATTGACTAACTTTTAACTACTTGACTGACTTTGAAAAAAGTTGACTAGTTTAAAAATTGAATAATTTTGAAAGAATTGACTGGATTTGAAAGAATGACTAAATTTAAAAGAATTGACTATATCTGAAAGAATGTGCTAATTTTGAAAAAAATTATTAAATTTAAAAGAATTGACTAAACTTGAAAAAATTGACTAGATTTAAAATAATTGATTAAGCCCAAAAAATTGACTAATTCATACAAAATGACTCATTTTGAAAATTGACTAGGTTTAAAAATTTGATTGAATTGACTAATACTTCGACTGAAAGTGCAAACTTTACCAAAATAAATTGTAAGAAAATTCCAACAATAAGAAAATCACTAGAAATGAAAATTAACATAAATGAAGACAATGTTGGAGAAACAATTAGATTAACAGACAAGTTATACAAACAAAGTTAGAGTTAGAAAAAATAACAAGTATCACTCAAAATATATAATAAAGAGGAAATAAAAATCGAATTGGGCTTTGGCAGGCCCAATTCATCAACTTGTCCTAATTTCTAAATTTTGGGCCTGCCAGGCCCATCAAAATTTTCCCAGCTGCTATTCCTTGGGCTTGGCCCATTTCCTTGTGGTATACACTTAGTGTATAAACTGCGTATATCAGTTTCGGCTCTCAAAAACCTGTATACCAATCCCTGGGCCATCCTGCTTCCCTGCTAAAATGGGCTTTTGGCCCCTTTTTGACTGCACACACTGTATATCAGCGTATATCAGCTCGTACGCACTGATATTGTGCCTCCAAAACCCTGTACATTGTTCCCCGGACTCGATAAAGGGCCTCCGTGGCCCATTCGGAATGCAAGGAGTCGTCCAAAATAGACTCAGAATAACATCACATACAAGAAAAAGAAAGGATTAATCAAACTACTCTAAACTTAAATTGAAGTAGTGAAGTAACATTTCATTGGCTAAAGAATCACTTCATGTGGAGAACAAGCACACTATCCACTTTAGAAGATAAACAGAGCACTACCACAACTCGAGGCCTCTCAAACAGGAAAGTAATGTTCGCGTGAAGTATGCACCTTATGATCAAGTTGTGTTACAGTGGTAGAAGAAACATGAATACTAGACATTCTTCTAATACCATAAAGGTTTGGAACATTGACTACACATAAAACAAACTTGCTATGCTTAACATTGATCACTGAAAAAGGGGCAGAATTTAAGAAAACAGTAAACTAAAACAAAGGAGCAATATTCCCTTATCTAAGGCATACAACAGCCGATTGAGAATGAAAAGTTATCAAGACTATCATGTCAAAATATTATCAAAGTAAAAGAGGAAACTGACTCTTTGAAAATCCAGTTTGAAACGACCACACATAGCATATTCGAAGACTTGTCACATATGAGGATCAAACCAAAGTAGGTAATGAAGATACAAGACTCCGAAATCTCTATCATCCCATCAACTTAAACTAAACAAGATTCATGTCTACAAACTAAACACGATGAGAGCTTCCGGCATCCACATCTAGACATATACTTTAGGAGGCACAAGCAGATTGTTTCAAGAAAGAACACAAACAATAAAATATGACTGATTGAGTAAATCTTACAATAAGATCAATGATGACACACATATAGATAGATGGGAAGCACATAACACAGGAACGAACTCAAATTTCAGATATTTGGCAAGAACAGATTAGGCCGGCATGGAACTGAATCACTACAGTGACTTTGAATAAATAACACTTCAACCAGATTCGCTTTTTAGCAAGTGGGTTAGACACCGAAAGGAAAACAAATGTATTCTATCGACAACTAATAGAAGGAATGAACATGTAATGAGCAAAACTTAGCAAAATAAGTAAGAGAAATTCAATCATGTTCATATAAAATATACTGTTACTAGCATCTCTTAAGGGAGCAATCATATTGAAGTAAAATAGGCTCAAAATAAAGAAGCACAAGTTGTTCAGTTTCCCGAAATACATTTAACATAAACACAGACAGCACACATTTGACCAGAGAAGCTTATCTTCTCAAACTTATCTAACATGAAGCAAAAATCTAGGAAGAGAGATGTAAATAAACTCAAACCATCAATGTAAATCCGAAACAGAGAGGAAAACGACCAAAACCAGCCTTAAACAGAAAAGAAAATGTACATTAGAATGATCAGTAACAACATCACCACAACATCGACTCATCAACCATCATCTAGTCAGCCACACAGCAACCAGAAACATAACGGTGTGCGCATCATTAAAATGAGCAGTTCAGATGAAGATATTTCCTGTATCGGTGCAGCGAACTGAGACGACGAACTTGACGAAGCTTCTCCATCACCAAGGGGTTCCGTCTACACCTTCCTCGACCAAGAATCCTCAATTTCAGGACCTTCAAAATCAAACGAGTTTCTGGAAATCAGTTCCAGGGTCTGTGAACTATATCGAGCTTTGGAAACTAAGAATGGCTATAAAAAAAAAATCGAGTAAGTTTTTGGTAGGGTTTTCTGATTAACAACGGCTGCCCCTCAAAAATGGGAAGAACATCTATATATATATATGGGGTTTCTAGGGTTCGAAAATAAGGTAGAAATTAGGGCTAATTTCCGATTTCCTCCCCAAATTCTCTCCTATTTTCGAATCCAAAAACCCCAAAAGGACTCTGATACCGTTGGTACAAAGGGAGGTGGAGGGCTCGATTTCGAGCAAGGACGAAGGGGATGAGGGATGATGACACGTATGTACGAATTGGTTAGGAGAAACGTTGGAGGATTTGGCGTTTCTGGGTTTGCTAGCTGGTTTTTCGTCTGGTTTGAGGAAGATGGGAAAGGGAGAGGGGATGCACGCGTGAAGGAGAAAGAAGGAGAAAGAAGGAAAAGGGAAAGGAGCGCGTGAGGTTCAGCGTTCAGAGTATGTATGTATATATGGTTGAGAGTAAGGGAATTGGGTTGGTCCGGGTCAAGGGGCGTTTGGGATTGGGTCAAGGATTCGGGCCAAGAAATTGGTCCAAAAGAAAAGTTGGAAAATGGGTTCAAGGGTTAAGATTGGGCTGGTCATGGGATTTTAATTTGGGCCAGAATTTGGTACAAGAAGAAAGCTAAAAAAATGGGTTCAAGGGGATGGGAAAATTGATTTATGAATTGGCCAAATTTGATTGCAATTTTAGCCAATTACAGTAATCAAATTGAACTCAACTGACTAATTTGACTATACGACAAATTATACAAATTAATTAGAGAGCTTTTAATATTATCAACTTGAAACAATCAAGAATAATAACTCCTGAAATAGAAATAAAATTTAAAAAATGAAATTTATTTAAGAAAATATTTTTTGTATTTCGCAAGCTAACTATTTCAAATTATTAAAATTAAAAGCTCGATGATTAATTTATATCGTGGAGGGTAAAAATTGGATGTCAACAAACACCCCTACCTATATGACCTATAAACTATACTGACTATTCTACTTTCCAAAAACCATCTTCCCAAGTACGCCTGATGACTTTTGACGCTCTGAAGAACAGTACTTTCAGGCGCTTGTACTTCTGAGTAATCAATCAGTGATGTCTTTTCAACATGCTGGACTCGTTGTTGAATCGGATGAGTAGTGAAGTTAAGTATGAGCAAAAGAACTCCCATAAGGTTATCTTTTTCAATTATTACCATTTCTCTAAGTTGTTGTTCTCCAGGAGGATGGTAGGTGCTATGGTGTCTAGTTACTGGTTTTTGTTGTTGTGGAAGGCTTTGAGGATGGTCACCAAGTGTGAGTTCTTCCTTCATGATCTTCTTCCTTCTTCCATTTTGAACTTTTTGCTCTCTTTTCTTGACATGTATTCTTGACTCTTTCCAGTTGTGAAGGGAGTTGTTGTGGCTCTGAAGGGGTTGTCACACTTTAGCCAGCTGTCATCTAGATCTGAAGTAGTACCCTCTTTTTGAATGAGGATTCTATAGAAAGCTAACATGGTACATATGTAGGAGTGTAATCTACTGAAACATGTGTACATATGTTCATAGACTCCTACCCTCATTTTTTTTTCATTATATCTAATCCCCATTAAGCTTGAAAGGTTTACTTTTTATGCGAATATTGTAAATCTGATGCTTGTCGCATAAACTAATTTTCCCGCATTGATGTGGGAGTTCAGTAAAACTGTTGCACTGGTAGGTTCCTCCAAGCTCAATAACCTGATATGCTAGACTATCAACCGGTTGGTTGGCCTCCCTATATATGTGAGCTAGGGTAATTCCTGTTTGTTGACTGTGTTTTTTAATTTCCTCTATTTGCTCTGTGAGAGACAAAGGTATTTTCCAGACTCTAATACTGATTTTCTGTAGGCAGAGTGAGTTTGTTTCAATGATAATATTTTGAATATGAAAAGCTTTGCAGAATCATAGGCATTTAAGCATAGCTAGAGTCTCTGCTTCTAAGCTAGACATATGTCCCACTTCTCCTGCTTCAGCATATCATAAGTCTCTAGTGTGGTCTCTTAGGTAGAATTCATAGATACGCCTTCTCATGTTATCCCTGCTAGCAGCATCTGAGTTCCCTTTGAGGCACCCATCAGTAGGAGGGTTCTATTTCACAAGCAGCTGGTAAATCCTAAGTCTGAAACCCTCCAATGTGTGGATCAGGATGGTCCAATCTCTGATTGGAGATAGCCAAGGATTTCTGATCTTTATCACATAATATACCAATTGGGAACAGTGGTATACTAATGTGTCAAAGGATATATCCTTGCCATGCATTTTGTTGTTCCTTCTCTTCCATAGGAGCCACATTAAGATCATGGGGATTGCCTTCAAGATAGGTTGCAGTCTGCTAGTAGCTCCTGCATTCTACCACTTGGTGATTTGGTGTTGGAGGTGTCTTCCCTGGATAGTGATACAGCAAACTGCTTCCATAGCTTTAAGGCTATGGTGGCTGTTAGAAATAAGTGAGTCATCCTCTCTTCCATCCCTTCAGAGCAACAATAGCATCTAGAGGCCAAATGAATTTTCATTCTCTTTAGATTGTCCTATGAAGCTATTTCTACACCCTCCACTGGAAGAAGAAAATCTTAGAAGGTACCCCTTTAATTCAGAATAAAATAACTCTACAAAGATTTTAAGTATTTTTTTTTTTAATTTATAAGTCTTCTGTGTTATTTTATAGTATTTTCATGCAAAAAGAATTATGTAACATGTGAGTTGTCTATTAAGCCTCTAAATTTCATATTCAAAAGGTGGTAACAGTTGATAAACCTGAGAGTTAAGTAAAATGATGATCCATTTGGAAAATGTATTAAAACAGATCTATTTCTACTTCTATTGTTATATAGAAGAGCCATAAGAAAGACGATCAATGACATTTTGGTAATTTTAATTTTATTTAAAGAAAAATAATAATTGTATAATCAATGGTCAAAATAAAAATCTAAAAAAATCCCTACATATTTTTACTTTTGTTATGGACCCATAAGGATACTTTTATAATTGTATTAAATGAAAAGTTTATATTAGTTAAATTTTGGCAAACAATAATAAATACTAAGCTTGTTTTGACATATTTTAGAAAGAAAATTTTAAACTAATTTAAAATAAATGTGTCTGAATAGTTGATTTTTTCCTCCTAAAAATGATTTTAAGGATTATTGTGTAAACATAGCTTTGGTATTAAGTTACATAATATGACCAGTACTAAAGTTCATATCTTGATTATTAAAATAGTCTTTAAAATGATGTATCGATATTCTGTTATTTAATTTAAAGAAAATATCAAATTTAGTGACCTAAAGAGAAAACAATGTTTGACTATCAAGAAATTAATAATTTGATAATGTATTCATCGAAATATTAAAAGTTATTAATTTTTCATTTTTATGTAGGATATTTTCTTAATATTAAATATGATAAACTATTTAACAAAAAAAATCTGAAGAAACAAATTTAGTATTTAAATTTGAGGAATATTAAATTACAAAATGAAGAAAAATGAACAGTTAAAAAATAAAGAAAAATAACAAAATAAAATGTCAATAGAAAAGGATTATGTTGAGAAATATAAAGAAAGAAAACAAATTAATTTAATAAAGAAAAAACTAACCTGAAAAAAAAGTATATTGGTTATTTTATTGGGGTAAAATGCAAAGTTTTCTTTTACGTCATGAGAAAATAATAGATAATCATGGTATTATGTTATTATTTATTTAGTAGGATTAATTAATGCATGTATATATATATACTTCTTATCTAATATTATATGATGTATAACTAGTACATAGGAAAACTATAATATTAGCAGTGCAATGATTGTTAATATATGAATAAGCATGACTAATGAAAGAACTAACTTTAATATATTAAATTAAATAGTGAATAAAAAATAATTTTAACATAACTAATTCAAACATTACTAATAATTATATTATTATAATACACTATAATCAATATTGTTCTTACAGAGTATACCAAATGGCCTCTTAGATGCATTACAAGCTCAGTTTTTTAAAAGTGTGTCTTCTATGATTGACAATTTTAAGAATATTACACAAAATTATATTACTAATTAAGTAATTACAGCTTCTAGTAGGTGTAACATATTAAGAGTTAATATTTTTTAAATATTTTGAGAGAGTATGTCGCTAAAATTAATAATTTAAAATATTTAGACGATAGATTAAAAAATCATGATCAAAGAATTTATTGTTTGATTTTCGAAATCAGAACTATATCATATAAATTAGGATAGAGAGGGAGTAAATTGTAAATAAAAAATAAGCTAAAACTAACTAAATGAATTAATAAAGAGATTATGAAGTAGCAGTATGTTTAGGACTGATTCTTGTTTGGATTGATTTCGAAATTAAATTCCAAATATTTTCATAATTCTGGCAAAATTTTGTTATTTTATATAAAAAAGATAATATTTACCACTTAATTTTTAAGAAATTAATAAAATCATTAAAAAAAGACAATTTTAAAAAATCATTTATAAATTAGAGTTTGGTAAGGGTTCCAGAATTCGTCTAGAAATGCTCCCAGCATAGGAGCCTATGGTTTCATTCTTGTTGTTGTTGGAGGTACACATTCTTTTTCTCGGTGTAGAATGATATACGAGAAATAGTTTAAAAGTTTTTAAGCACCTTAAATAATTTGTTAATATTTAATTGATCGACATATTAAACATAGTTGCCTAACTTTTAAAATTCTTGAATTTTTTTTTTAATTTATAAAATCTTGTATAAGAAGATAGAGGCTATTTGATGCTTACATATTCATATTATTTCAAGTAATGAAATAAGTCAAATATCAATGTCTTAAAAATACTTATAACTTAACATAACAATTTTATACAAGTTTAAGCTTTTGAAAAAAAAAGAAATTTTCATAAATAACCTAGGCTTGAAATTTAATATGGTCAAATAACTATATTTTACATAATTATACAACATAACCTCGGCTAGGGACGAGAGAGGCGAGCGAGATCGAGAGAGGGAGGAGAGAGGTGACTTATATATGTATATTTATCAAATAATTGTGTATGTGTAATTAATATACATATATTTTTATATACCTGGCAAACGAGGTTGGAAGAGGGGGAAAGAGGTGAGCGAGATCGAGAGAGGAAGGAGAGAGGCTAGCGAGAGTAGCGAGAGACGAATTATATATGTATATCTATCGAATTGACTATGTATATCTGTCAAAAATAATTATATATATGCAACTAGTATACATTTGTAATCGTATATCTATAAGAAATTACAGACAGAGAGAGGAGAGAGGAGAGAGGCCAGAGAGGAAGAGAAGAGAGAGAAAATAGCAACAAAATTCTAACTATAGCTATAAATTATAATTTTTCCAAACCATAATTATATAATGTAAATATATATCACATGTTTGCCTAATTATGTTATTTTCCTTGAAAAAATAATCAACCCATTACGAAACTCATGAAATATTCCCCAAGTTATTCTACATCTTTTTGGGCTTGCAGGCCCATTTTTGCTTGCTCCTGTTGCAGGCCCATCAGATTAATACGAATGTATTTTGATACAAATGTCGAAGTTAAATGATTTGATATTATTGTATGAACTTCTAAAATTCTTGAGCCGGGGTCTATTATTCTATTAATTTTATAATACTTTGTCTTTAAAAATTATATTATTTACATTCTTATTTCATAAGATCTATATACAGTTTACCTTCATCAAGTCCTTTTTATAAGATTATATTAAATATGTTATTGTTCTAAGTGTTGTTTAATTTATATATGTCAATTAGAAAAAAAAATATTAAGAGTTCTGTATGAAATTTGATTTTAAGCCCCCGATCTTATTGTGCGACCCTAATGAATACATGATTTGAAATTCAAAAGAATTGAAAGCAAGGCAAAAAGTAACCATGCCTCGAAGTAAAACTATTTGCTACTTCCAATAACTAAAGTATAAAATGAAATTTGAAAATAGGAAAAGGGACGTAAAAAATAAATAAATTTCACACACCATCAAAGGATGTGGTGCGGTGGAAAAGTTACAGCCACTCTGCTTTTTTCATCCTTAGTTAGTGGTCCATGTTTCATGCTAACACAGGATTTGAATTCTACAACACAATGACCAATGTATACATGTTCATATTTTCGACTGACTAAAGTGTGAACGCGATAGTATTAAAAGATCTTTTCCATTGGAAAGAACTTTAGAGTCTAAATAGGGTAATGAGGTGCTGATCGTAACATAGTATGTAAGACTCTGGTTCATCACAAGAACACATCAATAGCAAAAACTTACTTGTACCTGGTGTTTAAACTAAACCAACGAATGCAACATTCATCAGTTCGATGTGTCATCGAGACTGTAAAGGATAAAACAATGGCATAATATGTCATTCAAAATGGAAAAGCAGAATCTAAATGCCATTCAATGGTTGAGAGTGTTGGATTCCTTCCTTTTGAAGGAGCCTAGGACAGTTAACGCTTCTTCGTTTTACTGGCCTTCAACATCTGGAGAGCATATGTTATTCCTTCATTGAGGGTAGCTTTCCTTCCTAGTTTATAGTTCCAAAGCTCTGTGGTTATGCACCTGCTACTAGGACCTTCAGTCATTTCCATCAGAGCAGTAGTTACCAAGTCATAAGCAGCTTGACCAAACTCATGCTTCAATCTGGTCAGCCTTTCGTCGTTATCATCAATGATCATTTCCCACCAAGACACAAGAAATAATTAAGTTCCAAGTATTTTGATGACAAAGAAATGGAAAACAACTATTAAGTCTATTGTAGTGTGCATTACCTTGGAACCATTTTCTCTTGTTAAATCTTTAAAAGGATGCCAATTGGGATCCCTAAGATGATGCCCCCAGACTGAGCACAACTGAGTAGCTTTTAGATTTGCATCTTTTCCAGGGAATTTTCCCTTGGTTATCTCATAAAATCTTTTAGTATCAAGTTCTCCCACGCTCTTGACACCAATAACATCTGAAGAAGAAAGCTGCTTCATTCCCTAAATGCCCATGAAAACATGTTTCATTCATCAAAATTTTCAATATGTAAGAACGGCTTTCCCAAGTAAAACAACTTGGAAAAATGGAAACCTCAGGAGATGTAGTTTCAATAGTTCGCGAGTTTCTTTTATGAACTGTTATGACTGGATAAATATTCCTGGTTTGCTAACTCCTTATGGCTTAAAGTTATGCATCAATGTATGGACTTAAATGTTCAACAACATAGAACTATGGTAGGAGATTTAACAGTTGGTGAAGTTCTTTTATGGACCGTTATAACTGCATAATGTGCTTGGTTTGCTAAGTCCTTGCAACTTAAAGTTATGCACAAATGTATATACTTAAATGTTCAACAAAATAGAACTATGATAGAAAGAGATTCATTAGTTCGCAAAGTTCTTTTATGGACTGTTATAACTGCATAATATGCTTGGTTTGCTAAGTCCTTGCAACTTAAAGCTATGCACAAATGTATATACTTAAATGTTCAACAAAATAGAACTATGATAGAAAGGATTCATTAGTTCGCAAAGTTCTTTTATGGACTGTTATGACTGCATAAATATTCTTGGTTTGCTAAGTCCTTAAAACTTGAAGTTAAGCATAAATGCATAGACTTAAATGTTCAACAACATAGAAATATGGTAGAAGCTCAGTTGAGGGTGCAGGAAATATGTAACTGAACATGTATATTTCTGATGTTCTTACTTCAACGCAGGAAAAATGAAAACTTGAGTTTCTATTCACAAAATAGCTAAGGCAATCACAAAACGTTAAAGAAATGTACTTACCTCGATCAACTCCTTCCTGGCATCTGTTAACTCAACATTTGCCCGTTGCTGTTTAACAACTAGAGTTTGATACAGAGCTTCAAGATCCTCTAGTTCTTCTTTTTTCTCTTTTAGCATCTCTTCAATCTCGTCTAACTTCTTCTTCACATCTTGGCCATCTCCCATGTGTTTTCTAACTTGCTTGGCCCCTGTGAGACGTTCTATCTCCAACTACAGTGCTTGCTTTAAGTCGAGTTTCTTTTGATGCTCCATGTTCTTCTGAAGGAGAGTTTCTTTCGCCTTCTGCAAGTAAAATTCTCTAGATATCAGAGACTAATTACATAAATTGAGTAGAGACACAGAATGAGGATCCAACCTTGTGTTCTTCCGCCAAAGTCAAGAGAGTTTCATCATACCTCTTTTGCTCCTCTGATGCTCTCTCTTTCTTAAACACATAAAAGAAAACATTATAGTCAAACATTTCCCAGAAAAAGAACAGACCAAGCCAATATACGATACATTCGTAGACTATTCAATGACAGCAGTACCGACAAAGCTTGACTGATAACAAAGTTAAAAGTGGCTAAATACTATATTCTTGTAGCTTCATTTTTTACAAGCGTATCTGCAAAGAAGAAGATTTCAGATGCATGTAACTTAGCCATGGAAAAACGAGTGATGGATGAATGGAACTTGTTTGAATTGTCAATAAAATCCAGATGAAGTTGCTCATTTATGTCCTCATGTCTATCCACCATCTTAGTTCTACAAAATATGACAAGCCTATTTCCTTATAATTTCTTGTTTTGTACCTCATAGGTAAGTCATCTATTCCTTCATATGTTTATATCTTCTTTTATTGCAAACCAGTTTGCATCAGTTAAACAGCAATGCACATTCTATAATTTGGATACCTTAGAGCAAATGCTTTCTAACACAAACAACCCCCCTCCTCGAAGATCAACTTTCCTCGATGTCATGGGACCTGCAGCTCATCTTTGGCACTGAAGCCACTAGCACCATATCAACTTCATAAGAC
>JAOTQR010000045.1:8529760-8543063 GCA_025774065.1 Solanum ossicruentum | reverse complement strand
GGTGGGGGGGTGGGGTGGGTGTCGGGGGTGGGTTGGGGTGGGGGGGGGGGGGGGGGGGGGGGGGGGGGGGGGGGGAGGATGTCTTCATTCTACCACAAAGTGTGATTAAAGAGGTTGATAGGAAGTGTAGGAATTATCTTTGGGGGAGTTCAGAAGGAAAAAAGAAAATAGCACTTGTGTCATGGGAAAGCATTTGCAAACCTAAAAGACAAGAGGGGCTTAACATCAAAAATTGTAAGCACTGAAATATGGCATTAGTAGGAAAGCACATATGGATGATAATGGAAAACAAGGAAATATTATGGGTGACATGGATCAATAAGTAATATATACAAGATGGAAGAGAGTTTTTGATAAGCTTACCTCCTAGAAATTACAGTTGGTACTGGAAAACACTACACAAGTTGAAACTGAAGATAAGTAATTGGTACATTGATGGGATATACAATCTCACAGGGAATAACAAATAATTTGCAAAGGGATATGAAAAGCTGATTGGGACAGAGATAAAATAGGATATTGCTAAACTATTTTGGAACGGATATACTGTGCCAAAACACTGCTTCATTAGTTGGCTGATTGTTAGGAAAAGAGTACTCACTAAGGATAGGCTACAAGACATGGGAATAGAGATTGAGGACAAAGTCTGCTCTTTATGCAATGAGTCATCTCCAGGAAATAATGAGCATCTACTTGTCATTTGTTTATGGATTGTAGGGATATGGAAGGATATACAACAATGGCTAGGGATAAACCTACCAAATAGAGGAGCTAAGGAGATGTTCCTGGAAATAAAAAAGAAGCATTGAATGCAAACTAAAAAATAGTTGATAGCTGCTACATATGAGGCCGTCATATATCACATTTGGATTGCAAGGAATGAGAAGACTTTTAAGAAAGCAAGGCTAGATGCAACAAGGACAATCCTACAAGTGAAGCAACTGCTGAAAGATCAAGTGACTGGAGAATAGGGAAGGAATCGAAGGATGAAGTGTATAGCTTTAAGACAAAAATTAGTGCCTAAATTGATTGAGAATCATTGTTACTGATATCAGGTTGTTGGTAATCAGTACACAAACAGTTTATGATGTAAAGTTTATCTGGTTGGTTTTGGCTATAGAGTTCACCATATTTGCTAAAACAAAAAATCTTACTATATTAAAAGAAAGAACCTTTTTTTATAATTACAATTGAATTATTCCTTGAGAATGATAGCTTATATTAATTGTGTTACATTACTAACATGGGCACAACAATTTCTATACAAGCTTTGTAGAGCTCAAAAATTTGAAGAATTGGATCCTATTGAACTCGAGAAACTAACTGAAGGAGGAGACGACGATTATAACGAGGATGAAACAATGTTATCATATAGTGATCGACTTTTTGAGAAGTTTGCAAGTGAAATGCAGTCCTTTTGACATGAAAATCTAGTCTTGGACTTAATATCCATGGAGAAAATCTCGTGGGTCCCTAAATGGGTTTTACGTGGACTGATCATGTGACTTTTTTGTCCATATAATATGCTTGGTGTTATTTCTATTAGAGAGAGGGGTACTTTTTTTGTAAAATTCTGAGGGAGGAGTATTGTTGAACCAAAATCTAACCAGGGGGTATCTTTGCTCAATTTCTAATAGTTCGGGGGTATTTTTAACCCTTTTTTGTTTCCATTAGAGAGAAAGGTATTTTTGAGCCAAAAAATTAATTGAGGGGTATTTTTGAGCCAATACGTAATAGAGAGGTATATCTGCTCTATTTCAAATAGTTCATAGGGGTATTTTTTATCCTTTTCCGTAAAACTAATTAGGGTTTTTATTTTAGAGGATTGAAGTATAGAAATAAAACTTATGGACTTCTTGAGAGTAATCAAATATCATTATCTCTTAATTATAAACTTGTCAGCTACACCTAATTTTTAAAAGTTGAGTCACTTTTTCTAAATTTGAAAACCTTTTGGTATATAAAATGTCTTTATCACAAAAAAAAAAAATCTGTGGGGCAAGTAAACTGATCTTCTGCAGTCTTTTACTTTTATTTTTTTATTTTATTTTGAAGCATGACTTGAATTTTTTTTTTTCATTCTAGTCAATATTATGCTCTTCTGGTCTAAGAAAAAGGAATTTTTGGCCAGTTTGGCCATGAAAATTGTTATTACGTGGAAAAAATATATTCAAAGTAAAAAGTTATATTTAGAAATTAAAATTATGTTGGGTCATAATACAATTTAGAATTATTTTTGGATTGTTGTGAATGATTGGAATCAAAACAATTTTTTGAAATGAAATTTTGAATTATATTGTTATTATAAAAGTTCCCATACAAAATTTAAAAAAAAAAAACTGGCAAACTGTCTAATTTATCAAAATTAAAAGATGCCAAGATTTTGTTAATTTACCAAAACTCAGAGTAGAAACTTTTTAATGGAGTTCCACGTAATCTTTGGAGTTAGTAAATCATATATCCATCTATATTTGTTACATCTACTTTCTATTTTAATGTAGTTTGATTTTTTTTAAAAAAAAGAAAAAAATCTGTCGTAGGCATAAGTTTACTATCAAGTATCTACTCAAGTTTGAGGATAAATTATATATATATTGATACTGAAAATAATTATAACATTTTTTTGGTAAATAAGAAATTTTATTCATTACCAATGAATATTACATAGTTGGTTGCTATCACAGTAGCCGTTTCAGTTTAACAACTCAATACCACTAGCTAAACACTACCTTTAAAAGTTAAGACTAATCAACATGTCTTTAACATTCTCTTTAGCTCTAGTATTAATAATAATAACTATCTCTTTAGTCAATTACTCCACCTCACGTTTCTCCTTCTTGAATATTCTTCTATTGTGTTCTATCCATATCCCATATCCACCTTCAGCTAGTATCATTTTGAATATTCTTGCTGCTGTAGTTTTGTCTTTACCATTCTGTGCACACCACTGGATGAAATGTTGCTAGCTTCGTGGGAGGAATCTGTCCATTTGGAGCCATGCTAGCAACCTGTTCCATAATTCACAACTGAATTGACATTGTGTTATTAAGTGTTCAATTGTCTCATTTTCTCTTTCACACAAGGTACAAGTTTTTGGTATGTCTAAGCCTCATTTCTCCAATCTATCTGCAGTAGCTAACCTTCTATGAAGCATGAGCCTCATGATGAAATAGGCTTTTGGCCTTGCTGTATTATTGAACATTACACATTTCCATTCAATTGTTGGTTATATACCTATCATATTATGGTAAATAGACTTGATCTTACTTCCTGTACTAGTGCCAATAGATTGCATCTGATCAAGTACTTCTTTGGCATTCATTATCTTCCTGGCCATCCAGCAAGCTTGCTTTGACACCTTCCAAGGTTTTTGATTCTTTATGTAGCATGTATGTACCCACTTGATCCAAAATTTATCCTCCTTATTAGCTAGGTCCCAGCATAACCTTGCCACTGCTGCTTTGTTCCATAGAGCTATGTTTATCAGTCCCATCCCTCCTATAGCTTTGGGAGTGCATACTCTACCCCATGCTATTAAAGCTTTTTTTGTAATGTCAGCTTCTTCAGTCCAGAGAAAAGATTTACAATATCCTTCAATGTTTTTGATGACTTTTGATGGTATGAGAAATATTTGTGCCCAGTAAGCTTGCATCCCCATCAGTACAACTAGGATTAGTTGAATTCTTCTAGTATAGGACAATTTCTTTGCTGTCCAAGATGTTAATCTGGCCAGTATCTTTTGTATGAGGGGTAACCATTGCACTAGAGAGAGTTTCTTTATTGCTAATGGTATTCCCAAATGCTTAAAAGGTAACTCCCCAACTGAGTAGCCCAAAAACTTTGTTATCTTATCTCTATCCTCCTTAGCAACCCCTCCAAAATAAATGGAGCTGTCAGGTTAGACTGTAAACCTGAGGCTTGGGAAAACTGATTGAAACATTCTTGAAGGATTTGGACAGACTCAATATCACCTCTTGAGAAGATAAGTACATCATTAGCAAAACTTAAGTGTGTCAATTATAACATTTTTATGAGACAGAAAAAGAATAAGTTGTTGATTGATCAATATTGAGATTAAATACGCATATTTTTCTTGTATTAATTTGTTATTGACATAATACACACGTGTAAAATACGTAAATTAAACTAATTTATTTTAAATATATTTATATATAATCTAAGAACATGCTATGGGAAGTGGATGTAAGAGAGTAGAGGTGGAGATAAAGATGAGATATGATGGAAAGTGAAGAAACACAAGTCACTTGTGATTGCGTATTTTTCTTACTTCCCATAAGTCATTTTTTTCATTTTTAAAAAACTTGTTTTTACAAAAATGATTTTCAAAAATTTTGACCAACTAAATATGAATAAATTGAATATTTTTCTCCTCCCTTCCAAACGCACCCGCTGTCCTATATTTTGCGTGGCCTATTAACTATGTATAGGCAGAATAGCAGTATAGTTCCTACTAAAATTTCACAAGCATTGTTCATCAACTTTTTTTTCACTCTCTCCACTACCACATCAAGGAGAAATAGTTTTTAATCATCTCTTACTTTATTTGACGATATTTTCAAATCAAAGGTCGTGTTATGATGAAGACGTTACCACTGTGCTCCCATGAGTTCCATTCCGACTCTTACAGAGAGGGGATTGTTGATCGTCTTTCTCTGTGGAAGAATCGGAAATTCAAGAGAACTCATTTACTCTCACAACCTTAACCTGCATATATTTTGCTTCACCTTCAATGGAAATTCTTAAATTATTTGCCAAGTTGTGGCTTTATTCAATAAATTCATGTGTCATGACCTCTTCAGAAATATTACATCATAAGTCTGGGCATCATGCTTGTACCACTTAAGAGTCATATCTTACTAGTGCTATACAATATACAAAGATAGCTGAACCCAAACTGTTTTACTTCCTGTAAAACCTGTCTGTTGCACTCTCCTTTTTATGCAGCGAACTCCTTGAACTCACCTGCAGCCAGAATGGAGTAACACCAATCATCCTTACAGACAATAGAAAAACTAAGTTCAGCTCAGTGATACAAGTATTATAGTACTAAAATTAGTATGAAAATCTGAGCTAGTGACCTCAGCTTTTTGTAAAAAGAGAAGGGGGGAGGACTTTATATGGGTTAAGAATCCCACTAGGGTCCAGTAGCTTCTTAATGTTGGCCATTAGTTGCACCTGGGAAAAGAAATGCAACGGTTCAGTAATTTATGAAGAAGGATGTACCCACACGTTGAGGGGAGCAGGAGAGAGAAAGCAAAAGAATACATGTGACATTATCACCTTTTAGCTCTTCAATTTCAATTAAGCTATGCAGACTAAATCAGACAGTTTGACAACAGATACTATTATCCACACTCTTTTATTATATTATTTTAGCAGGTCTAATAGATGGCCGTATATTAAGCATGCTGACTAGATAGGCATCGGAGATACTTTAGCAAGCTCATATCATCTTCACTATTAGTGATGCTCTGAGGAAGACAAGGGCTCAATGTTAGTACACATCACAGTACACCATCATAGATGATCGTTTATTCCCATCCAGTCTAAACCTATGAAATGAACTGATGCTTTGCATCTCTTGAACTTGGTCACATTATTCCAGAATGTCTAGAAGAAAATACCAAGGATTTACTACATTCTGGGGTCCATTCTTTCAGGCATCATTCAAAATGAATTATATAGTTCCATTAATTTCAATATTTCCTAACTAGTTCATTTGATACTTCTTTTAGCATTGAAAGAAAAGAGAACTTTGTATATTGAGAGGTGTCAACAATTGGTGCTTCCAAACACTACTTCCTGTAAAAAGACTCAGCAGTACTGGTCTCACTCTATTTAAATGATAACTAAATGATACTATTATCCACACTCTTAATGATAACTAAAAGTACTGGTCTTACAGCTTCAGGTGACTTGGTGTAATGGATCTTATTGGCTTTCATCAGTCCAAGGCCATGTTCGGCACTTATACTCCCTTTGTGCTTAGAAGTCCATTCATAAACGAAAGGCTCAATCTGTGATAAAATCTGGAGCCAACATATCCAATAATGTGATAATCGATTAATAAATTTAGTGAGAAGCAAGGCCAAGGTAGTACATTATCATCATACTGAGGAGTTGAGATATTAAGATGCAAGTTTCCATCCCCCAGGTGACCATAAGAGACTACTTTTGCTGAAGCATCTGTAAATTTTCAAGTAAACCAAAATCAAATCCTTTGAGTTTGTTAGGTACTGTTAACAGATGGCATGCCCCTAAAATTATTGATTCAACAGAAAATGGAGAGATGGATAAAAGTGAAAGCATCAAATATCATACGATATCTCTGAATGAGACATTCAAAATTAATTGCAGTTACTTTTTCTGCAGGTGAACTGAGTCATGATTTTTGAAAAGGAATTTATTTTTATTTTTTTGAAAAGGAAAACTAAATCTGTGGCGAAGCAAAAAGCTGAGTCCTAAGTAATGAAGTAATAAGAAGAATAGATCCCATAAATAATCCAGACACACTAATAGAATGAAATGGAACATGCTTTCATTGAATCAAGAATTTTAACATTCTTACCAAGTCGGACTCTCATTTCCTCAACAAGATCATACATCTTTTCAACTGGTATTGACAAATCATATTTATATACACCTCCTGCCTTCATCAAAGCTTCAGGAATACCCTACAATATAAATATTATCACCTTTATTAATCAAGACATAAACAGACTCGTTCCACATGAAAATGTGCACTTATTTAAAATCAATTTACAACAACAAACAACCTAATATAATCCCACAGGTAGGGTATGGGGAGGGTGGTGTGTACACAGCCCTTAACCCTACCTTGTGTAGAGAGGTTTTTCTAACAGATTCTCATCTCAAGTAAAACATATCAAACTCAAGTATGGAAAGAAAACCCAGCAATGAACAAATCATACTAAAGATAAAGAAGAAGAATAGTAGCAAAATGATAAACAAGACAGAGCTAAAGCAAAGGAAACAACAAGTAATAAATTGGCGAATAAGATAGTAGCCAGAAAAACTAGAAAACGCTCAAACACCTACCAACCATGTACCCTACTCCTCGAGCTCCAAAAGTTGAAGGTGTGTCATATCCTATCTTATCACGTCTCCCCAACACTTCCTCTCCCTACTTCTCCTTCTTCTTGTACCTACTATAGCCAACCTCTTACACCTCCTAACTGCTATCAAAAAATGATTTTGGTTATGCATCATCAATGCGACTTCCATTGCAGTCTTTTATCTTCCTGCACTGCTAGTTGTGATGCTGGTATCCACACATAAATAGTGTTCAGTGCAGTTAGCTGTATGATTAATCTTTGCATGGATATAAAGGAATATCCCAAGGTTTCATTTGGGAGCATTATATTTTAATCACCTTATTCAGCAGTCTCCCCTTTTCAGAAACTCCCCATCTTCACCAGATAAAATGATTGATGCTCCACCAATCACTGCCATTAGCTGATTAGAGTTCAGCTCCCCCTCCCTATCTTCCTCAGATGAAAATCCACACTGCTATATAGCAGCTGGATGTTGAATGGCGGGTGCTCTTTTTGGGCATGAGGAATTGATAAGTTGGCAAATTACCACATATGAATATCATTTTCTTGAGTTTTAAGAGTCTTTTGAGTATAACTTAATAGCCTAAACTAACTTAAATTGGTAAATTTCAGGATTTGGAACTTAAAGAAGTCAATCAATCAAGTATTTGATGAAGAATGATGAAAGAGATGAAAGTTGGAGCAAAAGAGAGACAAAAGTAAAGATTGAGAAGATACAAAAATCGTGCCCAAATTTAGTTTTCATGGAGCCCTTTTTGAGGGTAGAAGAGCTTGCTTTGAAGAGCATGTCTGTCTCACTCCACAAAAAGTTTGGCTCCATGAAATGAAAATAGTGAGACGAAATTGGAATGTCTCTATGAAATTGTCAGCGGAAGGGCAATATTTGGACATACATAGGAGAAATTAGGTCATTTTCTCGGGGAGCTTTTGATCTTTTTAGTCTTGAAAGGAGGTCTAGCTAACTTGAGAAGGATTAAGAGATTCTCACCATAGAGTTTGCATCTTCTTCTTTGTTTAATCTTTAACTATGTTAACTACTGCATTTCATCTTGTATTTTCTTGTTCTAGTAGCTAAACCCATTAGCTGGGGTTGTAGACTCTTAATGACTTTTATGTGGCTGGATGCCAGTTTATTTTGCTTATTATTACTTGGGTTGTAATTATCGACTTGTTTACATCCTTATTGTCAATTTGGTGGTTAACACTAGATTTAGCCCTACATAGGATATTTCTTGGGTCTATCAATTGGGTCTTCCCACTTATGGGATTCCACTGGGTATGTTGTTGTTGTTGTTCTATCAATTGGGTCTAAATATTTTCCATTGAGTTTGGAAGAACTTTTGGGATTAGCTTGCTAGAGTTGGAAAATTCTTGTAAGTAATTATCAATTGGATCATTTTCATTAATCCTTTGTATTTGAGCAACATACTTGTGTTCATGCACTAATTATGCCGTATTGAGCCTACAACCCCAGTCCTCTTAATAGAAAAACAAAGCATTGTTATTGCACTCCAAGAATTTGATTAAATTTCTGGCTTAAACAATAGTCTTGTTTTAGAATTAATTACCCAATCACTCTTTTATTTGAAGATTTAGGAAAGTCACAAATTCTCACACTCTTGACATCTTGATACACTCTTGACATCTTGATACACGCATACTCCTTATGGGATTGACCCCAACCTTTGTTGGGTTTATTCTTGGTACAACCATACTACATTTCATTTGAGATGTAGAGTTGGACGTGATCAGGAATCGCTTGAAATCCACGTTCTAATACATAATAGTAATTAATAGGCAGTTTTCCTCAGTTATTCATTACTGGAGGAGATGCAGAAATCTCGGTTCTTATTAAGTAAAACCTTGAACCAAGATAAAATATAGATCTTGACAAATTTATAAAAAGCAGGTGCAGCTACTATAAAATCTAACATATGCTAGAGTTGAAAAAATGAGATCCAGACAAAAGATAATAACATTAACAGAGTTTCTAATAACAAAGCTTTGAAAGGGAGAGAGAACTCATTACCCAAATTAGACAAAATTGTTTTTATTTATTGTGGAGATCACATAATATTCTCACTTGCTTCGATGACTGGATGATATTTTTAGAAAACCAATAATTTACTTTAGGGATCTTGAAGGTTCTATATAATATTACATATCACCTCTTCTATACGGTGGTAATGGAATATTTACTTATCAAATTTTACATCCTTTCATTCTCTTAAAAAATATTTACTAATCAGAACTCCCAAATAGTACAATATCACAGGTTACAGATGCAAGCTTATGAATACAGATTACTTTGTCAAGTATAGAATGATAACCTCACGAATATGCCAGCAAGAAGATGCCTGAGTTATATCTTGTGCAACAACTCCATCACTTATCAAGTCATTTTCCATTGAGTGAAGCAAGAAGGCATCTAGTTTCTCTCTGCATATGCCAATACAACGTACCAAGAATCCAACAAAGAACGAATTCAACTTATCAAATTGCATACTGAATAAGCAAGAAATTAGCAAAGTGCAGAGGAAACTTAGTGCTCCTAACATCCAATCAGCTTCGTGACGCAACTAAACGTGAAGGAAATCAACTCTCAGACGTATATAATATTTAGAATAGGTCAATCAAGCATGGCTTTACTTTGTTCCTTTCTATGTGATTGTAGAGATGTAATAAAGTAACTAGCAAATCCATAGTTAAAACTTGATTAAATATCCTAGTGAATAGCAAGATGCTAAATTTAGAAGTAAAATTTTCGTCATAAAAATTAGTAAGTTTTCTAATTTCAATTCAAGTACGAAATAATGTTTTCTAGGTAATTTTACCATTTTAATCATTTCAAATTCCATAACATACAAAATTATCTAACTTTTAATCAAGGGTTCCGGAAGTATATTGATTCTAATCATAAGACGTCTATCCCGGTTGCTAATAGTTTAGGTTAGCTAGTGAAGCACGAACTACTGCCATCCTACAATCAGAGCATATAATAACCAGGTGAAAGAGTACAAAACAATCTACAAGAAGAAACCACAATTAGCAAGCACATTCACTGGTGAAAATTGGAAAAGCTCAAAAGTAATTTTACTTTATTGATTAATGATGAGGGATAAATGTGGCTGGGTTCTTTCCACAGACTCAAGAGAGTTTACAAAATGGTAAAAGATAAATTTTTCTAAAAAAAAAAGGGAAGCACGGTGCACTAAAGCTCCTGTTATGTGGGGAGTCTGGGAAGGGCCCAACCTCAAGGATCTATTGTACGCAGCCTTGCATTTCTGTCGGAGGCTGTTTCCAAATCTTGAACCCGTGACCTCCTCGTCACATGGTAAGCAAGACACAAATGGTTTAAAACTCAATATATGGTATAAACAATGAAAAGACACTCTAAAATGATATTCAGTTAACCAGTGGTCTGAAAGTAAACTAAGCCAAAGTCCCCCAATATAGACGTTTCATGATACATTTGAAGTCTGAAAACAAAGGCTAGGTATAATATCCATTGGCTCGCGTCTATACTTTGAAAGGCACGGGAAGAAACATGCACTCTTTTGAGGATTAAGTTTTGTGGAAAAGGTTATTGTTCCTCCGATTTTTCCAGAAAAAAAAAATGCATAATAAAGATGAACTAAAGTTCTTTCAAATAAAGGATATAAACTAGTTATGAACAACCGAACTTCGACGAAGTATTTTTAAACCAGTAAAGCATATTACACAATGAGGATGTTACCTATCATAAGATTCACTACTGCCAGTTGTCTCAATCAGAACATAAAAGTTATGCATTGAGAAAGGAAATGGATTACGGACACCTTCTAGATGTTTCAGAACCTGCTCCATGTAACATAACAGTCAATGCTGCATTAACATAGCATGGGAGTGACCTAAACTAATAACCTCCATAAAGCAACTCAAATAGAATAGGAAAAAGAACTTGACACCCCGGATGATATTGTCAGGTAAAAGTGAAAACTTGATGGATTCTAAGGACACATAAAGCTCACCAGATCCATTGCACATTGATCAAGGAATTCAAATGCAGAAAGAATTTCCCCAAGTTTCCTCTTTGCCTCTAACAAAAGTTTCTGATGGCAAAGAGAATTTTCAGTAAGTTATTATTCCAAGCAACTTCATAGCTGTACGATACTTCAGAGGGTAGAACTGTTATTACCAGACAGCTTGCATAATCTTTACAAGCAAGAAAGCATACATTTACAGAGGACAACTTTGGAGGAGTTAGAATGGAAACCTTTGTCACAATCCCCAAGGATCCTTCACTCCCTATGCCACGTAATTTAAAAAAAATGTTTACCACAATGTAAACCAACTTCAGTTGACATACAATAAATAAATATAGTCTCACCTATAAATAAATGTTTCAAGTCATATCCAGTGTTATCTTTTCGTAAAGTGCCGAGCATATCAAGTACTGTTCCATTTGCTAAAACCACTTCAAGACCTGAATAGATGAAGGTACGTTTGAGAACACATACAGAAGGATGGACTTCACTTTTATGCTTTTCTTAGAACTACTTCACTTCTATGTTTTTCAAGGACGGAAAGATCTTGAAAGGCTCATACATAGCCTTGTTCTCAAACGAATGTGACAAAATGGATCCCAAGTTTATCTAACAAGACAGGACATCTATTAAGAGATGGAACATAATTTTCATTATCGACTTAATCTTTCATCAGCCTCATTAACACATTTACACAGCTTCAACTCAAAAGTTCCATAACATAGCACAAATAGATCTTACCAAGCACATTGCCATGCAGTGAACCATAGCGGAGAAGTCGCAAACCACCAGCATTAGTTGAGACGTTTCCACCAATTTGGCAGCTTCCTTTAGCACCTAAATCTAGTGGCATAACAAACCTAAGAGAGAATGTGATTGACATTTGATTTCATAAGGAAACAGAATAAAAAGGAACTTATTCATTGTCATCAGAAGTGCTAGTAAGAAGTACCCAGAATAAGTTTATAAATAGAAAAGAACTAGACAGAAGATAGATGTGACAAACAGGACAGAATTCTCAATGCTGTTTCTTTCTATTGTCATGTATAAAAATAAGATGATAACACAGTGTGGAGAAGATCAGTCAAAGATTTTTTAGATGGTAATATTAAACTGAAACACCTGGCTAGTACATGGTAAGAATGCTTAGAATATAGTCACTCTGATGGATAACACAACGGAGTTTATATGTCAATTAAATGGAGAAAGAAAGATTCTTTGATCAGAAAGTTGCAAATGTAACATGACAATAAAGTATTCAAAGGTGTTCCAAAGTTTCTAGATTAAAAAACCTAAAAAATAAAAGCAGAACCATCCCCAAAGGAAGAGAAAGTATCCTTGACATGTTTCATATAGTGACCATAAAAAATCTTAAGAAAAATCACCCTTGGTTATCAAGAAAGCGATGAGGTTTACATATAGTAACCATAAAAACTCTTAAGTATTTTCATATAGTAACCATAATAAGTCTAAGTAAGAAAAAATCACCCTTGGTTATCAAGAAAAGCAATGAGGTTTTCCAAAATGCATCCTGCCTCACAAACCAGTATCCCGCTAACCTACAAGGAGGACAACTTATTCTATCAGCATAGACTTTATGCATTTGTAAAGACCTCTTTCCTTCATCAAATTTAACTCTGACAAGAATAAAATTGAAGATAGACCAGCAGAGTAACTTTTATCTTGTCAAATGACTTATTTTTCTTCATGCTGAAATAATAATTATAAACCACAAGCCCTACCCCCCACCCCTGCAAAAGCAAGGATTCATGTAGTATTTACACTCACCAGCACATTTTCAAAATAAACTTACTCTTACCTTGTCAAAAGAAATGATTTTATTCATATGACTGATATTGACAATCACCTGAACATTTTCAAAATAAAGAAAGAATACATCAGTAATCAGTTAAGAAAGAACTGTAAGACAAGCCAAACATATTTATGTCAGAGAACTTTTCAAACATTTACAGCAAAGAACATATCCAGTAGCAACAACACTAGTTGCATCAATCAGTCTATCAACTACTCCTCAATCCCAAACTAATTGTGGTCAGCTATATGAATCATCTATATTTGTTTCACATTTCTTCTGCCAGAAAAAAAAAAAAAAAAAAAATATATATATATATATATATATATATATATATATAGCTAATGTTTAAAATGATTAAAAGTGCA
>JAOTQR010000045.1:8507647-8521360 GCA_025774065.1 Solanum ossicruentum | reverse complement strand
ATTGGTGAGTCCTCCCCTGCATTCGGAGGATACCATTTATTTTCTTTCATATGTTTAAGTTATTTCTTTTGAGTTGTAGTAGCTGTGGCCTATCATGGTACCTTCCAAGACCGTAGAAGTAGAAGCTTCATAGACATAGAGATGATGATTTTGATGTTGGGGTCTTTCCCTTTTTAAACCGAGTTTTCTTAATTCTATTTTATGTCATGGATGTTAAGATTAGTCTTTGGGCTTATGACTCTTATTCTTGATGTAGATATGATTGAGCTGAGTTACCCACTATTACATATCTTATATTCTGATGATTTTCGATGTATAGCTGATAGAATAACTGGCTTGAGACCGAGTGGTTTGCTTGGGATCTAACAATAGTCTTCGAATACTGGTCACGTCTAGGATATTCTCCCGAGGTGTGACATATATATATAATTCACAAAAAATATAACAGAAAGTGAAAACTTAAAAAAGAATAATTTGAAAGGAATTAAGAAAGGAGAAGACATGGAGTGACTTTTCCAATTCGTCAATGTAATAATTTATACGCAAGAAATAAATTAATATGATTGTGAAAAAATTTAATAAAACTTCATAAATAGAATATAATATGATTAATTCTTTAATTAAAAAATAGACAAAAAAATGTCCAAAAAAAAAGAGTAAAAAGATAAATGTGAACAGTGACCTTAGAGAAGTGTCTACCTTGCCTATATTTGGTTATATATATATATATATATATATATATATATAAATAGATAGATAGATTAGGGAGCATCAAGCGCTCTAATGGAATATGAAATAAAAACAAATTGTGTAATTGATGCCAAGCTTATATCTCAGAGGGTAACGTATAGTGCCACCAGCCTCTTAGGCCAATTAAAAAGGGTTGCAAAAATTTGCCTAAAGCCCCCAGTGCGAATATTATAACACATCTGAAGGCAAACAAATGTACAGATTTGCTAACAAATCAATGTCATAGATGTGACAAAGATCTATATAATATGGGATCAAGAATCTATCAATCCAAGATGTCATCTTTTTACTTTTAATAGATTTCAGTAATGTAATTTACGAGTGATTTTAATATTTCTATTAAAAATATTTCCAATGTAACAAAAGGTGAAAACGAAGCCATATTTCCAATATGCAAAAGATCATTTAAAATATATATGATCCACACAACATATATATTTAGAGGTTGTACAAAAATAAATTCAAAATTTAAATTTGATTATATATCATATTAAAAAAAAATATAGTCATCTCATTTAGCCTTTATAATGAAATCATACTTCAATTACTTAAGTGAAATATATTTCTATCTTGAACTCATGCAAGTGTGCGTTTTTTACTGGCCAACGCCCACAATTTCATTTTCTTTTAAAATAAGAAAATAGTCATGAGACTCAACTCATCAAAACATTTCTATACTCCAATGATATATCCAAGTATTTGACCAACTCATTTCAAATTAGACTGCATCCAGCACTGATTAGTGTGGAAGGAGTAGAAAATTTTACCGTTAAATAAAAAGGCAAAGATCAGGAAACAATCTCTCTACCTTTATAAGGTAGTGATAAAATCTGCGTATATTCTGCTCTCCTCAGATCCTACTTGTGGGATTTCACGAGTATGTGTAATCATATATAATTAATTAAGATATAAATTTTATAATATGATTCAAAATATATTAAATTCAAGATATATTAATTCAAAATAAATATTGTGAATTAATTTAACTTGGTTAATTAATTAAGTCCAATAAGATACATACTTAATTAAAAGCCCAAATTCATTTATTTGGGCTACAAAAGATGACCCACTTTATTGGGGCCAATATTCCCCATCCTAGAGGTCCACTTGATGTCACATGACGGATGATGTGGCGTGACAAGTCAAATAAAGAAATCAATAGGATCACGCATGTGTTAGAATGACATGACATTCCTATCTCAAATCAAAGTCCAATGAAAATACGCTACATGTGCAAGTAATGTGTCTCAACCAATCAAATATTGTCATGTCACTTAAAGGGAGTCCTATTCTTATCACTTTTCCTCCACCATATCACCTTAAATATGATTGGCTAGAAAAAGGTCTGATTCCATCATGACTCATCTATTCTACAACTATATAAACGGATCCTCATAATTTTTAATTAATATTAAGAATTCTAACAAGAAGCCAGAGAGAGCTCATGGATCAAACGCGCAGATTTCTCTACAAGCAGCAAGAAAGAATTCAAGAAATCAAGCATTCAAGTTTAAGAACGCATCAAGATCAAAATTGCCGGATTCAAGAACAAGCCCAAAAACCCTTGAATTCAACTGCAAGTCAAGATCAATTCAAGAACAAGCCCAAAAGCCCTTGGATTCAAATACAAGTCAAGATCAAGTTCAAGAACAAGATCATATCAAGTTCATTCAAGTTTATCAAATCATTTAATCAAGATCAAGTTTTTCAAGATTCAAAAACAAGCTACAGAGCCATTGAATTTGTATTTGAAAAGGCGAATTAGAGGATTTATAGATATTGTAGAACTCATTCCTTGAAATAAAATATTAATTGTTATAATATTTTTCGTTCCTTAAATAAAATAATATTTTCTAGATACGAATTTTATTGTCATACAGTATCTTTTATTGTTGTTTGTAAATAAAAAGGCAAAGAAACAAGAATATGTCAATAATTCATCCCCAAAAAGGAGAAAAAGAACTACCTTAATTTATGTAGAACCCGAAGAGAATCAATGTAAACAACTCAATATTTCAACTAAAAACGAGACATCACCCCTTCATTTTTCTACTTTTTTCCCCATATTATCGAGTGATCTAATTCTTCCTAGAATTAAGGAGATCTTGAAGGTGGAAAAAATTGCGTACCAGCTACCATGAAAGTGCTAAGAGAAGCTGGAAATAAAGAAGGGTCGAGAAAATTGGAGGGATCTGCTGCAGTAGCATCGCCACTTGCAGCAGTGGGGGCAGCTATTGCAGCGGAATTATGGTGGTGCTGAACTCCAGCACTACCACCGGAAGAAGTATCGCCTCCTCCCATGTTATTGTACTGACTTTCATGACCTTGATCGTATAGAATTCCTTTGAACACGTGTCCACCAATGCTCACAGCGGCTTGATATGCTAACTGATCTTCATCGTCCTCAATGGAGCTCATTTGAATGCATTGAAATACAGCACTAGTACGTACTTTTGCTGGAAATTTTCCCACTTCTAACCCTAAAATAACATGGGAAAATATTGCAAGTAAATCTCTAGCATGAATATTAGGGTACACGATAAAATGATAATACATATTCTTTCTTTAATTTTTCATGTTGTGTTTTTCGAGATTCAATTTGACTAATTTTTAAAACTGAATTAGATTACATTAGTTTGATATCTTAAAATAAAAAAATTAGATATTTAAAAACTATAAGAAAAAAACTGTAAGTTGCAATTTTTTTCCATATTATATCAATATTATTGAAAAAATGTATTTTAAAATGTTAACCAAAGTTTATATAGTTTGACTCTAAAAATAGTAAATTTTGACAACTAAAAAGAAACCAAAGGAGTAATATGCTAACTTGTCAATATTATTAAAAAATATATTTTAAAATATTAATCAAAGTTTATATATTTTGACTCTAAAAAAAATTATTACAATTAAAAAGAAACTAGAGAAGTACTAATATGCTAACTTGTTAGTTTTATATTTACCACGTAAGTTTTTCCAATACTATGACGATGATCACATTAATTATCATGTATAAATTGGAGTGTTGATTTCAAACCCCTCAATTAATACTTAGTTATTATTTGATAATGTCATTTTCTTTATTGAAAAAAATTTAAAGTTACTCACTCTGTTTTCTTTTAATTAAATTTGTGAGGTAATGTACACATATGAAGAAAAATATTTAAAAATAAAATTTATACCATAATTTTCACTATTGCCCCTTGTAAACTCATAAATATGTAGTGTAATTTATCTCCTAGAAAACAACAAAGTTCAATAAATGAAAGGAAAAACATGGAAAAAGTTTCAACATTCACCTTAAACTTTGAACAATTCGTATATTTTGAATATTAAAAAAATTTCAAAACTTCAATTAATTTGGAATGGAGGAAATAACTTTTTGAGATAATACCTATAATTTTATTAAGTTACCATTTCAGAAATCAATTCATAAATTGAAGAGTTCGAGATAAATATGTGCAAGTCTAGGGGAGAGAGAAATTGTGCATTTACAAGAGTTTTAGTTTGGTAATACATATAAATCATTTATTCAAACGCTTAGTATTAAAACTTCAAAAACTCAAAATTTTGAATAAACCTAGCAAGAGAGAAAAGGGGGAAGGGATTTTTGTCAATCTGTGTCGAGAAATACAAAAAAAAACAAAAGAAAAAGAAGATTGATGCATGATGGGAGAAGAGAATGACAAAGAGAAAAAGAAAAAGCTGACGAATTTAAAATATGGTTTCTTTTCTCTAGATTTACTTTATGTAGAATTCATTTAGGCAATCAATTAATCTCCTTTACATGATGAATCTCACGACTCTATGTTTTTGTTTTTTGATATAAAGATAATACTATAACTCCTTTCTACTTGTTTCAAAAAGTATTTCCCTTTCTATGTTATTTCAACATTAATTTTACCTAACAAGTTCAAGAACACATAATTTAAAAGATCATATACATCTATAAATTAAAAGTTTTTCTTTACTCAGTCAAACTAATGCCCTGATATTTTTGAATTGAGGGTGTTCCGATAAGGTCTGCATACATTTTACCCTCCCAAGAAGACCCCTTGTGGGATTTCACTGTTGTTATTTATTGGAGTAAAAAGGGAAGAAAGACATGAGGAACTTTACCAGTAGTGTTTGAAGGCAAACGAGTAGAAACAAGAGAAGAAGCACTTGGATCCTCTCTTTGCCTTTTCTGCTTATTATTATTATTATTTTGTCCTTGTTGTTGCTGCTGCAAAGCAGCAAGCTGTTGTTGTCTTTCTCTCCTTTTAGCTGCTGGAACCCAAGTACTTTTCACATGAGTTTGACACTGAAACCCTCTGCTCTTACAACAAGTCCTACATCTCATGTGTTGACAATCTTTCTTAGCTTGGTTCCCACAATCCTGGCAACTAATTCCTCCTCCAGCACTCCTCATCATCACGAATCCCGACCTCGATGCCTCATCATCACCTACACATTATAATTCTCTGCCCTTTTAGCAACCGATTCAACTGAACTCAATACTTTTTTTACTTATATAAGTATATTAGTGTTATGAATTCTTTATAACATATCTATCAAATTTTAATTATAGATCTATGGTATCAACATGGAAGTACTCTCATACATAAGTGAAAAATAGCAGTAAATTAAGCACCCACAATTTTAAAAATATGGATACTTTAGAAAGTAATGTAGTAGATGAGGCTATTTTTCTATGAGTTTTAATGTTTTGATGAGTCCTGCGTGATGCGAATCCAGATAAATCACCTGTAGATATATCAAAGGCAGTTCGACTAGGGCCAACACCTAATCCAACATCAGTGGAATAAAGATCTTTCAGAGGATAAATTGGATGACGAAACTGTTGTTGCTTTTGAGGAGTATTTCCACTTTGCCATAGCTCGAAGCCTTTGTAAGTGTTGGATATTTCTTGAGTATGATGGTCATTTCTGTACAAGAACCAATTAGTTTCTTGGCTGATCTCCGTGGGAACTGCTGGGCTGCTGCTACTTCCTCCACCTAGTGAAAAGAAATTAGCCATTTTCTTCCCTAGCTACCTTAATAATCTCAATTCATGATCCATAGCACAAGTGCACCAACAATATATTGCCCTTGATTATCACACAAATATGATGTTTGTATATAAACCTTAGATTTCTGTGGGGTTTTCTTCATTTATAAATATTAGAAATAAAGTAGTAGTAGTGCGCTTCTGTTAATTTAGAGGGCTGGAAGAGAAAATTAGGAAGGAGTACTAGTATTCCTTATAAAAAAGATTAAATGGAGAGGAAGTGAGGGAGAGAGCTCTGGATTTTTTTAAGTGGCACATTTACCCTTTGTCGCATTATTTCATAATGTGTGATAATTTTATTGTTTGATTTAATTGTATGCTATTGTATTGTAATGGGTAAATTTACAAAAATGTTCTTAATTATTATAAATATTAAATTTATTTTTTAACCATAAAATGAATATATAAAATCAAATAGAAAAACAAGCTAATATATCTCTAAGTCATACAACTAACCAAAAAAAATAAGAAGTTTTAAACAAAATGAACCTCAAAAAATAAACTGAAACATGGAAGAAAAGATGTAGAGGAAAATGAGTAATACAAAGCATGAAATATATTAGAATGAAGTTTAATAATATAAAGTTAACTAAGGATATAATTGGAAAAAAATGAGAGAACCATGGATTCTATCAAATTGGTGATTTAAAAAATTTGACTGATTTCCATGATTACAAATCAAACCATACCACGTATGTAATTAATGAAACAATCAAAACAAATATGATTCTCTTACTAATCACATCATACCATACCTTAGAGAACTACGGTCCAAACAAGCTGCTAATATCACAAAATTAAAACATCTTAATAAAATTTAATTTAATTACAAAAATATTTATTCTTTTCTAAATGGAGAGGATAATATTTTTGTAAATATTTGTGGCTTGTGTAGGGAACATTAATAGAAAAGGTAGAATTACAGCTCTGCAAACGCCGCCAACGCTAAAATGCACCACAACTCTTTTCTCTCTCTCTCACTTACTGCTAAATTAAAAAGTTATAGTGATTTTTGGAGGAGGTGGATGAAAACAGTGTTAAATAAAATATATTAATAATATTGATATTAGTTCTTTGTGATATGTAGTACTCCATTTGATTTGATATATTAATGATAATAATATATTTTGTACAATTTTTAAAAACTACTTATTTATAAATATTTTTTGATAAATATAAAGAAAAAGACATGAATTTTTTAAAAAAAGATAATTGTGTTTTTAACCATAATACATGCATCAAACTATTTTGCATTACAAGCATAGTAAAGTTCTCTGTCTTAATAATACACAATATAATAGAATGAAAACTTATAAATTTAAATATTTTTATGTATTAATAATACTAAGCTAAATAAGGTGTAAGCTATCGGTCCTATACAACTATATGTATTTGACAGGAAAATTTTAAGGTATAATACTTAAAGGCATAAATTTTAAATGATCATTTTGTGAGTTGAAATATTAAACTCAAATAATAATAACAAATTAAAGTGTTTAAATATACTCTCAAAAATTGATAAGTTTACTTAAAGTCAAGATCAAGTTTCAATCTATGTTTAGGCATTAAAGTGGCATTTGTTTGGAACGATTGAAAAAGCGAATTTACGAATAAAGTTACTTTTACATAAGTTTGTCCTCCCCCCCCACCCACACAACCAATTCTCTCCATCTATATATATATGTGTGTGTGTTTTTACCAATTTACTATGGTTAAGTTATATATCAAGATAATATATTAATTAATTAACTATTTCTCTCATTTGCTTATTTGATTTTGATTTAACATGTAATTTTATTTTTTTTTAATTTTGTATTTTTAGATTCAAGATTTGTAGAATGTACCTTTAAAAAATTAATTTTATTGTATTAAATATTTCATATAAAAAGTTAGAATAAAAAACTTATTTAAAAATAAAAAAATATTTTTTAAACAAATAAAACATTAAAAGTACTGTATAACTTAGTAATCAAAGTACATGCATATAAAAGTATGTATCTTGTATTTTTAGTTAAAAGAGAATTTTAAGTCTTACATTGGTAGGTGGTGGAAGTCAATTATTGACCAATGACATTTTTCCTGGTGAGTGTGGGGAGCAATAAAATGCATACACAATTGGTCGATGTTATTCTACAAACCCTTAAAAGACCGCTTTAGACTAGGAAAGAAGGGAGAGAAGATTCTAACGCAAAAACGGACATAACCCACGGATTTTAAGCCTGCCTCCATCGTTTCGCGACCCAAAAGTTAGAAATTTTGCTATTCTCCTTCCACATCTACTTAGCGCGTAGGTAAGCTAGTTTTTTTCTTTTTGAGTGATTGTAAACATATTTTAATCCCACAGTATAATGTAGATTGATGAAAAAAATCATGCTTAGGCCTTTAGAAATGGAGTTTGGATGGCTAACTGTCTAGTTATATATTCCTATAGGGCAAGAATCTACTATGCGAGTTGTGACTAGTGATACTAGTAAGTCTGGCCCTTGATTGTTTGCGTTAGTACTTCTTGTATATATATATACACACACATACATAGGTTAACTGCATATTAGTATTGCCTACATATATATGAATCGAAAAAGGGGGAATGAACTTAAAGAAATGACCATTGTGATCAATTACATACAATATACATGTTATTTAGTTATACAGATGTGTAAAGCATTTGTCGTGGTTGTGATTGTAATCCAAGTTAGTGAATCAGGTTTCACATTTCAATACATATTAGATTGGGTGTCATGTTCTAATACGCTAACTATTGAATCGGGTGTCGCGCTGACATATTAACAATTTAAGTGTGGCTTCCATGAGAGGAACGTTGTTGATATATATGAACCTATTTTTTTATTGTGCATGTGTGTGAATCATTCATTGTAATAATAATTGTATTTGTGATTGTGATTATTGGATCAGGTATCACATCGATACATAATAAATTGGATATCGCGTTCTGACACATATTAGATCGGATGTCATGTTTTGGTACATATTGAATTGGATGACATGCTTCGAATACATGGATATTGGATCAGGTGTCACGTTCTGAACCGTTAATATCAAATCAGATGTCACGCTAACATGCTAACAATTTGAATGTGAGTTCCATAAGAGGACCATTATTGACTATTATCTACAAATGAATATGATTGCATGTGTAATGACAAAGAAATTATTATAATTATAAATGATCATACTCATCTTGTGTAATAACTGATATGAAAGAATAAAAAATTGATGTGTTATTAACTTTCGTATTATGATGATATTATCTATATGAATATTATTGTGATATGATTGTGTATTATCTATTTTACGATTTTATGATTGTCTGTTATATTTCATATAATCGAATATGAGATAGCGTATAGTGAAAAGTAGTTGATGGGTTGTTAAGCAGTGAATTATTGACTTAGCATTAGATTATGTTGGGTATTATGATTATGTGTATTAATGGAGGCTTGGGAAAGAAAATTTAAATAACTATTTCCATTTAGACCGCACTAGTAAAAGAAATTTCACTATGGCAACCCTGCCATGATGGGCCAGAATGGGTAGAGAGAAAGAGATGAATTCTTTAGCCATCTTAATCTGATCATTTGTGAATGAGTTATTCAATTTTCTAGGTCATGTGGTAATGATAGCACTTAAAGTAAAGGAGTAAAGTGAATAGATTGAGTTAGTGCTTGTTGGTTCAGAAATTTTAATACGAGGAATTAGAGTTTGCTGTGGAGTAATTGTAAAGTTGATATCGTGTTGTATATTAGGGTGAGTTTCCTGTATTAAGCATATAAGCTCTAAAGCCTAGTAAGCACTTTTAGATGATTGCCTAAATCAAATAGGAGGACAAAGTATGTGATTACAGGTTTGGTGTTGAGTTTTTTTTGTTGCATGCTTGCTTCCGATATTTACTTATATTATGTAGTGGATTTTGCATTGACAAATGATGTCTACCAGTACGTATCATTTGTACAAATGCTACTCTTGCTATACTTTTTTATGTAGTTTGATTGCAGCGTCGGTGATGTTTTTTCGATGAAGATGATATCCAACAATTTCTACTTTTCCTTTCTGATGATAGGAGCTATGTCATTGTTTTAAGTATTCACTATATGTTCTTAGAAGCTCTTGTACCTATTTACACTAGATTTCTTAGGGGGGATATTGGTTGTCTTTTTAAAGATTCTTAAAATTGAATTTCAACTATGTACCTGATGATTTAGGATTTTTTTAGTTTTATCTTCTATTCCTTTCATCTTTCGCATGATTTAATTGGTTGGAAATTAAGGGTTCTCTTTTCTAAATGTTAGAATAGATGTCCGCATGGGTTGGATCATGACAAAAACATTCATTGTAACTTTTGAATATTTAATCTTTAGATGAATTTTAAAAATCAAGATTAAAATTAATCAAACCATATCTAAATCCAAAAAAAAAAAGAAAGAAAAAAAAACAACACGAGTGGTAGATGATTTCAAAAATTTTAATTTTGATTAGACATCATCGAAAAATCAAAATATTGATATGACACGATTTTTCAAAAATAACCGATTAAATCAAAGCACTACATCCCTTCATCATCTACATCTAGGACCACGCCAGATCAAATATCCTCCAAAATTTCAGAAATTATAATCACATTCGAATTATAACTAGTGTTGGCACCTACTGCTAATTGTTGACATAACAAACAGTACAATTTGTTTTTCTTTCATGCACGTAACTCTAATAAATGAAGCAGCCGCAATATTAAATCCAACGGTCCTTAGATATGAATGGTACAAAACCAACTAAAACTATTTTAGGCATTACATAATTGGTTCGGTTCTTTATATCTTCTTATCTCATTTATTAAAATGTTCCTACCTAATCACAACAACGGACAATTATTTTAAATATATAAAACTAGGTAAAATTGCCTACAACTAAATACAGACCTTCCAAAACTCAACTAAATATGAATAGGAAACTTTCAAGACAAATGTATGGCCAAGTCAGTAAAACTGTTGAAATTCCACTGAATATGTTATTGTTGTTGTTATCCACACTTTAGATGTATTTACCCTTGATATTTCCTATGCAATTTACAAATTAAATGATAATTATATCAATTTAAAAAGAAAGAAGATCTTCATCAAGGATATTTTGTTTGTTTTGAATTTGTGATAGGGTCAAAGACTTCATCTTGATTTAACTCATTAGATTCGATATAAGGAATATTTATGCTAGATCTGTTGATGTTTGAATGATATCTGGGTTGGATAGTTTCAGTACATATATGCTATGTAGTAAAAGTTTATAATATATGAAAACTTGAGCAGAAGAATATCAATGTATTACTTTTATATTGTTCAGAATCCATTCCTTTAACAAATGTGCTCAAACTACTATTTATAGGTTACAAAGATAATACATCAATAAATAAAAAACTAAACTCGAACCCTAATTAAAGTACTCTATATGGACAATTACTATCGTACATGTGAAAATATCGTTAGATGTGCCAACTAATATTCTTATGTTACAGGTAGGATATTGTACGATCGTATATCTAGCGTATATGTTATATTATCCCTTTTTTTACATCTTCGAGATAAGTTTTTTTCCGTCAACAAAGTACTATATATTAGCTAGGGCCCAGGCATAAGAAATTTGTATGCAAACCCAACAGTATGCGTGTTGTAAGGGGTGATAAAAACGGGGATCGAATTGAATATGGATCGATCCAACATGAAGTAAATAAAATATTTAATTTGGCTCATATTTAATATGAATAAACCAATAAATAATATAAGCATTTATATTATCTATTGCTTCTTATTATGTTGAGATGGTACGTACTTCCATTACTATAAAAAAAAAATTCTTATTCTTTTTCTCCTTTTATGGTGTGTTTGATATGAAGAAAAATATTTTCATATTTTCCAAAAAAAATTCTTTTTGAAAAATGAGTGGTCTTCGGTAGAGATCTAGTGGTCAAAATTTGAGTCTCTAATTAGGGTTGGGAGTCAGGGTCGAAAATTGAATTTCAGGTATGGGCTCGATTTAGAGGGTGAGATTTCAAGAAAATTCTGGAAAAGAATGTTGATTTAAGAAAAGTTTTGATTTCTCCTCCCCCTTGATGAATAATATGAATTGATTTATATTTAATCAACTTTTATATAATTAAATAATCAATTCATTTAAAATGAAAAATTGAACGACTAATCATAAATTGATTCATTTTGCCATCCCTAGCTGTAACACTATATTATAGTTGACAATATTTCTAGTTTATTATGATGGCACTCAGTGCAATTTATTATTCTGTATGGGAGGAAAATATTTCTTATTAACATAAAAAAAAAAGGTTGATAAATTATATAAGGTGTAATAATAAAATTTACTTCCTTCTTTATGTTAAATTAATAAATAATTTGAGTGGGTCTCCGAGATTTTTTTGATGACTTATATTGAAAAGATATCTATCTAATTTGATCGATTGCGTAAAGTTTGCAGTAGCAAATAACTATTTTTAATAATCTCCTACTATAAGTGCATCGTTTTCCGTGGCCCTAATTAAAAGCATATACAATTAGACTAGCCATGGCTTGATGATGGATTGCATATGGAAATATACATAGGGTTTTAAAATAATTGGTAGTTAATATACTAGGAACATTCTTGCCTCTTGGTGTTACTGACACTAGAAACCTTGTTTAGCAGCATACTTCTATTTTTACCCTTCTTTAACTAGAATAAAAGGAGGTAGAATACTATCAAGTAATACAATAAACTTGTCAACTTTGAAGGACTTGCCCCATTTTTGATTTACCAAAAAATTTTTAATTTTAACCAGCTCTAGAGTTGGAAGGCATTTATTTTTTCTTTCTTTCTGTTTTTTTTTTGTGAGGGGGTTATATGAGAATTGGAAACAACATATGTACTAGTTTTCGTATGGTATATTATTTCGTCTTATTTTATGTGGTAATATTTTCTTTTTAATCTATTCTAACAAGAATTTAATGTCAGCTTATTATAGTTAGAAATAATTTAACTTTAAAATTTCTCTTTTACTATTGAGAAAGTGATTGTCAACTACACAAATATCTAAGGATTATTTTATAGCACTGTTATGCCGAAAAATGGCTTTTTATTGAAAAGAGAAAATTCGAAAATCAATTTAAAAACTCAACTTATTTTTAAGTGAAAACCGATTTCGAAATTTTAAAAGAAAATCAGAGTCGCCACCTAATTTTATGGATAATCAGGAAACCATTAAATATTTTAAAAGATCTAACAGAAAAATCTTTTAAAATCCAGAGAAACAAGTTCGGGTTCACCTTTCCATTTCGAGAAGGTTTTACGCACTCGAAATGGCCGCTAAATGCGGTTATCCAGCGATTATGAAATTTGACTAACCTTTGACTCAAAAAGAATGACTAATTCCAAAATTTGATTAATTTTAAAAGATTTTGACTAAACTTAAAAAATTGACTAAGTTTAAAATCAAACTAAAAATAATAAAAGCACATTTATTTTTTATTTTTTTTATTTGTTTTTTTTATCTTTTATTTATTTTTTTTATGCAAAATACTTCTAAAAAAAGAATAACATAAATGGTTTGACATACCAGGGAATTTAATTAGATTGAAACCAATAGGAATAAACGTTAGCATCCAATACACGCCAATAAAAAATAAAAATAAAGAAAAGGAGTTGATGCAATCCTTATCCCATTTTATTTCTACCGCAACTTTGTAGCCATCCCGAGATCTGTATATCAACTTCTTTCTCCTGGGGATTGGGCTGGCTCGAGTGGAGGGAGTTTGGGCCTCCGTGGCCCAAGGAATGTATAACAGGGAGTCCCAAAATGGACTCGGAGCGTTGTTCATGCAAAGAAAGATAAGGATTAGTATCAACCAAAGTTTATAGAA
>JAOTQR010000045.1:8472975-8498451 GCA_025774065.1 Solanum ossicruentum | reverse complement strand
AAGAAAGAGAAGAGAGGGAGGGGGGAGGGAGGAGGGAGAGAAGAGAGAGGGAGAGAGAGAGAGAGAGAGAGAGAGAGAGAGAGAGAGAGAGAGAGAGAGAGAGAGAGAGAGAGAGTGTGTAATTTGGGATATTCACATTAACTCCCAGAAATGAGTACTGTACAATATTTATATGTGTACCATATGTATGTATGTGTACAACATATATGTACACTGTATATGTGCACTATGTATGTATATCTATACATGGAAATAACTCTCAATCCCTAACTAATTAACTAATTAGCTAACTAACAATCAACCACCTAACTAACTTCAATTAGACACTAACAACATTGACTAATGACCAACTATGTATTCTTAATAAAAGTTCAAGTCATTACCCCGAAGTATTCCATTTCTAGTCAAATTTCAATCTTTTTAGGTATGTAGACTATCATAGCATTGGAGTGAGTTCATCCACGCACCTCATGTCTAAGTTTTTATTTTAAACTGAGTATTGAATAGATTAAAAAGTCTAGTTTTTGAATTTCGATTGAGCTAATTCTTTTTCTATTGAATTCTATATAATTATGGATTGAAATTGTCATTATTTTATTATTGGAATTGTTGTTCGTGGTTACTTTCTTATGAACCCTAATTGAGATGATTATCATGATTTCACTATACATTATTTTGAGTTGAGACTAATAATTTTCATGCATTATTTTGAGTTGAGATTTGATGGTTTTCATGCATAAAAAATGAGTATTATTTTCAAACTAAGATTATGCATGTTTCCATGAGTTTTTATGAGTTTTGTGCATTGAGTTCAATGACGTTTTGAGCAAGAGATTTGACAATAATGTCATTATTTTCAAAATATATTTATTGATGAAAGATGACGATGATAATGTTTTGAGATGAGATTGAATTAATGAATAGTCTATTGAGACACGATGAGATGATGTGAGCGTTAGCAGATATGAGTATATATTTTGAGAGGAGTCCAAAATCTATAAAGAAAGATGAAAATATTGACATTGATCTTCAAATATCAATCAAGAATTGTCTCTTTGTTGTTTTATGTATTCCAGCATTCAATAATAATAGTAGAATAAATAAAAATACTATTTATATACATGAAAAATCTAATCCTAATGAAAATAGAAAAATTGATTCGGTATGGTTCACGGACGACCTACACGAGTCGTGGTGTGCACCCACAAGAATTTCGTAGTGTGTCACTTGGCTTTCTTTAACTTCCTTTCTTCCCACTACGAGCACTCAACATGGCACGTGGTTCATTCCTTGGCCTATGGCGGGTCTTATGGAAATTCACTTTTAAATTACGATCCAACACTTACCACACTTCACTGTACCATCCGCAATCTGTAGTGAGCTCCACGGCCCGTGAAGGGTCTCGTGGAGTCTCACTTTGCCAATTTCCTTTTCTGCTTTTAGCTTGTGCACTTCATGATAGCCCACCATGAGGTGTAGTGTGTTCCACAACACATGGTGGGTTTTGTACATGGTCTACTTTGCACTTTCTCAGCTCACTTCTTCAAACCATCCAAAAATCTATGTTCGCACATGTTTTTCTGCACATGTACACGAAACGGACATCGTATTCAAAAAATATGCTTGGAATTTGCATTTATTTATTGTTTTAGGCGTTGAAAGTGTCTTACTTTCACGATATATTGGTGATGCACTTGATTATGATTCTAGTACTGAAAGATCAATGAAATTGATTGCTCGATTATTGAATATATGAATTGCATGGACTCCTCACATACCCTAATTGAGATGCTGGCTTTCCTGCCTTTAGGGTTGTAGTTTCAGAGGTATGTGGTTGGACTAGTAGGAGTACATGTGCTTTTTATTCTCTACCTGTATTTAGATCTTTTTGTTGGGTACCATGTAGGTTGGTAATCACCCTTGCTTTTATACTTGTGTAGGTGTTGATCCTAAAACCTTCTGATTTGTTCATTTTCTATTTTGGTTCAAGCTTTGGGACAGTCTAAAAGGTAGCAACTAGTCCTTTTCAGCAGACACTTCAGACTTCTATTTAATTATTGTTTTTGTTCTATTTGAAATCAAAGATATTGAGACTTGTATAAATTTCTTTGAATTCTATTGTAGTAAAGGCTTCAATATGTGACACGAGTCTTAGGTCGATTTTAGATTTGGATATCCTTCTTAAATGCTTACCCTTTCATATTTAGACTATGTCTTCGCTTTACCTTCTTCATTTTTTTGTTATTTCCTGTTAGGATGACTTACCTCGATGAGTTAAAGACAAGTGTCATCACACCTAATTTTGGATTGAGGAAAACACAAACAGTTAAGATATTTGGAAATATGAATATAAAAAAACAAATAAATTGATGCATTTTGATAATAAAAACAGATTAAGCATTACTTATAGATTATAAAAATTAATACACTATATAGTAATATCAAATACTGAACGAGAGAATCACAAATAATTGTTGATATATGTTTTATTATACGAGTTAAAATTTTTATTAATAGAGTTCAAAATATAAAAAGTAATTAAATACATAAAAAGTTTTAAAAAAAAAATTTAACATTTACTATAATACAAAATAAATTTAATCATATATAAATAATATAATTCTGTATCGAAAGAGGTTGGAATAAAATCTATTAGCCCTGCCTAGCTCCACTTCATATACTAGTCAACTTTTGCTTATGGAATTGATTTGACTTTTTGATATGATTTGCACACCCTTATATAACTGATAACATAAAACAACTTCTCCACGATTATGATACCACTATAACAAAAACTACTTTTAACGATAATAAATTTGCATATTAACAAAGAATGCTACTGACATTAGTTAATTTCTAATGTTGTTATAAGCTTTCGCAGCATAATAAATATACATATTAACAGTGGGTCATACTTGGCCCATATTTGGATTCAACCAGTACCTTCATTTTAGCATCTGAAAACAAATTTCCTTTGTTTTCATTTCCCCTCTTTTAGATCTTCCATAATATGATTGTGTATCATGCATTAAAAGTCAGTTCTTTTTTTTTTTTTCTTGAGGCATTAAGAGATTACTAAGGAACAAACCACCATATCAAAATTTAAAATTTGAATCATCGAACCATTTTTCAATCAAAGTTTGTATAGAAATAAAAGCACATCAAAATATGCATACATATACAACGTCTCAAAAATGAAAACACAGACAAACAAAGATATATGTATACTTGAGGAGATGACGAAATAGTATATATTGATAACTATCAGAACCACAAGTTATTAACAATATATAGAGAATATTTATTTTCGAAACTACATATATACATGGACACTTGATACGTATGTATATACAGAACCATGCTTCAATATTGCTAGAGAGACATATCACTCACCCTCAACAAAACACAAAGAAATTTATACCTTATTTACCATTATAAATAGTGGTATAACTTGTACATAATGTAACATTGAGTCAGTGCATCCCAGGGATGTTTTCCTTGATTTTCTCCATCATTCCTTTCTTTTCGCCTCCTTGGGCTTCACCAGTAGAGGTTGGGGTGGGCGTAGGTGTAGTTGGTACACCTTGGTCGGCGCCTCCGGTCAATGTATCTTTAATCTTCTCTTTTATGCCCTTCTTCTTCTTCCTTCTCCCTCCTTCTCCTTCTCCATCATCCTCAGACTACAAACATCACATTGATTAAATATATAAGAGTTTTTAACTTTTTTCATAAAAATTACTTCTTGTTACTCCATAAATTAAATTTATCAGATAAATGGAGCAAAACCTTTGCTTATTTCTTTTTATGGCATTTAGTAAATTAAACACACGATCATAAATTTAAAATTCCCTCTTATTTTCTTGAATTTCGTCAAATTAAGACAGATAAAATAATTAGGTGGAGTGTGTTTCTATAGCCACATAATATAAGGCTTAATTCATCTTCCTTCTATTTTTCAAATTAGAGGTCGGGAAATGGGAAAAGGATTAATATAAAATAGGAATCAAATCCTTATCAACAAAGCATAAGTTGAGATAGTTAATCAACTAAACTACTGTAGGTTTACTACGTCATCACGTTTAATTTTTTTTTAAAAATTATTCAATCAATCTGTAATACGATCGTGATTTTGTATATAGATATAAAAACTTACCGAGCTTGAACTAGAGGTTCTAGGGCGATGAAGTTGTTGTTGTCCCTCGTCATGGTGATCTTTCTTCATAGCATCGGTGCCTGTACCAGCAGGGGCGAAACCCATCACTATACCTTGAGTTGCATTGGGTTGATCAATTCGATCAACTCTGTTTCCATGTTCATCCATTAGGTGCATTTGGCCTTGGCTGGTACCCTTATCTGCCATATTTCTCTAATAGGATTATCTTGAACAAGTTTGATTTGGAATTTGCCAATTAGATTGGAGAATTGACGTAGGAAAAATGAAATCGAAAGGGTAGGAGTACAAGTGTCCACTGAAAATTGGAGCAGAGGATTTAAGGTAAGAAGAATGAGGAAGGAATCATATAATATAAGACACGTGTGAAATGGTAGGCAGGATCAGATTAAATAAAATATGGAAACTATTTATAACAAAATTCACAAATTGGAACACCCTATCGTAGTGATGGTATACAATTTTTACGGAATTGGTATAAATTTTTTTAATATTAAATCAAATCATTTGTACTGAGATTTTAAATTTATAAATCAAATTTAATTAATAATATTTGAGTTTTTTACCTTCAAGATTTTTTGGATTTTTAAATTTTTCAATAAAGTATTCATACAAATATATAATTAACTTGTGCTTCAAATATTTCTATAATCAAAATAAAATTAACTTAGGTATTTCTTAACAAAATATTAAAAAATATAATATGAAGGATGGCACCAAAATATTCAAATAAAAAATAAAAATGAAAACACATAAAATAATATTGCAAATAAATAAGTCAATGAAAATTATTACTCCTTTAAAAGTACTAAAGCATACTAAAATAAATCTAATAAATATTAATTTCATGACTAAAAACTAAAGAAAATCAAAATTGGGTTATATATTTTAATTGTTTAAATTAATATAAAATTAAATATACATATTCAATATTATTGTCACTGTTAGTATTGGGTTTTTTTTTTGTAGCATTAGTATAAATTTGATTCAAACATTATTAGATTTATTAATAGGGGAACTTAACTAAATATACCTTATTTAAGAAATTAATATAAAATTAAATATACATATTCAATATTATTGTCACTGTTAGTATTGATTTTTTTTTTGTAGCATTAGTATAAATTTGATTCAAACATTATTAGATTTATTAATAGGGGAACTTAACTAAATATATCTTATTTAAGAAACTATTTATCATTAATAGCTATATAACTTAATATATCTATATTACATGTATAATCATCTTTTAATACATAAAGCAGGTTTTTTTAAATCAAAACAAGCCTAATATATTTTAAAATACATTTATATTGCATGCAAAATTACTTTGTGCATATTCTAATACATTATATTACATGCATAATTAAATATTAATACATTACATTGTGAAGCTTTTTTTAACCAAAATATGACACATTTTAATATATTTATATCCTCGAAAACTCTAAATATTCAACGAGACCATTTCTAGCGTTAGTTTCATTATTCGAAACCACTAGAACTGTCGAAATTTTGATTAGAGCTAACAAACTTCGAATGTTGACCAAAGTCAAACTATGAGCCAAATTTAATTGAAAAATGCAACTTTTGGCCTAAAATCTTCGTTTTTAACTCCAAATTCGATTATGTAAGTTCTTCTAGACCAGATTCTACATTTCGGAGCTGATGGAATCAGCAAACCTCCATTTTGATATTCAAAACTCAAGATGATCTCAAAACTCAAAATTTCACACTTTTGAGCCATTTAAAAACTCTTTCTTTAGAAAAATTCCAACTTTTCACAAGGTTTTCAAAATTCGACCTTTGAACTCATTCTAACATGACTCGAGCAAATTCCGAGAAGGGCAAAATGATAATTGACTAAGTATAATAAAAATGACCTTCAGAATCATACAACCTATATCAATTAAGTAGATTGCCACCAGAGAACAACCTCTAGACATATTAACAAAAGGTCTGGCCAAAGTACAAGTTAGGCATTCTAAACATCTTTGAAGTATCTAGCTTGAGGGAGAGTATTGAAAGAGTCTCCTGAAGTTCTTAAGTTAATGTCTATAATTGACATCAGTTACAGTATTAACTAATTCAATGATTAGTAGTTAGTTATTAGTTAAGTATGTAGTTAGTCATAAAATTATGTCTATACAAGCTACTCTTATCAACTTTTTATAATCAAGAAATTCTATTAAATTTCTTGCTCTCTTAACTCTCACTTTTTCTTCTTAAGCAATCAGATTCTCTACAATTACAGGAGAATGGGTTTTGGGCTTCTTCATAAAAGGATTATAGAATATGAGTTCAGTGGAGATTAATAGTGACTCATTTGAAATTATCATGATATTATCTAATAATAATATGACTTTGGAGTGCAGGTCTTTAAGAAAACACTAACATAAAGAAGAATGGGTGACGAATTTGCTTATCAAGAAAGGAATGAAAAACATTATTTTTAGAGTACCAATCATTTTGATAGTTACTCTAATATTTACATCCAAAGACAATGGAAGTAAACATTTTATGAATTATGTATGTTAAGAATACTTTTATCTGTAATAGCATTCTACTTGGCTATCGACCACATGAAAGGAGTTTACAAAAGAGAGGGTAACCCTTGTTTGGACCGTTGTTATCCATTGTATTGTATTGTTACTTTAAATGTACTAATATTTGTTTTGATTATTATTTAAATTTTATTGTATTATATTGTTTAAATTCATCGTTAGGTAATAACGAAAGACTCATTTTGTGTAACGACCGATTTGATGTGATCGTGTCATTATCTTAATGTTTTCTTCTCATTTTGATTTTATTTATTATTTAATGATTTTATCTTATCATTTACCCTGCCTTAATAGTAACACTACCAAATATCGTATAATTTCTTGTAGGTTTAACATTCAAATTATAAATGTCTGATACTATATAACGACGGAGAATAACACAATCCATTCAAATATTATAGTCACTAAAATAATATAAACAAATATAAGCAGAAAACCTTTAATATTTTAAAATATTATGATTTACTATTAAAAATTACTCCTCCATCTCATTTTAACTTGCACTTTTTGAAAGTTATTTTGACTAATATTTAAAATTAATTAATTTGATATGTTAAAACTAAAAATTTAGATATTCAAAAATGATAAAAAAAAATTATTAGTTGTTGCAATTTTTTTCATATTAATATGATTAAAAAAAATATTTTAAAATATAAGTTAAAATCTGTATAATATAATTCTAAAATAAAAATAATGACAACTAAAATAGACAATATATATATATATAGAATTACAATATATATAGAATTACAATAAAATAGAATTGAATAATTATTGAATATTAGTGCAACCCTTCTTTTTTTCTTTTTGAAAATAAGGTAAGCATAACTTTTTTTCTTGGTTGCTTTCCATCCAAATTCGTATTAGAGTGTCAATTAATTTAAAATATTATGACATAATTTATTTAAGAAGAAACCATTTACTAAAATGATATTTTGTATATTAGAGACTTAAAATTTAAGTTAACCTTTGACTATAAACTTTGATTATATATTTATTTGACCAAAAAATTTGATCATATATTAAAAGTCTTATCTACAAATATTTTCAAATTTTTAAAAATTAACTCAAATCAATTTTTGAGACCACCCCCCATAAAATTTTAGTGGAAAAAAACAGAAAAAGAAAGGAAATTTTCATAATAGTCTACGATCAAATAACTATATTTTATATAATTATATTATATAACTTTGATTATATAGTCTGGAGTGAAGGAGAGAGGCAAGCAAGATCAAAAGATGGAAAAGAGAGATGAATTGTATATGTATATTTGTCCAATTGTATATATATATTTTTCAAATGATTATATATGTGTGTGTGTGTGTGTGTGTGTGTGTATGTATACCTTGCAAGCGAGATCGAGAGAGGAAGGAGAGAGGGCAAGAAGTGGAGAAAGGCGAATTGTATATGTATATCTGTCAAATTGACTATGTATAACTGTCAAAATAATTATATATATGCGGTTGATATACATATGTAGTTGTATATCTGACAAGAAATTACAAAGAGATCGAGGAGGGATAGTGGCGAAAGAGAGGAAGAGATGAAACAGAAAATAACAACAAAATCTTAAATATAGCAATAAAACTCCAATTGTAGTTATAAGTTGTAATTTTTTCAAGATATAATGATATAATATAAATACATATAATATAAATAATACAAATAGATATGATATATCCTATGTTTCCTCTCCTCCTCTTCTTCTTCCAACCCTTCTTTTCACATTTTCACAGTCTATAACTTCATTTTTGTGTTTTTCGAACAGGAAATGGATTACTCCGGCGATGACTTGTTCGTGAACGACCTCCTTGACTTATCCAATGAAGACGAGGGAGATGAAAACAAGCCTTCCCCACCACAGAATAAGGAAGATGATAAAGAAAAGTTTCCTCCTATTCCCCCCTCCGTGAAACAAGATTTTGGTAGTGACCTCAGCCTTCCTGTAAGCTTAGCCCCCTTTTTTTCCATTTTTCTGATAAAACAAAGCTATGCGTAAAACTGGGGGATTATAATGACCCTTTTTGCAGGGGGCTGACTTGGATAACTTCGAATGGCTTTCTCATTTTGTGGACGACTCATTTTCGGACTATTCACTTACATACTCTGCCGGAAACCTACCGGAAAAATCTCTCAAAATTCATCCAAACGGACAAATTCCAGTCCGAGAGAACTCCTGTTTCACCGGTCCATCTAGAGCCGAGCGAGAGAAATCCAGTACCCGAATTTGGCCACCGCCAGTGTCATTTTATTCGTCTTCCTCCACTATAGCAACCAATTTTCGGGCTCAGTTGTCGGAGTCGGTAGAAAATCAACCGCCGGCGAGAAAACCGAAGAAGAAGATGGAGAAACGAGCGGGAATTGGGGCAAAACAGTGCAGCCATTGTGGGGTACAGAAGACCCCACCATGGCGGACCGGTCCATTAGGTGAGAACGCTTTGTAATGCATGTGGAGTCGGGTTTAAATCCGGTCGGCTCTTACCAGAATACCGGCCGGAAAGTAGCCCGACATTTTCGACAGGGTTACACTCGAACAGTCACCGGAAAGTTTTGGAGATGCGGCAGAAGAAGGAAACTGAACCGGGTCTGCCGGTTCAAGGTTTTTGAAGGATTAATTAGTAGAAGTAGAGTTTTAAGGAATTTTTATTATTATGAGTATTTTCTAATATTTTTCAAGGTAGGGTTTTGAAATGAGAAGCTTATGCTTTTTATGCTGCTTCTTCTTTTTTAGTTTCTTTATCGATAATTAGTACATCAGTATCAAAAGAGGATTGGAGATTTTAAATTTATTGGGTTGGATATCTATAAGGATGACCTCTATTCTACTGTCCTATTTTAATTAAATTTATTAGGATACCAGATTAAAAAAAATTATATTATATTTTTATATTATTATTCTTTATAAAATCATAAATATATGGTGTAATTTATTTTTTAGAAAATATAAATGTTCAATAAATAAAAGGACAAATATGAAAAAAAATTCAAACGTTTACCTTAAACTTTGAACAATTCAAATATTTTGAACACTGAAAAAAGTCTCAAAAATTCAATTAATTTAGGACGACAGAGTTTGGAAATCACTGTTGTAGGTAATCTTTTTGGATCTTTGAGTTTAAAACTTAATATTTCTTTCCGTTTCAAAAAAGAATAACCTAATATAATTTGACATGAAAAAAAAGAAGAGGATTTAATTTTATAGTCTAAATTAAAATTATATTAAATATATCAAAATAACATTTAATCGTCTAACCTAAAAAATATCATATGAAAAGTTAAAATTAAAATTTTATCAAATTAATAAATTATTCTTTTTAAACCAAAAATAAAACAAATTATTCTTTTTTTCAATGAGGAAGTATTATTCGTTGACTTTCAAAAAAGAGTAAGGTTCTATTGAGCTTATTATAGTCGAGAAGGAAAAATGAAAGTAGCATATTATGAGATTAGTTGTCCTTTCTGATGAGAAAACTTTGGTATTAAAATGTGTAACTAATACAGGAAAGTTCATGATATTACTAATGCAAAGGGTTTTAATATAAGAATTAACATGATTAAAAATATAATGGTCCCTTTTTTCATGTTCTTTCACTATGTGGAGGATTTTTTTTAAAAAAAATAATTATGCAATGTATATTACTCTTTCTGTCTCATTTTATGTGATACTTTTTCCTTTTTTATCTAGAATGCCATCTTACTCTAACTGAAAATAATTTACTTTTAAAATTCTCTTTTTTACCCTTAATGAAATGATTCTCAACTACATAATATTTAAGAATGATTTTAGATCATAAATTTTAAAAGTGTTCATTTTTTTCTTAAATATCGTGTCAAGTCAAAGAGTATCATACAAAATGAGACGAGGGAAGTAGTTTTGATATACCAAATCAAATATTTTTTTAAAAAGAAAATAGTCTAATATTACTAATCAAATATTTTTTTCTTAAATGTCGTGTCAAGTCAGAGTATCATACAAAATGGGACGAGGGAAGTAATTTTGATATACCAAATCAAATATTTTATAAAAAAAATAGTCTAATATTACTAATACACTAAATTCAACACTATTCTTATATACCCAACAGAATAATCCAGACACTCGAGTGTCCAAACGTAAGCAAATCCTAACAATTGGTTAGGTGTTGATAAAGCTGAAAAGAGTAGGATTTTGTGTGCTGTTGCGGATGGTTGATGTGGACCTTACTCTTTATGTCTAGGCTTTCTGGTAAATCTAGGGAAAATTTATAAACATGGTCAGGTTAGACATGGTTTTCTTTTATTAAGAAACCCTTTTGCTTATTAGTTAAAAAAAAAAAAGTTTGACAAGCTTTTCTTGACAAATGGCATGTTTCCTTAAACATAAAATAAAAATATCGAATGTCCAATCTTGAAAGAGCTCAAGCTCTTCTCTCTAACATATACGTACAAATTCTTGATTATCATCAATTCACTGCTGTAGTTTGTACATGGAGCAATAATTTTAATATCAAATACAAGAATGATACAATTATTTTTGTCTGCTTAACTGTACTAGTTTCTACTTGGTTAACATTGGGAATTCTTTTTGTATCCTGCCTTCTTTAACTGAAATTTAATCAGCTATTATACTAATATTTTAGCTACATCTTGATCATCCTACTAAAAAAAAATGGTTGTTTTAATTCACCTTTAAATTCTTATCTTCCAAGGTGCAAACAGTTGCACTAAGCTCCTGTCTTGCAATGTCCACGCATAAAATTCGCAAATGTATCGTCCTTCTGGGAGGTACACAGCATCCCCTGCCACCAAATGGCTGTCTCAACACAATTACCTATCCCTTCCAAATCCCGAAGTCCCCACTGGAATAACCCAGTCTCTTGGACCACCAGACCTCTCCTCGGCGTATATACACTGGCTTTCAGACGATGGATTCCCAGTGAAAGGAGAATCATTCATGTTTGGATGTCCGCAAGCAGTCCCAATGCCGCTACTTTGATCAACATTTGTGATTGCCTGAACTGGTCCACAGCAAGTCATGTTTCCAGGTGCTGCACAACAGCCGGCGGTTATAGCTTCCAGTTCAGTACCATGGCTGATGACTGAAACTGCAGTTTCTCTTGTGGTGCAGGGTGTAGGTACGTTGGACCCAGTTTCCCCCTGGGAAAAGGAAACGTCAGCTGACTTTGTTTCTCCCTCACTGCTAGAAGATGAAGTCCTGCTAGACCTCTTAAAAGGATCAAAAGCTTCAGCCTGTGATATCCTCAATAGTTGATCTGTCAGAGAGGATTGACAAGGTAATTGTACATCTTCACTGGAGCTCAAGGCATCATTTTTCGCAGGGTCAGGTGTGGGACTAAGATCCTCAAAAAAGCTAAAAAAGTCACTTCTACATACAGATATTGTCTCCTCAGAGAATCTCATGGCTGAGGTTGGTGAACCCATACCACTTTGAGTATGAGATTCCATTGCATCAACTTCAGCTAATAGGTCTGACACGGATTCCTCATCTAAAGTGCTGAACTCTATTGGCTCACCGAAGATAGATCGCCAATCGGAAAAGTTTGAGATTGGATGAGATGAGGAATTATTATTGAGTTGGTTGGCATCTGATGTAGGTGTGTCAACATGATCACCCGCTGCTTCAGCTCGTTTCAGTGCAGAATCAGAGATAAGATCAGAGTCTATAGATGGTTTTGCAGCTGGTGAACATCCACCCAATTCATTAGCTATTTCAGGAAGTTGGGCCCCATCGATCACCAGACTAGAAGCACTGCTCCAACTAGGGCCTGAATCCTGGACGGGAAAATTAGAAGTTAAAGAATCTTTGTTTGCTGCAGCCTGTTCAACTGGAGCTTCTTCCTCCAATGCTGGTGTAGGACTTGGCAAATCCTGGATATTTGATGCACAAACTGGAACAACCAAACTCAAAGAAAGTAGCTCTTCAGCAGCTTGAGCTTCAACATCGTCATAACTTGTTCGGGGAGTTGGACTGGGCAGATCCGGATAACTAGTGATACCTTTATGTTCAAATGAATCACTTGACTTTTTGGTAGCTGAAGCAAGACTAGATCCAGATTTTATGTTAACTGAACTTCTATTACTGTTTGAGGATTCCCAGTTCTGTCCAGAAGACTGTCCTAAATGCCTCCGACTCAGAGATTGCATACTATGGTTGCAGCCATCAGATATCTGAGACATTGTGCTTCTACTTGAGTCCTGAACCATACGACCTGTACTAGACTGAAAATCAACAATTTCACGGCATCTTTTCCCATGACTGGATGACGGTTCTAGGCTGGATGGATGGGGTTTGTCAGGATCAGAATTATTCAAGTCCAAACATTGCGGAGAAGATGAGGACAGCCCATCCATCCTCGCAGTCTCAGTGTTACCATTAGAATGGTTATTTGTAGTACGGAGGTGCCAAGGCACCTTCTTCTCTCCACATTCTCTCCCTATTTCAGTTGCACTTCCACGCCACCCAACACCTCTGTTAACAGAAGCAGCACCAAGCTCCTGAGTCTGGTGTGAAGTCTCACCATGCACCTGAGGGACTTTATGGAACAGCCCTTTTAGTGCATTAGTTAAAAGTATTGAGTCGTCATGCTCATCATCTGTCCATATCCTCATATCAAGTGGGAAAAGCCCCGATTTGTTCCATTTCCTCAACTGCATCACTGAAAATGGTCCTTGTATTCTACCACTAGGGTCACGGTAATGCCAAAGCTTGGCTGTATCACTATTGTTATCGTTAGCAGATGTTGAGTTCATTGTAGAGAAGCTTGTAATTGAAGTTTCAGATGCAGACCTATCCACAACCTGACATGCAGTACCTTGATTCCCTAGCTTCTTCATAATATTTCCATGAGCCTCTCTTTTTTCACTCACTTTGCATCCAGCCATGATAGATCGCTCTTTATCTGGATTAGACAAATAAAGATTATTCTAAGTTCACGGAGAATCAACTTTTAAAAGACTAGCTAGTACAACCACCGCCCCACCTTTCCTCCAGGAAGTCATAGGCTTGTCTTCCCTTCTACAAAATCTAGTGTATCTTGGCCCCCCATATTCAACTGCATTACATTACCATCAACAGTAAGCAAATCTTTCAAACAGCACCAAATAAAAAAAAAAAGATCACCAATAAATTGGAAAAAGAGTTGCTAAAAAACAAAATGATGTTACCTTGTTTTTTGTCATCAGATTCTCTAGCATCTTCTTCAGTTTCATAATTAGGATCCATCTTTGGATCAGCATGCACTTCTGGAATTGCAAGTAGCCTCCGCTGATGTTCCTCAGGTGTCTTCAGAAGCTCTAGTTTCTCTACACATTCTCTGAGCGTGGGAAGTGTCAAGGAAGTCCTCATACCATACACAGTCTTATCCAATATTCCAATTAAAAATAATATCCGTAGATACTGAAATCATATTTTTATTATTCAATTACCCTGTTTGGGACCAATCTTCTCATTGCAATTTGAATTAGTTCATGTCCCTGTTTCTGACCTACTCCTTTGTCCTACCCTCATGCTATCAACTTAATTATCCATTTGTTAAGGTAAACACCCAGAAACATATGGTACTGTCAAAAAAGTGTGGAGCAAAAGAAAAGAAGAAAAACACAGAATTTTAAAATATAGAGACTTTGCTATTGCAATTGGAACCATCAATCTGATCTTGAGATAACAATATAGAGGTTAACTATTTCAACAGAGGAAAGGATATTCTCTTTTACGCCCTTTCTCACTTGCTCTATCACGAAGATTGTTGAGTCGCAGAATCTCTTCTTCCATAGACTGTTCTTTTTTCGACAATAAAGAAGTTAAAGCCCATCACAATACAACTTATATAAAATCTTTTTTTAAAAATAGTAACCGTGACAGTATATATAAAATCTTAGAATTAAAAAATATTTAAGTTCCATGAGAGTAGCTACAACAATTTAACTACATTTGTTTATGAGTCGGAATAGTTTACCTACTTTGGAATGTGCAGCAACAAAATGTGTAGATTAGTTACCATTCAGAAATCAATACCTTTTCCTTCTTTTGAAAGCAGTTCCTTTGTGCCTTAGACACCACTCTATTTTGAAGCACAAAAGAATTTGAAAAGGAAGGAAAACATTTAAACTCATTTTAAAAGATCAACTATACCAATTCCTCTCTGTTGCAATTAAATTTACATGACCAAGTGAAGTATTTCTATCTCCCCATACTGGTTTCACTACAAAATATTACTAACACAAAATGTGACATAGCCTCTTCCTTGCCTAGACATACTCTGCCTAATGAGATACATAGGTATTAGAACTTCAGTTAGGCCCTTCAGAGTCATGCAAAGCTTGCTAAAAATAAACTAAAAAGTATTGAACTGTACCCAGATGAAATACTCACACCGAAGATCATTAAATATGATCTAAAAGAAAATGACATCTTAAAGGGTAAAGACTTAATTATGCTCCTCCCATCCCAATTTCTTGTGGCCAATTCGTTATCATTCCAATTAAATTTGCATGACCAATTTATTAAGGGAAACATGTCCACCTACATATACTGATAGAGAAAACTGCAATGAATAATGAATAGGTGTGATCACTATTGAAAAGCAACTGACATACATCATTGAGTTTTACTGCACGGAGTTCCATTGCTTTCTTCTGTATATCGCCCTATGTTGAAGAATAAGCATCATTTAGTCAGTCACTCTGATATCCTAAAGCAAAACTAAAAAGTGACATCAGGTTCAACACTTACTATGGTCAGCTGCTTTACAAGCCCACATTTTATAATCTGACGTAATCTTCTGCATTCATCCTGAAAAAATGACAATAAATGATTAAGAAATTACCCGAACCAACACCAATCACCTGCTGAAATAGCCATATACCCTATACAGTGACAACATGTTAGGGTGACAAGAGTAGTAGTTGACAGTCCCACTATGTTGAAGGTATGAGTGGTAGTCACTTCCAAAAAAAACTTTTTATTATTACATAGGAGACAATTAAAGAGAAAGCGAACAAAATTAATTGAACCCACACATATTGTGATATCATTAAGCTAAAGTATTGGTGGTAGTCTCTTCATACGGTTCCAAACAGTAGATGGTTTCAAACAGTATTTCTCGCAACTTAACTTTAGGAATAGAGTTAAGTCCAAGGTCCATTTTGCTTAACATATAATGATATAAAAGCAAAACTCATCCCTGATACTACACTAACCATTGTAGGGACCCCAATTATGTTATCATTACTCCAACAACTCTGAGCATACGAAGGATGTTAGAGTGAAGTCGTGAACATATTCATTGAGGGCATGGATGGTAATCTCTTTATATGATCATGGACAATCCTGATCTCTTGAGCTAACTTTTGGGATTGAATTAGGTCCAAAGTATATTTTTCTTCGGAGAACTAAGAAGAAAAAAGGTTTATGTACCATGTGTAGACATGAAATGAAGCTATTCTAATAAATGCAACAATCTTGCAACTCAAAAGTAGAGAACAAGGAGGAGTAACTTGTATCTTATTACCTCAGAGAAATCTTGATTTGAAATAGAATCAATAGGAAGAATCTCTTTCTTGTTTAAGTTTAAGACTTCAAGCAGTACATCAGCAGTCTTATCCCCAATCTTATATGGAACAGATGCCTTGCTTGTACCTGAGTTGAAGAAATTATATGCTCTGGAAACTAGATTCGAATCTTATTTCCACCATCATGAGTAGTTAAAATAGCTTTTAAGAAATGTCAGTACCTACAACATGGACAAGCCTGTACATATCTTGCTTCTGATTGTTACCAGATATTCTTATCCGGACAACTGAGCCAATAACTCTGCTATGGAACTTCTCCATATCTTCAATAAGACTCTCCATCAATTCACGGCGCAAATATATGAGATTGATGTTATGAGCATCAATTGCTGCATACTCATCTAGATTTATCTGCACTGGACTTTCTTCGGTGTGTCCACGCGATTTACGTTTCCTAGTTTTATTCATCAAAATTGGGATATCATTATTATCGTCAGCCTCCACATGACTAGTAACATTTCCAACAATTCCAGCTGGTATAAACGCACTCCCTTGTGAATCCTCCTTTATCAGAAAGTGAAACTCAAGAAGCTTTAGCATTTCTATGTGGCCAACACGATGTTTTCCAAAAAGATTTTTGAGCCTTGAATCACAAATTATTTGACTTTTCTGATGAGGATCTCGAAGATTATTTCTTTTTATGTACCCAATTAATAGTGCCTGGACCTCAAAATGTGATAGAGCAGAAGTATCACCATTCTTCATGAGTGCAACAAACTCCAAAAGTTCTTTGGACGCCCATTTCATGTGTCCATGCAATGATGTCCCCATGGAAGCACTTGCTTCTTCTTTCTTTAGATAATCTTTTCTCCGTAATTCTGGTTCTATGGGCTGCATTTGCCCCAACTGTTGAGTACAGCCAGGACCAATTAAATTTTCAGCCTCAGCAATTGTTTGGAGTTCAGTAATTGGACTATCCTTGCAAGTTTGCTCCAGCAATTGTTTGGGGTTCTTCAGTTCCAGATGATCAAAACACTTTCCCACTATACCTTTGCCATCAAATGCAACAGGATGACCAAAAGGCAGTCGCTGTTGCTTAGCATGTACTGCATCTGATCCTTTCCGCGGCTTTTTAGCTTGAATAAGTTCACGTTGTGTTAATGATAATTTTTCTTTTAAGTACATCCAATATACCTTGAAGAGATACTCCCAGTTACTTTTGTCATCAAAATCTACTTGAACCTGAAAAAGTATCAGGCACACAAAGTTCTATAAAAATGGCAGACAAGTATTCAAACCAGATTCCTTCTATTTTTTTCCTGCAGAAGGAAAAGAAAATAAAGAAGTACGTAGTAATACTATCTGAGAACAAAATTTCAATTAAGCATTTTCTTTCTTTATGTAATATCTAACAAATCTGGAAAGGCGTGATAGGAAAGATGTCTGCAAAATTTAGTAATTAGAACTGATGATCAGATCTGTTCCTGGAGAATGTGAACATTCTTATATATTCACAGGTAAAGGCATTAAAAGTCAAGAGAGTGCCTCTTACTCAAAATAGAATCAACTAAAGAAAGGCCAAATACCTACGTAGCCTCTCAAACTTGGTACGAATCATTTAAACACTCCATTAGTTAGTTACCAGTTAAATTGGCAGAGGTATGTCTCGTGGACACCTATTTTCACACGTGAAAACATTCACTGTTGATGTGAAGGTTGAACAGATCAACAAACATCACATGCAATATTTTCCTATAAAAATGCCACCCAAATTATATTTAAAAAATAAAAAACTACCTACAAATATTCTATTGAAACTCAAAACAACTCCAAGCATCGCCATGAATTTTGGGGAAGGAAAAGAATATATTAAGGGAGAGAAGTTGGTTTGTCGCCGGAGAACATTTTCTGGCCATGTTTTCAAGTTTTCTGAAGGTGGCCAATCCCTGATATCCGTTGGTGGTTTCTTCACTGTTTAGCCATCAATGAACTTTGGAATGTTCCCAGAAAGTTGATTGTTCGAGGCATTAATTGCCTCAAAGAATATACTTGTCTTGTTGGTTAACATCTTTGAAAGAGACCCAAAAATCTAGTCTGAACAGAGGTCAATATATGAAATTCATGGAAATTTAAACCCAGCAACATCAGTTTTAAACAGGTTGTGTCATATCTTGGCCTTTCGCAAGCTTGACATATGCGCAAAGAAATTTGATAGACAATCCATGGATAAATTAGTTGATAGGTCTATGGTGTTAAGGGAATTAAGCATTGTGAAATTTGGAAGTGTCCCACGAAGCTTACACTCTGCTAAGTGGACATCAGAAAGTTCTTTCTTTCTAATCCATTCTGGCACTGTTCCAAATTGAGATTATACAAATTGTAATAAGAAAGGTCTATTGACAGAGTTGAAGGGAGGCTTTGGAGAAGGCAATAGCAAGAGGATATAAAAGGGAATTTCTAGATAAACTAAACTTTTGAAGATTTGGTTGTCCTGTAGTAGAAACTGAGATTTGGCCTATCAACTTGTTAAAAAGACAGTGACAGAGGGTTGCCTTTAACCTGCCAATTTGACAAAAGTTCTTCCTATCATCTTATTGTTGTCGAGCAGTTGAGAAAACTGCATAAGTGAATTGGAATAAACCATGGAAGTTTTCTAGTGAAACAGTGGAAGTATGAGGTCCATGCAAACTTCAATATTATTCTGAAAAAGGAAGAAGAGAAAAATCATGATTAAGGTCTCACGTGCTCAGATTTAAGTGGAACACACCTGATCACTTTTTTTCAAATAGAGGTACCTAGCTGGTCACTAGTTAAGTGTGGGTGTCTAACTGACAAATTCCGCCAAGTTTGAGGGGATATCTTGGTATTTAGACTTGATGATATCATGAATTTTCAAATTAATAATCAGCAATGATATTATGGGGCACAACATACCATCTCCTTGATCCCTTGGTCTATATTCTCAATCAGCATGACAATTTTCAGGCATGTTGAGCAAAATCCTTTATTTCTTCTAACACAGAAGAAATCAGCATTTTCTGTACATCCTTTGCACACCGAATATGTACAAGTATAGCACATATAGTGGGAAGCCTTCTGGCATACACTACAAACATGCCAACCTGAAAATAAAGGTGACTTGAGAATGTTATGTCATGCAAACATTTGGAGGTGGTGCTGTCATAATCAATAGAACATCATATGCATCTTTTAGTGATAATTATTTCATTATAACTTTAAGCAACAACTTCAAGACTTATAGTTTAAGAATCTTATCATTTTCTGTTATTAACTTAATTGTTCATGAACATTGCTGACCAAAAGTCAAACATAACACTCTGGAGAAACAAATTCTTTGAAATCCGAAAAAATTGTACTAACTTGAAATGAACGAGAAAAAATACTCAGCACTACACATTCTAATCAGCAACATTCTCAAGTATACTTGGTGTTCAATATATGTTTGTGGTTGCACGTGTGCTGTGAATATAGATTCTCAGGATATCATGCACATCATCAAACTGTCTCCGATTATACACACAAACATTCATAAATGGTCATTGTATATGTTGTGCATGTGGAATGTATACATACACATATTCACACAGAAAATAATGGTGGTAGGTGGGTAACACTGCTCAACAAAGAGAATGCCTTTGATCACATTAACTATTAGATGGTATACTAAATAATATTTCAAAAGCGGTCTTCATCCACTTCCTACCTATAGATACTTTGAAGCTTATTCTAACATTACAATGATGAAAACTAATGGTTTTATCGAGTAAATTACACCAAGGTTTCCATTGAGCAATCCAAAAGATAACACTGTTCGATGTAATTCACAGCTTAGGCATAGTTCAATTTATCACTTTTCCTGTAGTACTTTAGTTTAATAAATAATCTGACCCCCTATTTATTAATGATAAGGGGAATCCGCCGCCGCTACCCTTTAGGTTCGCACAAGGTAAATCTCCGCTCCTATGCAATAACTTCCAAAACACACAGGAAAGGTAACTAGCACTGGGCCGAGCTCGACCCAGAGGCAAACCCCTTGCTTTTTTTAATTTTGCATTAAAGTTTCTTTCTTTTTTTTTTTAAGATTTAACCAAAGTGAAATATGTCTTCAAAGTTCTTTGTCAAGAGTGCAAAGATAAAGGGAAAGGGAGAAAGAGAGTGAGATGGTTATTGATATTTGAGTTAATGGGTCCAATTGGAGCAAAATGAATAGTGAGGATTCATATAATTGATTCCAACTCCAACTAGCTTAGAATTGTGAGGCATAGTAGGTGTTGGATTGTTGGTGTTGTTGTAGCATAAGTAAGGTCATCGGCAACTGTAAATCAGGGCTGCGAAAGATTATCTTCAGATCTTCACGTCCCCAAAAAAATGTTCAGAAGTAGCAGCTATTTCAAACATGCTACAAACATAGAGTACACAACCATGGGAACCAATCATGAGTACAATAGAAAATACACACATGAATACCAGTTAGCAAGTTAACTATCATGAACCATGTCGATATTGATTAATTTAGATGGATCGAATGGATGGGACCTGTTCCTTCAAAATTCGTAAATGCCAATTGCAGCTAAACATACCAATATGCTAATTTTGACACAATGGCTACTTGCACAGCTCTCTATTTGTGTATATGAAAGGACCACGAGAGAACGAACTAGGATGCTCTTCCTAGTGTTCCTCCTTTTATCAATTCCTGAATGAACTCCAAATTCTTTCTTGCAACTGCATATGTGCCTTCCTTTCTCACTCTCTCTACCGACTCCGTGCTATCGACTGATTGGGCACAACTCAAATAATTTTATGACTTTTGTGAGTAGCTAGCACATATGTTTTTCATTTTAGGTGCTTGGCTGCTTGGTAAATGACTGGATGCGAATATATGTTTGTGTACACAGAATTTATATATAAGTACTAGTAATTGGCAAAAAAGTATAAATAAGTATTAATCTCAATGTTGTTAGCAAGAGAAAGAATGATTTTTGCACCCTCCAGGGTGGCCCAGTAGTTTGGGCTTGGGACTTTCATGTTGGAGGTCTCAAGTTTGAAACCCTTTGCCAGCAAAAGCAAGGGGTTTGCCTTCTGGATCGAGCTCGTCGCACCGCCTTGCCTAATGCGGTTACTTCTCCTATGTGGTTTGAGAGCTATTGCACAGAAGTAGGAGTTTTACCCTGTGTGCACCCAAAGGGTAGCAGCTGCGAGTTTCCCTTGTCATTAAAAAAAAGAAAAAGCAAAAATGATTTTTGCCACAATGATTGATGTAATGCAATTCTTTTGGGGCAGACTAATGATGATTTAGAAGCAGAAGTTACATGAAGAATCACATCTCGCTTCTTAGATATCTACAAAAAGCAGTATGAGTAAGGAACTGAAGTGCAGCTTACCATTTTTGTTGTGCACAACCACCTGCCTTAAAATTTATTTGCAACCTTATATAAGTGTTTTTGGTGACACTGCAGTAGCATGGTCACCTTTATATGGAAAAAGCTTAACTAAATGCCAGATGCACAAGTGATATGACATTACAGTCTGTAATGTGCCACTCATGGATTAAATCTACCATCAAACAGAAATCTGTATGACCTTGCGTGATATTTAACTCCATGTTCCAAATAGCAATTGCACATCCAAAGAAGAAATTCATCAATGAGATGCAATAAGCAGAGATGGGAACAACAATCCAAATCCTGGACTAAATGAAGTAAATTAGTTCTTTAAGTTTGTGTGGACGCAGAGGTACATACCGCAGTTCCACTTAGCTTTGGAGCGGAAAAATGCCTCATCCCGCTTAATACAAGCTGGATGGTATGCCTTCGGACACCCCCTTCACAGTTAAGAAAAACAATAATCAATACAATTGATCAGCTACTTCTCAATCTCAAGTCATTAAGAAAACCAATTTGGAATAAAATAGAAAAGCACTTTTACTTCACCATTTATGAAGTATATTATAACAATTTTAAGCTGAAAAAGCCAGGCAATAAAACGATTCAAAATGAAAAAGGAGGCCCAAAAAAAAAAATCAATTAGGGCGAACAGTGAAAAACGCCTCTCTACTCACTTGCGATCGCATAAGACAAGAGAACCACCATCGAAACAAATAAAGCAGACATCTTCCCCTTCCTCCTCCTCTCGCTGTCTCTTCGGTTGCGGAGCTTTCGGTACTGCTCCACGTGGAGGCCGTCCTCGCTTCGTCTTCTCGGCAGAGCCGATCCCGTTAGCCATCGCCGGAGAATCAGAATTCTCAGCAACAACAGCGGGCACCGCTCCGGCAACTCCGACCAGCTGTTTGTCTTCCATATCGTGGATTGAAGTGCAGTGTTCTACTGACGATGCAGCGTCCTCGTGCAACCTTTGACTCTGAGGTTCTTCTACAGAGGAGCGGTACATCGGCGGGCTGGAATTGTCGTCATCCATGCGGAATTGAGCTCTGAAGGAGAGAGTTAAGAAAACCTATGTTGGTGAATTGGCCGGCGGGAGAAAGTGATCATAGACCATGCGAAGGAAGTTGTTCGAGTACGTGGAAATTTCTGAGACGGGAAGGGAAAGAGTTAGAGAGAAAAGGGATAGGTTGGACGGTGGTTGGGCCCTGTTTGGCAGAATCAAGCAAGCGCTGTGTAAATCGTGTATGCGCCAGAAAGAGAAAATTAAAATAGGAAAGTGGTGGGGACCCGGCTGAGGGCTTAACATTTGGTGAAACACGACTTGTGAATACACATGGAGATACATGACTTGTAAAAACTGAATACACATGGAGATATGTGACGTGGTGGCGTATCTAATATTTTTATTAATAATTTAAAATAAAAATTAAATATATATCATTTTTAAAATTTAATTATACTTATTTACTATATTAAAAACAGATATTGAATATATCTTTTATTTTAAAAAATCAATAAATTATTTATCTGTTTATATCTATTATACCCAAGCTAATAGATATTACTATCTCCGTCCATTTTTACTTGTTTGTTGTATTAAAAATAGATGTCCAACAATATTTATTCACTTTATAAAATCACAAGATAATTTTACACTTAGTTTCTAATTTACTCTTATCATTAATTATAGTCATTTTTCTATGTCATTTTTCAAGATATTATATTTATTATATTCAAAAGGTAATTTGGTAAAATTACCACTATCAAAAGGTGATTTAATAAAATTATCCTTATCATTTAGTATTTTTAATTTTCTGTATTAAGTTAATAGTGGATAGTTATTATTAGACAGAGGGAGTATTTAATATCCAATACATTTCTCAAAGCGTTAAATTTAATATATTCAAACGGTAATGTTATAATACTATCCCTATTATTTATTATTTCTTAAAGTGTGTGTCAAGTCAATGTAGACAACTATTGTTGGACAGAAGAAGTTGGAATTCAAGATGAATTTTAAATTTCTAAATTGTTAAGTTAACTTTTAATCTTGTGTTAAGGAGAGTTTGTAGACATTAAAATTTTGTAGGACTTTACAAGAGGAGTCCTAATTGTTGTTAGTACTACTTGTATATATGTGAATAGAGAATGATGGAATGAACTTAATAAATGATTACTCATAGTCAAGTTGCATGCAATGAACCTGTTACTTGACTTAGGCTAGTTTGTAAAACATTCATAGTGATGTGATTATGGATTGGATGTCATATTCTAACACTTTATTGGATTGGGTGTTACAGTGTTATGTTTCGACATATTATTGAATTAAATGTCATGTTCTAACACATTATTGGATTGATTTCATGTTTTGACACATTATTGGATCGAGTATTATTTTTCGACACGATAATTATTTAGATCGTGGGTCACATGGGGACCATCATTGACTTGTTTCTTGAGATTGTCTCACAAATTATATAATGAAAATATATTTGTAACTTGTGAATGTAGAATCACAAATTATACATGTGATTTTACTATGATGTGATTATGTGTGTGTATTTTGCTTATTGAAATAGTTGTGCGAACTTATCAGTATACTATTATTATGTGTATCATATTGTATTTGTTATTTTTTTGTTGAGTACAGGACATCTTTAGGTTGCAGTTCATGGATCTCAATTAGGAGATTCATGAGCAATCAAATTCAGGGGTGAACGACCTCATTTTAGGCTACCATAAATTTGTTCATTCATTCTCTTAGTCAATTTGTTTCAGACTCAAATATTTTAGATTTTATGAGTTTCTCAAGGTTGCATTTCCTCATGTTAGACTTTTAGATAGAGTTTGGTATAACTACTTTCAGGTTCTAGGAAATTATTTTTTCCATCATCTAAATTATGGAAACTCAACTTTAATTCTTATTTAAACATGTTTATATTTTCATATTAGTTACTTGTTTGGGTAAAAATTCTCTCGTTGAAAAACTAGTGTGGGTGCCAATCACGACGATTGAGAATTGTGACAATATAGTGAACAAGTGAAGATGGATAGAGAGAGTATATGTAGTATTTCCTTTGTATCTTAGCAATTGATCATCTTTCTAAAAATATTTATCTCGTATTAGTTGTCCACCTTGCTAAATCAAAAAAGTATTAAGAAAATACTTTTTTTGTCTATTTTTACTGATCCATTATATTATTTTGAGATGTACAATAACACTTATTCAATTTAAAAACTAATAAATAATTCATTATTTCATGTTTATTTTATATTTACTATTAAATATTAGTATTTAATTTCCTATGTTTAAAGGATTGTGTTTAATAAAGATAATTTAATAAAATTATCACACTATTTTTATTACTTTATAATTATTATATTTTAAATGTATTTCTATTTATTTGTAAAATCCTCGAAAACTACCAAACAGGGAGTCGTGATGATTGTTTTGTGATGAGTTGGGTTATGGAGGTGTTAGGAACACGTGAACAAGTTGGCTTTTTAAGTAGTGGAAGTGAGTCACAATAGTTTAATTACAAAATCTTTTCAAAAAGGAGGACCCTTGAACAACAACTGCCTAACTCTTCTCCCCATTTCATACTTATCATTTTGTACTATGCAAAATTATTATTTTATTGCAAAATCAAGCAACGGAAGAAATATAATTAGATAGCTAAAATATACACGTCAAAATGTATGAAATATTTTGATTAAATCATATATAATAAAGAAGGAGATGAAGCAGACAGTTCAAACAAGCATATAAATGGAGAGTTGTCTGTTTTCGCTCTTCTTATTTATAATAATAGTAATAACATTTTTT